>JAJKFI010000008.1:9744737-9766079 GCA_029204185.1 Lerista edwardsae | reverse complement strand
ACACACACACACACACACACACACACACACACACACACACACACACACGTTCACTTTTTTATATATAGATGAATTGCTGGTTTCTTTAGGGCAGTGGTTCCAAAACTGTGGGTCAGGACCCACCAGTAGGTCATGAGCCAATTTCAGGTGGATCGTGAAGCACCTAGGGCAGCCATAGTGAAAATATGGGAAGATGGGATGCTGGAAAGTGGGAGGACTGTGTGGTGGTTTTGCTTGTGTCAAGGTTGTAAATAAGCTTTTTTCTTTCTGAT
Organism: Lerista edwardsae; assembly: GCA_029204185.1. NCBI lineage: Eukaryota > Metazoa > Chordata > Lepidosauria > Squamata > Scincidae > Lerista > Lerista edwardsae. Next base: position 9,765,807 of record JAJKFI010000008.1, on the reverse strand, counting down.
TTACTTTGCTATTGGAAAATTACTGAGAAAGAAACCAACTTATTCCTGCATTCTCAGGAAAGCAGCTGGCTCTGGCGACACAATGACGGCACTTCTGGCTATGACATCATTTCCACTGGGTCCCGGACACATTGTCATTCCAAAAATTGGGCCCCAGTGCTAAAACGTTTGAGAACCAGTGCTTTAGGGTAATGAAAATTGACAACCATTTCATCTTTTTATCACACCTTTGTTTCCTGACTCCTGTCTTTCCAAAGGGGATTTGCCCTGTACTGTAGTATCTCCTCATTCCATGATTCCAGATGCAGATTGCCCTGTAGATCACTGCAAAATCCAGGACCTGCCTTGCTATGAGGCAGAATGAAGCAATCAATTGCAGTGGCAGGCTGGAGGAGGCAATGAATGGATGACAGGGTGCCTGCTGAGAGCAAGTAAGAATCAGGACAGCAGCCACCCATTTCTTCCTCCACCACCATTGCCACAAGCAATCACAGTGGCAGTGCTAGGAAAAGAAGGCGGAGCAGTTTTGTTCTGATTGTTCCCTTGCAAGAGACCAAGCAAAACAAGATCACTCCGTCTACCTTGGTAAAACCACTCCTGTCTTTCACTCATCTGGGAGCATATTTGCTATATATATTTATATTGACTTTATTTTATTTATTTATTTAAGAAATTTCTACCCCGCCTTTCCTCTGCCAAGGCAGATGTCCAAGGCGGCTTACAATATTAAAAAGGATAAAAATAAAATATAACAGTTAACATTAAAAACAGTTAAAAACAGTATTAAACAGTAAACAATCAAGATTAAAAAAACACAAACAATTTAAAAACAATTAAAAAATAAAATAAGACACAAGCCCCGTGGATCATAATAACCAGCCAGCCAACCTGTCAGCAATTAAAAGCTTTTTGGAATAAAAAGGTCTTCAGCCCCCGCCGAAATGTAAACAGAGAGGGAGCAGTTCTCAATTCGAGGGGAAGGGTGTTCCAGAGTTGGGGGGCCACCACCGAGAAGGCCCTCTTCCTGGCCGCCGCTCCTCTTACTTCTCCTGGTGGCGGCACAGTCAGAAGGGCCCCCCCAGATGATCTAAGAGTACGGGTTGGATTATATAGAAGGAGGCGGTCCCTCAAATACCCCGGACCCGAGCCGTAAAGGTATGCCAGTTAGCAATCATGGTTTCCCTCCTCTGTAGAATCCTGGGAATTGTAGTTTTGTGAGAGTGATGAAAATCTTTTCAGAAATTCCTACCTTCCCTTATCAAAGGTCCCCAAGGAGAGGGTTTGACTGTGACCCACTGAGAAATCCTGAGATTAGGGAACCATGATTCTCAGCAGTTTATTGAGGAACCACTAAGTACTGTAAATCAACTGGCTTGAGAGTCCTGAAATAATGTGCACACTTAACACAAAAATCCTCACCAGAATCCAGAACAATATCTTGAGCAGTGGCGTAGCTAGGTTTTTTGCACCCGGGGCCAGTAGTGGGATCTGGGAATTAACTACAGGAACGCTGGGCGGGGCTTCAGCAGGACTTACGCGTGATTGGCTGCCCGTTCGTTCGGTCTGCCGCACATCCTGGCCTCGGAGGGGTGCCAGCTCTCCGGGGGGGGACAGGTGGGGGGCGCGCTGGGTGGTCAGACATGCAGCAGTGGGGCACGCTGCCCAGAAGAAGCCTGCGCGGCCGGTGGGCAGCCGAAGGAACAAAACGGGCGGGCTGCCAATCACATGTAAGTCCCGCCCAGCGTTCCTGTAGTCAATCCCCAGATCCCATTACTGCCCAGGGCCCATATATTTTTGACACACACCCCAACAAAAATTTGTGGACTCATTGCGCAGGCCCACAGGCTGTATGTTTGACACCCCTGCATAAGACACTTGCATTGGGGGGGGGGTGTATTTTGTTTATTGTTTATTTTTTGCTATAACATTTGCTAGAATAAAGATATTACACTCCAAGTTTTTTCGTTGAATTTCTGGTGAAATTCCACATCCAACAGTACACAGCATGAGTGATTGGTGTACGCCACTGACCATGAGAAATCCAACTCTCGGCTAAATACAGTTGGGTTGGCCTATCATGTCAGTATCTAGTGAAACTAATATACTAGGCCTTCAGATTTCCATCTGGATTTAAATGAATAACATATTTTTGAAAAGGAAAAAAAGAGACTGTCCGGGAAGTCAGCTGCAAATGTTTCGTCCTTAGGTGTCATGAACTTGTCCACGAGCAGCTGCTCCACATTTTGCCATGGAGGCTGCCCAAGTATTGTTGCCTGCACATCGGACAGCGACAGAACAGATTGCTTTCAAGCAGTGCCTAATAAGCCCCATTACTGTCGCCAACTGAAATGCATCCAGGAGAATGTGGCTCGCTGTAGGTGCACTTTGAAGTCAGTATGCAAATGACACGCAGGAAGCAGGCAGAAGCCTGGATTTTGCATTCAAGCGACTCAAGAAAAACATTCTACTATCTGTTATCAGCCATTCAAAGTGGGCTTCACCAATCTGTGAATTTGCTACCTATGCAAGTGCGCCAGGGTCAAACGTGCCCTCATCTCAGAAACATCACTTCTCAAGACCCTATGGACTTGAACTCTGAGGAATGGCAACACTAGCAACCAAGATCTGCATGCAGACGGTCTCAAGTTCAACCTCAGGCTGGGCAAGAATGACCCTGTCCAAAACCATGGAGAACCACTGTAGATAATTCTGGCAGATAGAGACAGATGTAGAATGCTCCTGAGATTGTAGTTGGCAGTATAATCCTCCCTATACTAGGTCTTTGCCATTTGTCCTAGTGTATCTCTCACCCAAGGACATCATATATGGCTCATCCACCCCCACCCCCCATTCGATCCCTCAAAAACCTGTGACATAGCTAATTAGAGAGATCCACCAATTCCTCATTGAGCACAAGCCTGAAAGGAGAGGAAATTCCCAGAATGGCTGTAAATACCTGATGGGGAGCTCAATCCAATGTAACTCTCCCACCCACCCCATGCCAATGCAGGCACACCACTGCCTCCTATAGGATCCCCAAGGCAAGCCTCAACTGCCTCAATGGGATTACCTGGACATGCACCAGCTATTTTATTGGTTCAAGTCCAAGTTGACTCAGGAGGATCAAGGCCAGGAAGGGGATGGTGCATTGTCAGTGCTCCTGCCACTGATCCAATGACCTTCCCAGCTTCGACTCCCCCTTCCTGTCTCATCTCCTCCCTGTTCCTCCCCTACCATTAGGCCCACCCCCACCAATCACTCAATCCTCACTCACTTACCATCTATCAGGGCTCCTGTGGTGGCCAGTGTCAAGTGGACCTGGCTGCTCTCCACTCGTGGCAGTGGCCAGACTGCACCTTATGGCATGTTATCATTTGCAACAGCCATAAAGTACACTTCATCCCCAGAATGCACATTCTAACAATGCAGCCATCCAATAGAATTGGGCTGCCATTGTGGAGCATACAATCAAATACTAAAGACGGGAGGAACTCATTTTGTTTTTCTGACAATGGGATTTGAAGATACTTTGCCCCTGGGAGAATCTGGGGCCGTGTGTAAACTTGTCAGTGCAAAGGTAAAAATTAGGTTTTGTAAATGTTTTGGGAAAAATAACAAAGCTCATCTGGATTGAGGCAATAATAGTAAAAGGAGAAACAAATACTGCCGTACATCATTTTGACAAGAGTTTTCTTCCATCAGACTGGATGTAAAATGAAATGCTGCATAATTGAACCCATATAAATCAGAGCCAATGTTTGCCACTAAAGCAAATTATACTGACTTTACAGCCCATGAAGAACAATTAGGAAGCCAGGAAAGACATTTAGATTAGCAAAGGAATGAAAAAGCAAAACTGAGCTTTCATTCCAGGTGACTGACATGTTGGCAAGGATAAATGACCCCCAAATACAAATTGCATTTCCAAGTTACTCTCCAAAGAGACCCTGTCTGGGAAAGAGCTGGAGAAATGGGAATACTGGAGATAGTTTGATGATGTCAGTTCTGGAAGCTACTCAGTGTAGAGATGAGCGAACCTCATTCATTTCGGTCTGAAGTCATTCAGATTTACGAAACTACTTTTTGGAACATCCATCATATGATCCTATTTGCTCATCCTTTTTGTTCATCTGAACATTCTAGACCACCACTGCCCCCATCCCACTGTCTCTTGTCATCATCTTATCTACAGAGTTATTGCAAGGATACAATGAGACAATCACACACACACACACACACACACACACACACACACACACACACACACAGCACTCAGCAATTGGTGGAAGAACAGAACATCAACAAAATCACTAATTAAGCTGCCAAAAATAGCAAATCCTGTTGCAGGGAGGTGGAATGGAGGCAGGATGTGGTATATGGTGGTTACTGGAATCATTCAGGGCAAGAGGTATGTTCAGTCCGTAGATAGGTATAATCTTCCTCCTGCAGGTTTGGTAATAGTAAAGGCCTACCTTATCTCTCCCTTTCATGGATCACTGCCTTGTCGTGGTGAAGGGGCTTGAGTAGCTCAATGAAGCTGTGAGCTATGGCATGCAGGGTTACCCAAGATGGACAGGTCATAGTAGAGAGTTCTGACTAAACGTGATCCGCTGGAGAAGGAAACGGCAACCCACTCCAGTACTCTTGCCAAGAAAACCCCATGGATTACAAAACTAAAAGGCTAAACAATATGACACTGGAAGATGAGACCCTCAGGTCGGAAGGTGTCCATTATGCTACTGGGGAAGAGCAGAACACTAGTACTAGTAGCTCCAGAAAGAGTGAAGTAGCTGGGCCAAAACTGGAAGGAAGCTCAGCTGTGGATGTGTCTGGAAGTGAAAGGAAAGTGCGATGCTGCAAAGAACAATAATGCATAGGAACCTGGAACATCAGATCTATGAATCAAGGTAAGCTAGATGTGGTCAAACGTGAGATGTCAAGGCTGAACATCGACATCATGGGAGTTAGTGAACTAAAATGTACAGGAATGGGAGAATTTAATTCAGATGACCATTTTATCTGCTACTGTGGACAGGAATCCCTTAGAAGAAATGGAGTAGCCTTCATAGTGAACAAGAGAGTGAGAACAGCAGTACTGGGGTATAACCTCAAAAATGATAGAATGATTTCCATTTGGATCCAAGGCAAACCTTTCAACATCACAGTAATCCAAGTCTATGCCCCAACCACTGGTGCTGAAGAGGAAGAAGTTGACCATTTCTATGAAGACCTAGAACAGCTTCTAGAATTAACACCAAAAAAAGATGTCCTTCTCATCATAGGGGATTGGAATGCTAAAGTAGGCAGCCAAGAGGTAATAGGAATAACAGGCAAGTTTGGTCTTGGAGTACAAAATGAAGCAGAGCAAAGACTGATAGAGTTTTGTCAGGAGAACACATTAGTCATAGCAAACACGCTTTTCCAGCAACACAAACGGCGATTGTACACGTGGACTTCACCAGATGGTCTACATCGAAATCAGATTGATTACATTCTTTGCAGCCAAAGATGGAGGAGCTCTATACAGGCAGTAAAAACAAGACCTGGAGCTCACTGTGGCTCAGATCATGAGCTTCTTATTGCAAAATTCAGGCTTAAATTGAAAAAAGTAGGGAAAACCACTAGGCCCTCCACGTATGACCTAAATCAGATCCCATACGAATATACAGTGGAGGTGACAAATAGATTTAGGGGCTTAGATTTGGTAGACAGAGTGCCTAAAGAACTTTGGACAGAGGTCTGTAACATTGTACAGGAGGCAGCAACTAAAACCATCCCAAAGAGAAAGAAATGCAAGAAGGCAAAGTGGCTGTCTGACGAGGCTTTACAAATAGCTGAGGAAAGAAGGGAAGCCAAAAGCAAGGGAGAAAGGGAAAGATATACCCAACTGTATGCAGATTTCCAGAGAACAGCAAGGAGAGATAGGAAGGCCTTCCTCAATGAGCAATGCAAAGAAATAGAGGAAAACAATAGAATGGGAAAGACTAGAGATCTTTTCAAGAAAATTGGAGATGTCAAAGGACACTTTCGTGCTAAGGTAGGCACAATAAAGGAGAAAAACGGCAAGGACCTAACAGAAGCAGATAAGATTAAGAAGAGGTGGCAAGAATACACCGAGGAATTCTATAAGGCCGATCTAAATGTTCCTGATAACCACAATGGTGCAGTCACTGAGCTCAAACCTGACATCCTGGAGTGTGAAGTCAAGTGGGCTTTAGAAAGCATCACTAATAACAAAGCTAGTGGTGCTGATAGCATTCCAGCGGAAATACTCAAAATCTTAAAAGATGATGCTGTCAAAGTGCTGCACTCCATATGCCAGCAAATTTGGAAAACCCAGCAGTGGCCACAAGACTGGAAAAGATCAGTTTACATTCTAATCCCCAAGAAGGGCAATGCCAAAGATGGCTCGAACTACTACACCATTGCACTCATTTCACATGCTAGCAAGGTGATACTCAAAATCCTACAAGCTAGGCTTCAGCAGTATGTGAATCGAGAACTACCAGATGTACAAGCTGGTTTCCGAAGAGGCAGAGGAACTAGAGATCAAATTGCCAACATTCGCTGGATCACGGAGAAAGCAAGAGAGTTCCAGAAAAACATCTACCTCTGCTTCATTGACTATGCTAAAGCCTTTGATCACAACAAACTGTGTGGATCACAACAAACTGTGGCAAGTTCTTGAAGAGATGGGAGTACCAGACCACCTGATCTGCCTTCTGAGAAACCTGTATGCGGGTCAGGAAGCAACAGTTAGAACTGGACATGGAACAACTGACTGGTTTCAGATTGGGAAAGGAGTATGACAAGGCTGTATACTGTCACCCTGCTTATTTAACTTAGATGCAGAGTACATCATGAGGAAGGCAGGGCTGGATGATTCACAAGCTGGAATCAAGATTGCTGGGAGAAATATCAACAACCTCAGATATGCAGACGACACCACTCTAATGGCAGAAAGTGAGGAAGACTTAAAGAACCTTCTGATGAGGGTGAAAGAGGAAAGTGCCAAAATTGGCTTGAAGCTCAACATCAAAAAAACTAAGATCATGACAACCACTCCCATCACTTCCTGGCGAATAGAAGGGGAAGAAATGGAAGCAGTGACGGAGTTTATTTTCCTAGGCTCCAAGATCACCGCAGATGGTGACTGCAGCCATGAAATTAAAAGACGTTTACTTCTTGGGAGAAAAGCTATGGCGAACCTAGACAACTTAATAAAAAGCTGAGACATCACCCTGCCAACAAAGGTTCATCTAGTCAAAGCGATGGTTTTGCCAGTAGCAATGTATGGCTGTGAGAGCTGGACCATAAGGAAGGCAGAACGCCGAAGAATAGATGCTTTCAAATTATGGTGCTGGAGAAGACTCTTGAGAGTCCCCTGGACTGCAAGGAGATCCAATCGGTCAATCCTCCAGGAAGTCAAGCCTGATTGCTTTCTGGAAGGACAAATCCTGAAGCTGAAGCTCAAGTACTTTGGCCACCTCATGAGAAGAGAGGACTCTTTAGAAAAGACCCTCATGCTGGGAAATATTGAAGGCTAAAGGAGAAGGGGGCGGCAGAGGATGAGATGGTTAGACAGTGTCACCGAAGCAACGAACATGAAATTGGGTGAACTCAGGAAGCTAGTGGAGGACAGGGAGGCCTGGCGTACTGTGGTCCACGGGGTCGCAAAGAGTCGGACACGACTTAGCGACTGAACAACAACAACAACCTTATCTCTAGGGCAGGGGTGTCAAACTCATTTCATACAGTGGCCCATATAGCATCCATTAAGCCTACTGAGACCCAGAAGGTGCAGGTTTATAGAAAGTCTATAAGCATTTTCTTCTCACTTAGCAACTCATGAGCTGCAAATGTCAGAAATGAAAATATTTTTCATATTTTCATATATGATCATATATTTTTCATATATGATCAGAAATGATAGCATTTTCAAGGTAAGGGAGAGTGCAATGATCATGCTGGCTGCCCTTTCAGCAGTGTCACGGCTCAGAAGCTGGGCTGGTGGGCCGGAGAAAGGCCCTCTCCCAAGGGCTGGAGAAAGAGCTTCCTTATGTTTCACACCCCTGCTCTAGGGCTTTCAGTGCAGAATGGTGATGGCTTGATGTCTCTGGCTTTACATGGTTTTAGACTGCTGTTAATGTTATCCTGAATTGTCTTGCAGTATTGTTATTGTTGCTTTATGCTAACAGCTTTGGATGTTACCGTTTGAAAGAAAAACACTATGGACATATTGTAATATGAATACAGTCAGTCCTCATTATCTGCTAGGGTTAGGTTCCTGGAAATTCTTGTAGATAGCAAGTCTGCAGATAATGAACCATTTATCCTATGGGATCAATGGGGTTAGGTGCAAAGGGTCCCTTACCTGCCATCAGAAGAATTCAGCAGAGACAGTCAGGAAGCCAGCAAATTCCAGCAAGAAGAGCTAAACTATCTCTGAATACTGCAGGGTCCTTCCAGAGGCTGCAGGGACCTTCCAAATGGCACCTGCAGCCAGCACAGACCCCTTAAACATTTTAAAGGGGTCCAAATTGGTCACAGGTGCCATTCTGAAAGTCCCTGCAACCTTCTGAAGGTCTCTGCGTAGTGGAGGGGCTGGGGCACCTCCCTTATGAAGAAAGACTGCAGCGTTTGGGGCTCTTCAGTCTAGAAAAAAGGCGCCTGAGGGGGGACATGATTGAGACATACAAAATTATGCATGGAAGGGATAAAGTCGATAGAGGGATGTTCTTTTCCCTCTCTCAAAACACCAGAACCTGGGGGCATCCACTAAAACTGAGGGTTGGCAGAGTTAAAACAGATAAAAGGAAGTATTTTTTTTACCCAGCGGGTAGTTAATCTGTGGAACTCTTTGCCACAGGAGGTGGTGATGGCATCTGGTCTTGATGCCTTTAAGAGGGGATTGGACGGATTTCTGGAGGAAAGGTCTATCGTGGGCTATAGGCAATGATGGATTGTGCAACCTCCTTACAAAGGTGGTGGGCTACTGGTACCGGGTGCAAGGGAGTGGCAACAGGATGCAAGCATCTTGTTGTCTCATGCCTCCCTGGGGCACCTGGTGGGCCGCTGTGAGATACAGGAAGCTGGACTGGATGGGCCTTTGGCCTGATCCAGCAGGGCTCTTCTTATGTTCTTATGTACAAGGACAGAGAAACAGATAATTCAGTAGGTAGCAATTCTGCCCCTCGCAGACAAGCAAATTCACAGCTTGCAAATTCGCATATAAAGAAGATTTACTATACATTAAAATATCTGGAAATCATTAATAGTGGAGACATAATTCTACATGGTGCTTGTCAAGATGATGTAACCAATCAACATTTTTGGCAAATGCAGAGAAATCCAGCTTTTGGAGTTCCCCTTCACTGGAGTTCCCCTTCATTCTCATTTCTGAGGCCAGCAGTAAAAGTGAGACTTCCCACGGTTTTAACCCTAATTTTTCACACATGTATGGCCAAGTTAATCTTTCAGGCCCTATTATTTTATAACAGAAGAATTCAAGAGCTTTTTTTCCAACCAGTTTTAATCCCTCTATTTTACGTTATGTCTCGAATCCTTGATCGCAGACATGAATCATGTATCCTACATTTGTATAGTTTTAGTGGCTAAGCCACACCATAGGAAAACCTACCAATCTTGACTACATTCTCAGCAGAAAGGCTTCTCTTGAGTCTTAGTAGATTTGTGGTCTCCATTTGTGGGCACATTGATGCTGAGTCAGCATTGGCACCAGACAGGCATCCTGTAAAATGGTTCTTCGGGAGAAACCTTGTAATTGAAAAGCTTTTATAAATTTTCCAAATGTCTATAGCAGTGTTCCTCAAACTGTGGGTCAGGACCCACTTGATAGGTAGTGTTTTGATGTCAGGTGAGTTGTGGAAAGCTGGGAGCAGCCATCTTGGAAGCTGCAGACCTTACTCTTGCTATATTCCTTTTGTGAGCTTTAACAGTTGGAATTTTCAAGTGATTTTTTAAATTGTTTTCATTCAGTACTTTTACATAATACTTTGTCCTAATTAAATCTTGCTTTCTGTTGGGAATGTTTCATGATTGTGCAATTGCTGCAGTCCAATAATGCCAATTTGTATTCCAGGAGTTTCATTTGATTCCATCACAATTACAGCACTTCCTGCTTGATTATGTCACTTCTGGCCATGACATCACTTCCGGTGGGTCTTGACGGAAGTGTCATTCTAAAAAGTGAGTCCCAGTGCAAAACGTTTGAGAACCACTGGTCTATAGAATATGGGATAGGTTGATTTCCTACCCAAGCAATATTTCTATGGACAATGAGTGGTGTTGACACTATGTGGATGTCACACAGGCTGCAAGCCTAACTTGGAGTTAGGCCAGCACAGTTAGACCAGCAAAGTTTGGCCGGCACAAGCGCCACTGTAAAGTGCGTTGTAAAGTCTCGGAGTCAGGGATATGGCGCACTTCTGTGTGCTGGCCTCTCTCAGAGAGTGGTCCGAACATACTTCACAGTGTCCCTTGTGCTGGCCAAACATTGCTGGCCTAACTGTGCCAGCCTAACTCCAGGTTAGGATTGTGCCCACAATATATGAATTTGTGAGTGGGCAAGTTGCATAATCATTGTTTTGCCCTCACTTGGAAAAAAATGCTGTTGAAGGAAAGCAGCATTTCAACTAAGCAAAAGGCTCAGTATACAATGATTATGCCATTGTTTCCTAAATTAATAAATAAGCAGTAAGTCAACAGTGCTTAAAACCAGTGTCCAAAACAGATAAAAACATAACATCAGGTAAACAACAGATAAAAAAGTACAGCAGCCCCCCATATCCTTAATTGTCAACCCCCCCCCCTACTCATCATCACCTAGAGCCATATGAAATAAAAGAGGTTTTCAAGCCACATCAGAAAGTGTTGAGGGATCATAATTCACCTGGAAGGGAATTCCCCATTTGGAGAGTCACCCCCAAGAAGCCTCTTCCTCTTCCTCTCAGACTTCAACCCCAACAAGTTGTTTCTTGCCTACATGCTGTGTGCCTTCCTACTCCTCCTTCCGTCTTGCTTTCTTCCAGGGAGAAGGAGCAAATTTATGAGAAACAAACTGAGAAGTGACTGCATCTATAGGGAGACAACACCTATGTAAGCCACCTTAAAGTTGCAATTCTATGCACCTGGAAGTAGGCCCCGTTGACTATAATGGGAATCACTTCTGAGTAGTCATGATAAGCTTGGGCTGTAAGCTCCATCAAAGGTAGGAGATCAGTATAGAAAATACATAACACACAGAGCCACCTTCTGATGTAATATTTTTCCTTTAGACATGTGTTTTTGGAATAATGCTTGTGACAGAATACACATGTACTTTCCCCGGAGGGGCGGGGGGCGGGAATCCATGAATGAGATGAGAATCCATGAATGGAATATAATGGAGTCCACGAATGAGATAACTCCTACCGGGTCCTATTTATTTCTGGGGATGGTAAGAGGTGGGAGTAGCATTCCATCAGACTTGAACACTCACAAAAAGTGTTCAGGAAATGCCCCAATTAAAACCAGACACCACTCCAAATACAATGGTTACATGCATCAGCCCTTGAAGTGATTGAAACGAACTTCACTTATCCTTTACAAGAAGTGCACTATGTATCAGGAGGATAATGAAATAGCTAGCATTTGGTTTTTTGCATACATATATTCATAGTTGACAGCGGTCTTTTAGCACTTCAGACTACATATCCATCTTCAATACAAGCCATAAAAGAAATTAGGATGGAGTTTTGGTGCCAGAGTGTCAAAAAGCAGAATTTCCAAGTGAATCAGTAACCAAAAATATAATATTTTAGGGATATACAACCCCATTATGTTTGCAAATAGCAGAAATATGGCAAATTGGGTTTTCCCGTGAATGATAGCTTTCGATGCTGAAATGAAGCACAGCAGGTAGTGAGATCTATCCCAGATATCAAACAACATTGTTCAGCCATGCATTAAATGAAAATTTGATAAAGCCGCAAGCTGCACCTGTTGGCAGAAGTGACCTCAAATAACTGCAAGCCTTTTTGGATCACTTCCCACTAGTAGATGGACAAATCTTCCTAAACAGAGAAACCTGAGTTTAGAGCCTGCAACTGAACTGTATATCTATCTAATCAACTACATCAGGACCAGCTGGCAGCAAAGTATGCAAAAAGCATGATGAAGGGAGAGGAAAGATGATTTCCACACAGAGATTTAGGTTTGGTAAACTGTAGGCATAATCCAATTACATATAAGAAGCGGGTGAACGTGCTATGTCACCCACAGCCCAGTCAACAAAACAACTGGGTCAGAATGACAGAATGTAAACATATGACTGTATTGTCATTCTCATTGCTTGGATAAATCAGTTCAAATTCAAGAGCTTAACTGATTTGTGGTTCAGACTGAGGCTGGAATTGGAGCACAATGGAGCAGAATCCAGAGGCAATAAAAAAAAAAGCCTATACTACTTCAGATTGTATCAGGGGAATCATATTATTGTTAATGTTCCCTTGTATTCACTAACAATTAAGTTTGCCCACAGTATGCTAGTGTTCTTCATATATGGAGGAAGAATATTCTAAACCTGGTATCCCCCTCTTCACAGTGTGACATGGTACTGCCACCTGTATCACCTCTTCAATTGGCTATGAAGTGTGAAGCAGGCCTTTTCTTTATTCGTATCAGAAGCACCTACCTTAATATAATTTTATACGTATATCAAAATATATTTTTAAAATAAATAAAAAAAGGTTAAAATAAGGGTTTTTTTAGGTTTAGGGTTTTTTTAGATCATTGGATATCATTGTTCAATATTAGGCCATTTCCACAGTGTTCTCCCTCGCCAGGATACGTTCTTCCATTGTACATGTAGAGAGGCACCGTGTACTCTAACATGTGAGATCGTTTGTTCTTCTCCGCATTCACACAACATGTATTTTATGGGGAATCCCCATTTCTTCAGATTATCCTTAGATCTTCCTACCCCAGCACACAGTCAATTTAATTATTTCCATACAAGCCACGGTTGGTCTTGGCCTGGCAGCAGGCATACATATGCTTGTGCCCATTCACTCGGCAGGTCCTTACTCACTTCCCATAATTCCTTAGCAATCTGTGGAAGTCGATGACTGTATAGTGGGTGTGTTTCTAGGGACGTCGCTTTAGCCCACTCTTTCTGCGCTGTGCTTTCCCAACAAAATTTAGGAGGGGGAAGGCTAGGTCATACACCATTTTGTACTGCAGCCAGTTTTAGGCATCGCATGACCAATCTTGCTGTTTCATTTCATGCTAGGCATGAAGAAGAAAAGAGGGAGATGGCTCAGAGGGAAAGATGGACATCTTCAGGCATCTTGAATGCCTAACTGCATAGAGCAGCATTGAAACATGGCAAGCAACACTCACATGCAGCTTATCACTTCTCGGGGGCCAACCCTGTCTCACTTTCTATCACTGATGCAACCCAGAAGAAAAGAGGAGGCCTCCATGGCTCCCCACCACAGGATGCAGCACAGGTTTCATTGGCACGACTGCATCAGCGCTGGAAACTTGGACAGGAAATGGGCTTGTGGGGTCAACATTTCACCATCAAACCAGTGATACAGGACATTTGTGGTCCAGATCTGGCTTCCTTTTTCTCACTCCAGCTACCAGCCCCATATGGTTGCTTTGAAGATTGGGAGAATAGCTCAGTGTTGGTGGTGGATATTTAAGCCCATCATAAAGTGGTTAACTTATCATACAGTGAAACATTTTATTACAGAGTATCCATTCCCAGACCCCTGTGGATACAGACGACTGCGGATAATGGATCCGCAAGTGGAGTCCAATAGAGTGGACTTGTAGGACCATCATTACTTATGGTACTCATGTTACATGAGCTGCCTGTGATGGATCAGGAGGGAGATCTTGGGGTGCTGGTGCACAGCTTGATGAAAGCGACTCAGTGTGCAGCAGCGGTGAGGAAGGCCAATTCCGTGCTCAAGATCATTAGAAAAGCGATTGGAAATAAAACAGACAATATTATTAGGCCATTGTACAAATCAATGGTAGGGCAACATCTGCTCGGAGTATTGCATACAGTTTAGTCACCACATTTCAAAAAGAACACAGTGGAACTGGAAAAAGGTGAGGAAGAGAGTGACCAAAATGATTACTGGGCTGGGGCACCTCCCTTATGAAGAAAGACATTTATGTTTGGGGCTCTTTAGAAAAAAAGGTACTGGGTTGGACATGATTGAGACATACAAAATTATGCAAGGGATAGATAAAATGGATAGGGACATGTTTTTTCCCTCTTACACAATACCAGAACCAGGGAACAGCCACTAAATTTGAGTGTTGGCAGTTAGAACCAATAAAAGTACCCAATGGATTTTTTTTTACCCCGTGGATAATTAATCTGTGGAACTCCTTGCCACAGGACATAGTGATGGCATCTGGCGTAGGTGCCTTTAAGAGGGGATTGGACAAATTTCTGGAGGAAAAGTCTGTTGCAGGCTAAAGGCCTTGATGGGTGGTGCAGCCTCCTTATTTTAGAAGTAGGCTACCTCAGAATGCCAGGTACAGGGAGTTGCAACAGGATGCTGGTATCTTCTTGTTCTGTGCGCTCGCTGAGGCATCTGGTATGCCACTGTGAGATACAGGAAGCTGAACTAGATGGGCCTTGGCCTGATCCAGGGGGGATTGTCTTATGTTCTTACATGGTACTTCTCTGTCCTGCCTTGGTCTCTGCAGTCTCCCTGGTTGTGCTTGAAGCAATATTTGGGAAAAGCTGACAGCAGCTCCTAGCAGCAAAACCCACCATATCGCAATAGGTATATGTATTTGATGTGTATCATAGGCATCTATTGGAAAGAGACTGTTAAAAGGAACACACTCCCCTGTTACCACTGTGCTGTAATGTTTTGCAAATGATCAATTTCAGTAGATGAAAGAATAAACGCATCCAGTGATCTGCACATCTAGCCCTTGAAAAATATTCTTAAAAAGCTCCTTCCCTTTAGCATGCCACTATTTTGCTTTTTTCTACTGACTGTGCAATGCTAATGCCAGATGCCAAGTTGGTGGCCCTTGAGATGGGAAGGGCAGAAGGAGTGGAGTGGGTAAGGTTCTACTGAGTGACTCAAAACACATTGACTGAGGGCACAATCCTAAGCAGCGCCGGACTGGCAAGGCCGACTGGCCAGCGCCATATCCGACACTGTTTAGGAAAGGCTGGAGCCCCTCCATGGCAAGGGAGTGTGCTCCCCTATGTGCTCCACGAATCTGCGCCCACTAAAGTGTGGGCGCAGATCCGAGAAGACTGCGCGCCCGAATTGGGGCCTCGCTGCCTCACTGCCAGGCTTAGGAAGTGGCCATATGGCCACCTCCCAAGCCTGGCCAGGTCCCACCCAAGTCCCGCCTCCTTCCTCCCCCCTTCCACCAATCCCCATCCCGATACGGGACAGAGAATCACTTGCGCCGGCCGGCTTCAGCCAACGGGAGGGAGGCGATGTGTGGGCACAACAGGACCATCACTGCCAGCAGCACAACAGGGGTGCTGCTAGGTGCTCCCGCATTGGCGCTAATGGCGGAGCGCCAACGCAACAACATTGCGTCAGCGCTGCATCCCCTCTAGGATTGCGCTGTTAAACATGCAGAACATGCAGAACATGCAGAAACCTTTTGATATAATTCTCTCTCTCTCTCTCTCTCTCTCTCTCTCTCTCTCTCTCTCTCTCAGCTCAACTGAGGGTGCAATTCTAACCTGGAGTTAGGCTGGCACAGTTAAGCCAGCAAAGTTTGGCTGGCACAAGGGACATCGTAAAGTATGTTTGGACCACTTTCAGAGTCAGAGAGGCCAGCACTCAGATGTGTGCCATATCCCTGACTCCAAGAGTGGTCCAAATGCACTTTACGGTGGCCCTTGTGCTGGCCAAACTTTGCTGGCCTATCTGTGCCAGCCTAACTCCAGGTTAGGATTGTGCCCTCAGAGTACTATTCAGTAGCCTGCAGAAAAGTATGAGCAGAAACTGCACAGAAGGTTCAATTAGACCTATTACACTGCATATAGGATATAGGTTGACTTCATTTGAGAAACAAGGAATTTGGGGGCCACAGCTTAATGTAAATATCATCAATGGTTGGTAGCCTGAGGTAGACTCCTGGGTGATGGTTTGTTCCTTGGGCCCAATCCTATCCATTTTTCCAGCACCAGAGGAGCCACAATGCAGCCCTGAGGCCAGGAAACAAATGTTCCCTTAACTTGAGGAGGCTTCTGTGGCTGCTTCCCCACTGCAGTATGCAGCGCACACCCTATTGGCAGGACTGCGCCAGCAACGGAAAATTGGATAGGATTGGGGCCTAAGGCACTGTGATAAAATTTTGAAATGGAGAATATGAACTTACGAATTATTTTTCCTGCTGTAAGGATTATATATAGTAATCAAATTGGGTCAGGAACACTGGTTTTTCTTCCATGAGAATGGGCACTTACAGGAGCTGTGGCTCTAACCAGCTTCAGATTTCAAGAGGTATGGATCTGAATTCATAGTTATTCCTTATTTATCACCATCTCAGTGTAGGAACACTGTGTGGGTTCCCAACCCCATTTTAGAAATTAGGTCCCATCAGTCTAATTAGCAAGAAAAGGGGCATAGGATATTTCTGTACTAAACTGAGGTATATACTGTATTTAGAGTATCTCCTTTCAGGAAAAAGTGACCCATGATTGAAGGTGGCACTGACAATGGGCTAAGAAGGTAGGAAAAGAGTTTGAAAAGAAATGGGATATTTTCATACATGCCTTAGAGCATCTTTCAGCCTTCCCTAGATTGGTTTGCACTTCACGTTATATTGGCCAGAGGACACATTAATATTGCAATATTCATTGCCTCTCCTTTTCATTCCACTTTTATACCAATCACACATTCACATTAGTGCCAAGCTGGCTCGTAGGCAAGTTAAGTCTCGTGTGTGACATACTCCACGCCCAATACTAGTGAATGCAACTTTCCAAAGGAAGTGGTGAATGTAGGGTCAAATGGCCCTGCAGCTCCTCCACTCCAAACTGTCCCCATCCAAAGTTGCTTCCTCCCCCCATAGAACTGGGCACCAGGGTCGAGAATAATGTGCATTAAACAGAGTATATGGATTTATTTTCCGCCCAAAGAATGTAGACCTTCAGAGGGCCCCATTCCTGGTTCTAGTTAGATCTGAAAGAATGTTCCAGGGATAGTGATGCAGAACATGGTTGCATTGTGTCCCCTTTAAAATAACCTGGAACGGCACTTACCAAGCTCCCCTTTTTTGTTTTCTAAAAAACACCTCAAAAGCTGGACGACCTTCAGCTCCAGTTGCCATTTCTTATCTGATTTCTCAGCTGTCAGAGGCAGAAAGCAAGATTTCCAGTCAGATGAATTGTCAGATATGTCTAAGTTTGCCAATACAAGCACCTGGGAGTTCCTGATAGAATCTAAGTTTGTGGTTCGTCAGGTAATCCTCGGTAACAGGATTTTTCTAATACGGCCACAGTGGTGACATTCAGCCACCTTTGCTTGCTAGCTTGCTTGCTTGTTCATTCGTTCGTTTGTTTAAAGAATGTATACCTGCCTCTCCCTTGCCATAGCAAATACTGAAGGTAGCTTACAAAATGCTCACAAAACGCAACATGATGATAACATTAGGAAAACTCTCAGGCCAGTGCCAGACTTCATGGATGCCAGAGCTATAAGGTTCCTAAGGCCTGGGCTCCTCTTCTTTCCTCCGCTCAGGGCATGCAAATCTCAACCCTGGGAAGGTGGGGGAAGTGTGGCTATATATGGTGATACAATATTCTTTATCAGTGGTTCTCAAATATTTTAGCACCATGTGATGAAACAGTTATGTTTCATGTACCTATTTCTGTTTTATACTTTCTGTTTACTTACTTTGTTAAAGTGCATTTCCAAGGGCCTGATCTGTTATTCTAAGGATGCCCCAGCTGGGGGGAGGTAGAAGGAACGGATCACGTGTCAAGGTTGCCAACCAATCCGTTATTTTTCCAGCTAAGGATCCTGGGACTAGCAGAGTCCCTCTCCCTCTTTCCTGCTGGCTTCGCTACAAAATGGTTGCAGGGAGAGCCGCTCTGTGAGGAGACACAGGGATTGCTGCTGGGGGAGGCCTAGCAGTAAGGAGATTGAGAAAGGATCTGAGTGGGAGCAAGACCCCATCAGGTTTATGGTTATTGTGTTCTGTATCTTCCTAGGCCAGGTTTTAAAACCCCTTTTATAATAATAATGCATGTATTTATATACCGCCTTTCTTTAGATCACTAGATTTCTCTAGTGACTGTAACTCAAGGCGGTTTACATGGGCAGACTTTATTCATAAACCCGAAGGTTTTTACAATTTACAGAATGTTCTATCTTTCAAGAACTACACACATTCAGATCTTGCTTTCTGGATTTAGCCTTCTTTCTTTAGCCACCCGTCTGTCTTCTGCTGGCTGATGCTTCCCTGCTCTCACCAGAGACGCAGCTGACTCTCAGCACACTCCTCCTCCCACGAGGCAGCTGGAGCTCAGCTTCTAATCAGCCGCAGTTGCAAGGTCTGCCGCTCACAGAGACTTCCGGCAGTCCCGAGCTCACGACCTTGAGATCTTCAGCTGTATCTTCGGGCAAACGGAGGCATTAACCCTCTCGGCTAAATCTTCTGCCCAAGATTATGGTTAGCAAACTGTTAATAAAATATTTTTCATATGTCAATCTGCCTTGTTCTGGATTCCAGTGGAGAGGAGTTTAGCCCTGGAAACTCCTCTGGTAACCAGATACCTGGGCTGGTGGCAGCGGATTTAACCTATCAAGGTATTTCCCCGCCAAGCTGCGGGTTCAAACCGAGTGGGCGAGTAGGGGGGGTAAGAGGTTACAACCCCACTTTCATTCATGACACCCCAGGACCCAGTTTTTAAAATGACAGTCTGTCCAGGATCCACTGGAAGTGATGTCATGGCCGGAAGTGCCATTATTGTGACACCAGAGCCTGCTGCTTTCCTGAGAATGCAGCAGTAATTTGGATTACTTCTCAATCATTTTCAAATAGCAAAGTGAATCAGAAAGAAAAAACCTATTTACAACTTTGAAACAAGCGTAATAACCACACAGCCCTCCCCCTTTCCAGTGTTCTGTCTTCCCATATTTTCAAAGTCGGCTGCCCTAGGTGCTACACAACCCACCTGAAATGGGCTCACAACCCACCTAGTGGGTCTGGACCCACAGTTTGAGAAACACTGTTCTACATGATTGTTTGCAGAGCACCCAAAACCAGTGCTCAAAAATACTATTAAAAACTTTGTCAGAGGATGTAGCCTACATATCTGCCTTCGCTGATATTGATTGGGAACCTAAGACTGAGGTTGGGAACATAAGAATTGGTTATAGCAATTTCAAATGAAAGTTGCTATTTTAGCAACTCTAATGCAAAATTGCCATACAAGCTACCACATTTGCATGTGAACACAGTCAAATTATCTGCTTGATAGAGTTGAAAGCACCAATGAGTGCTTGACCTTGCTTGAGATTTAGATTGAGATTGGTTTATTTGTATGCAACTGTTACACTACAACAAGGAGGAAATAGCCCCTTCCTCCTTCTCAGCAGACCCTGAGGATGCAATCCAATAGATGGTGTAGCGCCGATGTAATATGGTTGCATCAGTGCTACATCATAAGCGCTGATGTGGGGCCGCTGACTGGCACCTCTGCACTGGTGCTACAGAGGGGATGCTACTACCAGTAGCGTCGGCCCAATAGCGCTGATGGGGAACCCTCCTAAACTCGGTTGATGCAAGGGAAGTCCTGGGAAGAGGGAGGGCGGACAGGAGGCGTTACTGGGCAGGGGGTGGGCAGGCGTGCCAGCCTGGAGAGGGGGTATGATTGGGATGCAGCCATTAGGCCACATCCAAGACCTCGTCCCTGGGCCACACAGCCCCAATTCAGGGATTTTTGATTGCTTGAGGTCCCCTCTGGGTAAGGGGACATTTGTTGCCTTGCCCCAGGGAACATTCCAGCAGACACAATGGGTGAGCAGGCAGATCAGACCCAGGAAGGGCATTGGGATTAGGCATGCATCAGCACTACTGATCCCACTACACCACTACTTCCAAGTCTGAAGCCCTGCCATGCCAGGCATCTCATGATCCCCAAAATCTGGTCACCAGCACCAGGAACCCACCACTTAGACATCAACAGAGAGACAAGACTGAATCTGTTCAGTCTCAGATCCCAGGACTGTTGTTTAAGAATCTCCACTCTGCAGATAAGGGGGTGGAACCTAGGAGGGGAGCAGTCAGGACATGGAGAGATAGAAGGCTGTGTGGACCAGCCTTTGGAGCAAGTTGCTTACTTCCAGAGATCTGTCCATGGTCCTGCAAGTCCCCACCCTCCTGTGTGTGTGTGTGTGCAGGCGTGCATGCATACATGCGTCTTTCTTCCCCAGATCAGCATCAGTACACTGTCTCTACGTGTTCATGTGTTTCCAACCCAACCATTCTTGCCCTCTAGGGTCATTCATACCACGTTGTTCTCATCAATTCTGATTCTCCCTTGTGCTCCAGGCTGCTGGTTGGACCACCCTAAATATCAATGTGACCTGCCTGGAACAGGACAGTTCTCTTAATGATGGCCCTGATGACTGAAATTTGTGGTTTTTAGAAGTCAACTTTACTAAATAAACCAAGACTTTAGTACCAAGGGCTTTTTTTATTAGTCCCAACAACTGATGCACTAGATCTGCCCCCTGACCTGCCCCTGCTGCCACTGATACTGCAGAGTAGAGTGGTCAGCATGGCTGTGTGAACCCTGTGCAGGCTGGGCTTGGGTCCTTAGGCAGCATCCACAATGGTCAACTCCTGACATTGTCCTTGTCAACCTCTGAATGGCTTTGGCGCTATAAATGGAGTAAGATCTTGAGGACCTATCCAGGCTTGGCTTACAATTGCCTGCTGAAGCTCAGTGGCATGCAGCCAGAGGACAGAACCACACTGTGAAGACTTCATTGGTGGATCACAGAATATATATATATATATATATATATATATATATATATATATATATATA
>JAJKFI010000008.1:9734720-9744727 GCA_029204185.1 Lerista edwardsae | reverse complement strand
TATATATATATATATATATATATATATATATATATATATATATATATGAAAAATTGATTCAGACTAGCTGGCCCATGTAAACCACCTTGGGCATATACTTTGGCATGGGGAATTCTTCAAATAAATAAACAATAAACAAAAAATGGTGATAATAAACAAGAAAATCACATTTTAAAAGGAGGGAAAGATGGGAAGCAATGTGGGGAAGCATTTTCCTCAATGGAACGTCTATCCAAAAATTACATCCATGATCTGGCAGATTTTCAGGTGCATAGAATTCCAGGGAAAGGCTCTTATCTGGAGTTTTGAACTCACATGGGCCAGGCATGAATGCTAATTTTTTTTTCTGCAGAGCTCTTGTTATCATTAGACCCTTCATGGGGAAGGCGGCCAGCTGGATCCCCTTCTTTGTGTTTGAAACCAGATGTCATTGAAGAAAAATGGTGCCTGATGTTTCATCGCCCTCCCCTGTAGTGATAAGCACTGGTGTAGAACAAGCTGTTTCGTGCATCACAGGGGATTGGCTTCATCAATGCAAAGGAGCCTACCCACTGGGTCTGTGGAATTCTCTGTGATGCCTTGAATTGTTCGGCTGCTGCAAAAGCCATTATACTACATATCTGGGTTAGGTCTTGGCAGCTGGGGTTAAGCCAGTAGCAGTATGGGGGTCTCACCTTTATGTTTCATATTTTCACAGATGTTTTCATGAGACGTTGTGAATTCGCTTTGTAGCACTTTTCCAATCTATTCTAAACCGTGTCTGTTGAGTCGTAGATCCATCTGGGACTAACTTTTAAGTACATTTTGCCCAGGATTGAGGTTCAAGGGTGCAAAATGCTTTGCATACCTTGTGTAATCCAGCTAAAATTATGCAGCTATAATCCCCTTTCATTGCAATGGGAAAAGTTAAGGGTGCAATCCTAACCTGGAGTTAAGCCGGCACAGTTAGGCCAGCAAAGTTTGGCTGGTACAAGTGCCACCGTAAAGTATGTTTGGATTACTCTTGGAGTCAGAGAGGCCAGCACATAGACATGCACCATCCTCCCTGACTCTGAAAGGGGTCCAAACCCGCTTTACAGTGGCCAAACTTTGCTGGCCTAATTGTGCCGGCCTTAGGATTGTGCCAGGTTAGGATTGTGCCTCAAAGCACGTACTGCATTACAGAAAGTGCTTTATAAAATATATACAGTATAACATTTTTTATTTTTTTTGGTGGAGAGGAGAACAATTATTTGACAGAGAAAGGCAAGTGGAGGCAAGGGTGAAAGGTGCAACAAAAAGGATTTATTTTAAACCAAACCAAAAGGGGTCAAAACTAGCTGAATTTGCTCACTCGCTCTTTAATTTAGATGTATTCTGATTGGCTTGAAAATAACTAGACTTCTAGACAGCCAAAACACCAGCAGAGTTAAGCGGATGTCCCAGCACATTAGCAAATTGCTTCACACCAGAAGATAAGAAACAAACAAGGTGTGGTACTTTTAAGTTGAGGCTTGTATTAAGAGGATAAAATCCATAGAGGGTAGAGCAGGTAGCATAGGTCAGTAAAAATATAACAGTCCAGGTCCAAGGATATACAAGTAGATAACAGCAGAAGCCTTAGATGTTTTAGGCATAGATAAGCAGTTCCAAATAGCTTCTCAGTAGATATGCACACAGTCCATAATTTACTGAAGTACATAAGATAGATTCACTTCCCACACAGAGAGAGTTCTCCTCATTTCTTAATAACAGAGCATTTCACTAACATTTACTTAGAAATACTAACAGTACTAATTAATACAGAGGTAACAGCCTCTGTCCTACTCCATAGCAATGGCTCCCTAGTGTACTGCTTATATTCTACTCTAGAAGCAATCAGCTCCAGGTGTATGTAGCTCACATGCCGGAGAGCACATACCTACACCCTACAGGTGAGATGCATTACTGCCAGTAATGGCTCTCCTTGCTGAATTCCTTAAGCTACAGAATTCCTTAGGCCTGCAATAGCTCTGCAGCCTGACAAGATGGAAGGGAGCCACATCTACCCTTCACTCAGAGCCCAAATGGGAAGCTGTTAGGAACAGGAGAAATAAGGTGAGGAGAAAGGACCTCCTTAAAAGGCAAAGAGGCGGACAAAGAATAGAGAAGGGCCTTAGGGAGATTAGCTGGAGTTCCCAAAAGAACCTGAGGTTGGAAAAGTGAGGTTTAGGGGGCAAAGAGGAAGGAAAAAGAGTTCCGCAGTTCTGACCACAGCCAAAGCTGTGGCTTGAAGGTGGCTCTATGTAGCCTGGACTGAGGGCTACAGGAAAGGGGTTAGCTTCTAGGCAGTTGAAATCATTTATCCCACTTGCTGTGGGGAAGATATTCTCTCCCACTGAATTAGTACTCTTAACCGATGCCTCAGGTCTCTGAAAAGAGATCACTAAGTAAGAGTGATTCGCCTTCTTGACTTGCTAAATCAGTCAAGGAGATCTGCCTGGGAAAAAGGCCCAAGGCCAATCTTAGGACTCCACTAAATAGAACCAAAACAGACAGTGTGATATGACCGTCTGATGAAATTCACAAAAGAACAAAAATTCTTGCACACACACCACACAGAGAAAATGAGAAAGCCACAAAGCATGCAGTCAATGTGAAAAAATGGACAAGGAGAGATTGAGGGAAGCCATGGATCTTTGGCAAGATTGCATTAGCGGACCAAGGTCACCAATCAGTTCCTGTGATGCTTGATAGCACTGCAGGGGCCACACAGCAAGAGAGCCAAGCCATGCCATTCTCACCAAGTGAAAACGGGGTCTCACCGACAAAAAAGACTCTACTCCCTTGCATGCAGTCAGGCAGTAGCCTTAACTACAGGGAGAAGCAATGCAAGGGAGCCATACTGGGAACAACGAGAACAAATGTTCCCTTACCCAGAGGACGGCAGGGTGCAGCAGGAGTTCTGGTGGTACAGCTGCACCAGTGCATCATTAATGAGGTGATTGGGCTTTTCTTATTTATTCTTATTTATGGGAGGGACAAAGCCCCATTTGCCTCTATGGAGAAGTCCCACTGATCCTTTATCTTCCTGTGCCTCTTAGGCAGCAGTTTTCAAACTGTGTTCTGGGGGACTCTGTGGTTCCAAAGAAGCTTATCAATGTTCCTCGATGAGAATATCTGTAATCCGTATTCCTTGAAGGATACAAGCTTGAAAACCTCTATGCTATGGAGTCTTAGGCTCAATACAGACATACATCAGCTGCTTGGAAAACAAAACCAACAAAAACAAAAAAATGCTTCACGTGGCCAGTCCTTGGAGTGAATTTACATTGTTCTGGTTAGTTTCACTTTAAGGCTGAAAACGGGCAGCACAATCCTATCCAGTGTCAGAATGGTGAGGCCAGCCTGCCAGTGCCATATCCTAAAATGGGTAGGGGAAGCTGGAGCCTCCCCGCAGCAAGGGCACATTCGCGGCAAAGGCATGTTCTCCAGCCTCCCCAATGCGCTATTCGGATCTGCACCTGTTAAACAGCTTTGGATTCTGCATTATGGCCGAATCCGGATCCCACCCACATCCTGCCCCCAACCTCCCTTCCCCCTGCCAATCCCATGTCCCCTTGGACATGGAGTCTTGCTCGTGCCGGTCAGCTTCGGCTGATGCGAGGGAGGCTTAGCGTGGGCGCAACGGGTCCAGCTTGAGCACCAACACTATGATGTAGCATTGGCACAACAAGCACCTTAGGATGGCACCCTGAGTAAATAATAAGTTGTAATGCTGTGGATTGTGAATGTGATGGAGATCCTACTACCTGTTGGTAAGCATGCGTAGTGACTCTCAGCCTGCCTGGCAAAGCCCATCCCACTATATTGATTGTCCACACACTGACTTTCCCCCCATCACGATACACAATGACATATTAACTCAATCCTATAAATGTTTGTGGCTCAAAATTTTGCATTCATATGATCACAAAGCTAGGGTGTAACAGCCTTGTCATATTTGACTGTTACAATTATGTGTTGGAAAACAGTAAAAAAAAATGGTCAAGTGCATTTACTCTCAATTTAATAAACAGTACAAGTGGCTTTCATGTCAGTAATTAGGAGTGGGAGGCGAAAGCTATTTCCCCGATTTTGTTTCTAACACATATGTAGCCACCTGACGAGTCTTGTTAACCACTTTTATTTCTTTTATTGATTGGTGATCACTGATTCCGAAACAGTCTTTCATCAGAGGAACAGCAACACTGGTCGGGAAAGTAAGTTGTCCTTTCAGAAGGACAATACATGTAACCATAACTGCCTAGGCTGGAAGGAGGCTTGACTAATTAGGAGCAGACTTTTCTCTTGTTTTTCAGGAAATTAAAATGAGGATTGCCTCCCATTGAATCAGAGTGAAGCAGAACACAACAATGGCCATGGTAGGTGGAAGTCATGGTATTTGGAAGTCTCAATGCTTTTCTACATCTTAACAAACAGGGCTCCCAATTACCCTCAAGGAATTGACTTGGAGCAGGCATGTAAATTACACCAAAATCAGTGGGATTTGTGTGCATGACACCATGTGCAGATTGCAGTCTTGATAATTAACGTATTATCATGTGAACCAACATCGCCAGCATGACTAACAAGCGACAGAATATCACTGATTCATGCACACCTGTTCCTTTCCTACTGGACTAAGTGACAGCTTTATTATGAGTAAGTCAATATCTCCCAATATTACTTCAGTCCCAAATTGTTCCATTTCAGTCTTGAACATTTAAGTCCCACTTACATTGGCAAATGCAAGTGACTTTTGAGGTAAAGTAATTGTAAAATCAGGCCTTCAGAAAGCCAGCCAGAAGTGTCTCTTCAGAGTACTTAGCCAATTTCCATTGACCGCAAGAGTCCATAAGAATTCCCATTTCAGAAAACTACTTTTTAATATATCTGAACTATCCAATGAACATTTAGCCTGTCAACTGTAACTTGCCAAATTGCAGTTTTCTAGAGCAAGTTAATATTTTTTTTACAAGCTTGCTATCACGAAGATTCAAGAAAAGGTCTTTCAACTCATTCCTCCAAAGTTTTCTGCAGCACACGTACAAAATGTATAAAGCGAGTGATGAGAGACATTTTTTTTAAAAAAATCTTGCAAAAGTTTCCACTTCAAAGGTGGAGATCATTGATGGCCACTTAGTGTGCAGTCATTGCTTTCAAATTTCCACTTGGTCCTGCAATGGTTTTAACTGTACGCTGAGCTGGCCTGCTGTAGGACTTCTCCATTCTGTGACTGACATATTTCCATGTTCCCACAGCTGTTGAGAAGCAGGGCCATGTAATGGTAGTGGTCAGCTGGCCTGCTCGGAGAACAGATGATTCCAGAGAAAATGGTTTCCCTGTGCTCTTGCTAGCATGGGCTATGACGTCAGGGAGCTGAAGTGTGCATCTCAACAGCAGTTGGGCTGGGTTTGGATGTAGTGGTGGAGCAGATCCATAAGAACATCAATCAAGATCTAGATTCAATGGCCGGCCAGGATCTGAATGGAGAAATGTATCTCATTTTGTAGAGAAGATGGAGCCTGGATGACTTTGCGATGGGGCCTTCTGGGAATGGCACACAGACCATCCTGGCACACAGACCAGTTCCAGTCATAGCACCAGTAGGAAAGAATGCTTCTTTCCTAAGGAAAGCTTCTAAGCAGGAGGGAGGGGAGGCAGCTGCTGGGGAGGTGTGGACTGGCCAACCCTCCTGCTGGGATTCACAAATGCCCACCAATTGGGCAGCCAAGCCCCCCTGGGTGAGTAAAGGGGTAGGATGGAGTGGTCATGTGGTTTTCCATTATCAAATCAGATGCCTCTGTGTAAGCCTAGTTAATTAGAAGGCACACAGAGATGATTTGAGTAGTTGTTACTTCTGATGCACTCGTTCATATGCCACATCTACACTTTGGGGCTCACCTGCTCCACATAAGAGTGCAGGAGCCAGATTCCCTTCCCTTATCTTGTGGGTGAAGTGAATAGCTGAGGATAGAGCATATCCAACTAACTTGCACAAGGGGCTTAATTCTACCTTCCACCTGGCTTTGAAGCTTTGCGACCCTTTTTTATCAACTTCCCACCTTGATCAGCCTGGTGTTAATTTTTTAAGGTTCTTGTTTCTTGATCAGCTGCATCCCCTTTCCATTTCTTTTATTTTCTCTTATTTATTCAGTCATTTAGTAATCTTTTTATTGCTCTTTATTGTCTCCTTCACCTCCATGGTCACTCTTTCCCAAATCACCCTGTATTGCATAAAGTGGGAATTCCCTGGATTTGGGGAGCTCCCTTTTCAGATCAGGGAAGGATATTTCCAAAGTGATCTCTCTCCATCTGACACTCTCTCTCCATCTTAATGGTGGAAATAGATACCTGCCAAATCCCCAAATACCCCAACCAGTGGAAGACGAAAAGACTGGAGAGAGTTCACTAAAAGCTAGGCATGGTGCCCATTCTAAAATGCTGAAGGTTCCATAATATGTTGATACTGCAAAGACCTCTGACTTTATCCCTTGAACCTAGGTGTGTGTCGCAATAATGCTATGAGATCACTATGGAAAGTGGTAATAGGATTGCTCTCTAAGAAAGTATTGTAGATCTTACCCATATAAAAAGTGTGGGATTAAAAAAAAACCAAGGTCACCAGGTTTTTAAAATTAAAGACCTTCCCAACTGCTGCTTCCTTGATAGGACAGCCATCTTGAGTCTTGCCTGCTAAAATCAATTATTACAACAAATGACTCCTATTAAAGTTTATTGTTGCAGTAGATCAACCCCTTAATCGCTTAATGTTTCTGTTTCCCATTAAAATAGGAATAATGGCATCTTCCTCTCGCTCAGATGTGCTTGTCTAAATAAATAGTGAGAGCCTTTTTAAGGAATCTAACGCTAGCATGTCATAGTGATAGGTAGAGGGGGTTCTTAAACTTGTTTGTGGCAGATTTGTTTTCTCTCAAGGAAAAAGTGCAGAAAGCAGTGTTATGTGTTTTAATTTCAAGGATGTTTTTAAAATTTATAATTAGCATTGAATTAAAAGAGTACTAGGTGGGTGATATAGTTGGTGCAGTGTCTGCAGATACAGCCACAGTCATTACACTTGTCAATTAGGTTTTGGAAAATAGATTTCTTGTTTCACAGATTTTGGGTTGTATTTTGTTGTTACAAAAATGAGAAGAGCAGCTCACCCTGTGCCTATTGCCTTCATGGGGTGGTGGTGGAGCGCCTAGGGGGGAGGAGCCAATGGAGAGCAGTTTCCTGAGGAGTCCCTGAAGCTGGCTCTGTGATTACATACAATATTCTCTCAGTGTGTCTGGTGTGTGAACTCAAAAGAAGCATGAAGACAAGTCTCAATTCCAAGGAATTTATAATCCACCATAAAACAGCAGGGAAGAGCAACTGAAGGGAGAGAGAGAGCAGAGAGGCAGGAAGACAGCTTACTCCCCAGTCCAAATCCCATTGTGCCAAACGTCAAGGAAACGAGGGAGAGCGAAAGAGAGTTGTCTTTTGCTTCCTTCATGAATAATGAAACCATCTCCTGTTTCAGTCTTTGAAAGCACGCTCACAGGTGTTGTCATTCCCGAAATAAATTCAGCAACCGTCCTGCAAAAGCATTCAGAAGCAAAGGGCCATAATACGTTCTGCAGGCATCAGAAAAATACCCTGAGGAGGCAGTTAATGGGAATGAACATAATAAGGCTTTTGCAGAAGAGTGAGATACTGCTTTATTTTAAAAAAAAATATCCCAATAATGTAACAAAAACAAGGTCTTTGTCTAAAAGTGCCTTGTGGGGAGTTTTGCATTTCAGCGTGAGGCTTATTTGATTCAAATGGTTATTTTTACAATATAGTGGGTTCACACAAATCAAAATTCTAGGTCATTTTCTTACTATTTATTATGATTAAAGATTTACACTGCATAATCGGCTTATAAATATAATTTCTGGGAAAGATAGCAGCAATCCCAGAATTTTTTTTCTCTAAAATGCTTCTCTTCTTCTATTTAGATTAGTGATACTCATCACTCATGATTAAAGGCCCAATCCTATCCAACTTTTCAAATCTGATGCATTGGCAATACAGTCCCGACATAAGGGGACAAATGTTCCCTTAACATTGAGGAGGCCTTGATTACTGACTACATCCTCACCGCAGGATGCAGCACATGCCCCATTGGCACAGCTATATCAGCGCTGGAAAGTTAGATAGGATTGGGCTCTAACAGCCCAATTATATCGAAATCCCTGCGAGGCAATGCCTTGGCATTGGCGCGGTTTCTAGGGTAAGGGGACATTTGTCACTTTGGACAACTTGTACCTGTGCCAGCTATTGAGCCGGTGCAAGACTGTGTTGACCCAGGAAGGTGGGTCAGGCCAGAAGCATAGCTCGAGGGGAGGTCACAGCTCTAGGTTTTGCAAGTGCAAGTTATTACTGTAATGCATCACCTTTAGAATCATTTTATCAAAGATATAAATCCTCTAACAAAATAAATGCATTTACTGACCAGTTTTCAGCTGGATTAGAACCAGAGGATTTATAAAAAACACCTATTTTTTTTCCTCATTTCAATGTCTAATATAGATGTAAAAGAAGAAGTGGTGTTCCTACAGATAGTGCAAAAGGCTAAGTGTTGCAGGAGCCTGAGTTCCTGTATACCATGGCCCCTCCTCCTTGCTTCCAGAGCCATTCATGGCTCAAGAGCCTCTGAACCAGCTCTCCAAGCCAGACATGCTCTGGAGGTGAGAGGGGGCACTTTACACAGGAGTTCAGGCTCCTGCAAACCTGACACCGACCCCCCCCCTAGGAATGCCACTGGAAAGAAGAAAATAGAAATTACTATCCTTGTTTCAAGAGAAATATTAAAATATATTGCAAGTCCCAACTTTTATGGGATACCTGCCAGGTTTTGATTTTGTTTCCACTTCATCTGGCTCTGGACAGGGAGGGTAACCAGAAATGAAATGAAAAGAGGAGCCTGATAAGCTTGCATTTGGGGAGGGGGGATTTCTATCAATGACTATACAAGGAACAGAAATAGGCCCAGCTATGCACAAGGAAGAAGTCAAAGGTGAAGGGCCAAATTACACATGATCCTCGGTCGTACGTCATTTTTCTATAGCTGTTGTTCTGTAAAAATGTAAAATGCAGCCCCTGAACCTTCAGCTTGAAGACAAGGACAAACACACTGGGAGAGACATCTTAAGTTCTTTTCCAATAGTTTTTATGTGGAAAAAAATCCCCCCATTTTCAATCTGCATTTCCTCAAAGGAGGAAAAAAATAGATATATATTTTCAACCAAGGGGGGCACAGCAGCATGAAAGCGATTTTTAGTAAGACAATTGCAGGAAAGATAAGGATTCAGATACCCTCTTCCCACTATACCCTGCCTTGTTGTTCTTTCACAGCCAGTTATGCTCTCCTGAACTATATTTTGTCAAAACGCTGGGTAATATTCCTCACAAGACGACACATCGTCTGCAGCTTTGGTCTCACTGTGCTTCATTATGAGTGGGCATGAACTAGACGCTCCACCTTGTAATGAAGTCAGACCACTCTTAATTTCTTGATAACATTGCAGTGCTGGCCTGAGGCACTTTTGCATCCCCTGCAAAATGTCAAAATGACCTCCCACACACACCTCCCACACAACCGGAGCTCATTTCATGTAATAACAAACAGAGATGGAGACCGAAGCAAAAAAAGGGCCCTCCTTCTGTAACTGACCAGCCAAAGAGGACTGCTCCATGCAGCTTTTAGACAAGGCCAGCCTGGGATCACTGTCTGTATTGTTCATCCTTCAATGGGCAGGTCTCCAATATCTCAGCTCCTGTGGCTTAGACTTCATCCGACTGCCTTAAGTCCAAATTCTGGGCGTGGACAACACTAACTCCCCTGGCACCAATGCAGCAGAGGCAACAGCTGCATCCCACAGGGCAGTTCCAGAGGCCTCCTCAACATACTGTATGTTTCCCCTCTCCCCCCCCCAACCATCCACTTCCTACACCAACCTACCAGTGTTGGGGCTTCT
>JAJKFI010000008.1:9695775-9734710 GCA_029204185.1 Lerista edwardsae | reverse complement strand
TGTGTGTGTGTGTGTGTGTGTGTGTGTGTGTGTGTGTGTGTGTGTGTATTGGAAAAGGCGGAAGATACCCCGAGTAGTTAGGGAATGGTGTCAGCCATGGCCCCTTGTCCACATTAGCCAGGGATAATAGGGTTAAAAAACCAGGCAGAAGCAGTGGCTGGGCTGCACAGCTGCAGCTACTTAGGACCCTATGGTGGGATAAAAGGAGCCCCTGAAGGAAGGAGAAGGGGTGGGTTGTAAGAGTGGTGGAAGGAGTAGAGGTGTGCTGGACTGACTTACTGGCTTGACTAACTAAAGGATTGTTGGACCGGATAAAGGAAAGTAAGGTTGTTGTATGGCTGCCATACCCCTGGAGCCACCAAGTGGAGGAGGCAGGTGTGGCTTAGGTAAGCTGACTGCCTATGGTTCGGTGGTAGAGTTTTGTGGTGCCAAGTTAGACTTATATTAGGGTATTTTGAGCTAAGCTGGTGATGAGGGCAGTCTGGAGGAGGCTGGCCAGCCGGTGAATCCAAGCAAGGCTGCTGGAAGAGAGGAGAACCAGTGGGTGAAGGAACCCCCTCCCTCTTGCCTCTCTCTGAGGCTGCTTAAAGGGGGAAACCAGTCAGCTTAGTGTGGGCATCAGGGCCTTCAGGGAGGCCCAGCAGGGACTTTCTGGCAGAACAGTGTGCTTGCTTGGTTTTTTTTTTTTTTAAATGTCACTTCTGTGTTCCCCTGAAAGACCTCATGGACTATCTGGAAGTGTCCTCAGACCAAAGACAGCAGCAGACGGGGTGGGAGGGGGTAGGTGGTTCTTGGAGGTGGGGCTAAGAGAAAAGCTTAAGTTGGGGGGGGGTGCTCCTTGACTTGACTCGTTTCTCGAAATGACTTGAAACTCGAGTCAAAATGTCCACAAGTCAAGTTACAATGGGAGTGTGCTATGACTTGCTAGTTGAGTTGCCTGGTCATTGACTCATGACTTGACTTGTGACTTGAGCCTAGTGCCTTGGCACATCCCTGCAGCTTTGTCTTAACATGGGTGCTGACATCATGGCTAGAGGGTCTTAGAAGGTGGATGCTTCTGGGAGGTACTTCCGGTGTTTGGCAAAAACCAGAAGTGCCACAAACTCCCAAATGCTGGTAAGCTTCCATTGTGCAGTGATGAAGACTAAGGTGAGCAAAGTCATTTATCCGTAATGCAGTTTTTACTTTAGGAAAGACCAATGTTCAGTACAATTTGAAAATTAAGTACACTTTTCTGTCTAGACAGCCAACATTGTTGCTGGTTATTGTTGTTTCTTTTTGTATGGTATGCCTTTTCTGCTGTTGGATCCTGTTTGTCACTTTTATTTTGTACTTTGGATGCACCGTGCAAACATATCTCTCTCATTTTGTTTTGTCATCTTCCACAGTTAGACTCTGCCCCTTCCTCCCTTCTTCCAATTTGACATAAAGAACTCATGTAACTAATTTCAGAAATGATGCAGTATTGTCATTCAGAAACGAGCTGCCAGAACGCAAGGCGGGACTTACCACCTGATTGGCTGCCCATTTGTGACGCGTCGCTGCCTGCCCGACCGCCGCGTGGGCACCCCTGGCTTCGGAGGGGGTGCCCGCTTGCCTGGGGGGCGCGCTGGGTGCCTAGGCAAGCCACAGAGGGGCGCGCCACCCAGAGGGAGCCCCTGCGGCAGGCGGGCAGGCAGCGACGCGTCACGGACTGCCTGTCAATCAAGCGGTAAGTCCCGCCTCGCGTTCCGGCAGCTCGTTACTGAATGACAATACTGAAATGATGCATGTATAGTTTGCTATACAGAATGATCTATAGTTTGCTCTTGTCATAGCTTTATGTTCTGTTCACTTACATGAATTAACTTTTCCATTTAAGGAAGCCATGCACACAAGTGATTGACACATTAAGACCTTGGACCATTTTGATTTTGCCTTTTCAGCATACTGACAACTACATGATTACATCAGCATTCCTTTTAGTTAATGAAAAGGGCCCAAAGTAGTAGTGAACTTGTTAGTGGGTTCTAGTGTGCAGTTTCCCATTCATTCAAAAGGGCAGATGCTCTTTTTTCTTCGCAGAAAAGCCTATGCCCACATTTCCCAAGCATCCTCCACACATAGCATCAGATAGGATTGTTGTTAATATAAATTGGACCACTTTATTGATTACACAGTTCATTCACCTGAAATCCTTCAGGGGATCTTATTGAACTCCTTCCCCTTTTAGTGTGGGCACATGTGCTGAGGAAGACTGACACAACTGTTCATGTTCCCCACCAACTTCTGCAGCATATGTTACAAAGGGGCCCTGCAACTCAGGGCGCAATCCTAAGCAGCGCCGGAATGGCGAGGCTGACAGGCTGGCGCCATATCCAACGCTGCTTTGGGGAGGCTGGAGCCTTCCTGCGGCAAGGGCACATTCACGCCCTTACCGTGGGGGGGGGGCTTTAGCCTCCCCAATGCACTCTTTGGATCTGCAAGCACAGATCCAAGAAAACTGTGCGGCCCAAATTGGAGCTGCAAGGCCTCCTAATTGGGCTTAGGATTCGGCCTTATGGCCGAATCCGGAGCCCGCCCACATCCTGGGCCAGCAAGCTTGCCAGCCCACCTACAGCCCACCCTTGGCCTGCCCAGAACCTCCCTCCCTCCCCCCACCCACTCCCACCACCATCCCAACATGGCGTGAGGGAGGTTGGCGCGAGGGAGGGACTGCGCGGAGCAACAACATGGGGATGCTGTTCGGTGCCCCCGTGTTGGCGCTAATGACGTCACACCAATGCTATGATGAAGCATCGGTGCAACGAGCGGTGAAGGATTGTGCTGTCAGTATCAGCATCAGCAAAAAAATGTTGTCCCAGCCCCCCAACAAATGGCAGATAAAACATGCTCTTGGTGTGTATGTAAATGCCAGCAAAAACTCTAGCGGGTTTCATCGTACTTCAGACAGTGTCTCTTTACAACAGCGAAGGAATTTGCCTTGAATGCCGGCCTCACACGAGCTGTGCGAACCAACTGCATGGTTTGCCCCCTTGACTTCCTGCTTGCCACTCGCCCCTGGCTGCTACAGAACTTGCAGCTGCTGCAGAACTCCGAGCAGCCAGCTTAGCCAAGAAGCCACTGACTCAATGAAGTTCTGAGAGCTGGAGCCATTGGAGCCATTCCACATACAGTTCTAAGTAAGGAAAAAAGAGAAAGAACTGGGGAGCAACAGGAAAGCAAAGAGCCGCCGGCTGGGCTCCAGATGTGTGCTTCCATCTTCCTGCCCATTTGCCTGACAGGCATTCGATGAAGCTGGGAAGCCAAAGCAGGGACCTCAAAAATGCAAGCTCTGTAGCATATGCTACTTTTTTATTACGTTAATCCGGCCCTGCCCAGGGAACAGCTGCAGCATCACCAAGCCAGAAAGCCTCTTGAGATTGAGAATGTCTGACCCCCCCCCCACTCCTGAAGCCCACTCCTGAGGAAAATGTCAGCATTCTCCTTGGGGGTAGGGCAGTGGCATAGCTAGGTCATTTTGCATCCGGGGCCCATACATTTTTGACACCCCCCATGGCAAAATTAATTATTCACATTTTATACCACCCTTCCTCTGAAGAGCTCAAGATGATGTACAATCCACTTCTTTTGTCCTCACAACTACCCTGTAAGGGAGGCAAGTCTAAAAGGTGGTAATAGTCATGAAATAATAATAAAAGCTTTGTCATTCCTTGTCCTGAAATGTTGTGCCCCTAAGAATTTTGCACCGGAGGCAACTCTATGGCCCCGCACACACTACACCATTATATGGAGATAGAGCCAAGCAAACTACCCATAATTGTTGTGTTCTAATAGCCTTCTTTTAAAAAGAAGGCTATTCTAGGGCAGAGAAAAGGCTTGGTTGTGTATGATGCTACATTTAAGGCTTGCACATGCAGTGTATGTACAGCAATGCACCTTCTCATTTGTTTTGCAAAGTCAGGACAAAATGTGCATCTTCATCTCTTGCCTGGAGTCATGTGGCTCCAACAGTTATGTGTGGCAGCTTGTTGATGCATAACTATGGCTTGATTATCAGAGCTTCAGTGTTCAGCTTCTGAATTTCATGCGCTGAAAATTACTCAACACGCTCCTCAAGGCCTGCGCAGCACCTAAAAATTAATTAATGTTTCAAGAGGGTTTGGTACACAAGTTAGGGCACATGAAGTGTATAGTGAATTGGATGAGAGAGAGAAAATAAGCTGGATGAAACTTACAGCACAATCCTATAGACCGTGCAGCGTCAGCGCAACGGGTTTGTGCCGACGCTGCACGCTTAGCGCTGACATGGGGGCACCAATCTGCATCCCCGCGTCAGCGCTCGAGCAACAGGTCCAGTTGCCGGTCGGCGCGATAGAGGCTCCGTGCCAAGGCAGCACAGAGATTGGAGGGAGGGAGGGAGGCAGAGGCAGGACTTGGGCAGGATGTGGGCGGGCTTGGGAGGTGGCCATACGGCCACCTCCTAAGCCCGTCTGCGAGAACGTGATTCGGGCCACGCTGTTTCCTCGGATCTGCGCCCACTCTTTAGTGGGCGCAGATCCAAGGAGCACATAGGGGAGGCTCCAGCCTCACCTATACCGTGCCAGGATATGGCGTTGGCCGGCTGGCCTCGCTATCCCAGCACAGTATAGGATTGTGCCCTTAGTTGTTATTCCATACACAAAATCATCAAGAGAAAAAGAAGGTTATCTTAGGATAGGAACCACTGATGAATTCTATATTTTACATCAGAGATGGATTTTTCAGTTAACAAAGAAAAATATTTTTGGAAATGAACTGCCAAGTATTATAATCAATTGTGTGACTTGCTAGGACAGCATAGACATTGGCAATGCCCAAGTGTGGCTCTTAGTAGAACTACCAGCAGATATTTTTGGGTAAACTCAAAAGCAAATTCCTTTTTAACATGTCTTAATTTCATTGTTCCCTATCTGGTACTTGCTCAGAGACCATCAGACCTCCCTGAACCCCATGAGACAGATGCTTTCTCTGAGGGAGCCAGAGCCCTAACCAGCTCAAAACACT
The DNA here is from genome assembly GCA_029204185.1 of Lerista edwardsae. NCBI lineage: Eukaryota > Metazoa > Chordata > Lepidosauria > Squamata > Scincidae > Lerista > Lerista edwardsae. The sequence goes on along the minus strand of JAJKFI010000008.1, from coordinate 9,729,685 downwards.
TCAGGGGTGGGGCGATGTCACCTAGCACTACCCCTGGCGCCACCCGGCCTCATACCCCCACTTAGGAGCGTGCTGGACGGAGTGCAGGCAGGCCAAAAAGCACGCCACTTTTCTCTCTGCGCTGCACCCTGCCGCAACCGGCTCTCACTTCACCTGCTTCCCCTCGTGGCACCACAAATACGCCTCTGGAGAGAGCCAAGCTGAATCACACAGAAACAGTCTTAAGAAACCTAGGTTCGAGGATGTCTAGTCATAGAACAGTGATGGCGAACCCCTGACATGCGTATCAGAGGTGGCACGCAAAGGCATTTTAACTGACACGCTGATCCGAGGAAGTGAAGGGGCGCGTGTGCAGGTTAGTGATCAGCCACGGCCCTGCTGGAGCTGCCGGTGCTTAAGACTTGCCTCCCTGAGCCGCTGCTCGTGGAGAGCAGAAGACTGCAAGCCACCACCACCCCTCTCCCAGACAATCTCAGGCTGCCCTCAGTCCGGGGTGAAAATGTATGTGGGGAGGGGAGCGCATAGGCTCGCCAGCACGTAGCTTTCTTTTCAGGGGGGGGAGGCACGGAAGAGGGAGCCAGAGGGGAGCTTTTTTGCAGGAGCAGAGGAGGAAAGGAAGGAGCAGTTGTCCGCAGAGGCAGGCATGGGGGCGGCTCTGGTGAGTGGCTGAGGTGTGTGCGTGTGTGTGTGTGCGCGCATGTGCCCACACATGCATGTGTGTGTGTGTTGAGAGGACTTCTGTGGACGTCCCTGTGCAGCTCTTTGCTTGTGAGCAGCTAAGGCTCTCCCTAGGTTTGCCTTGTCTTGCTGTCCCCAGGAGTGGGGCGGGTGAGCGAGCGAACGGGGGGAGGGCTAGGGTGCCAGCGCAGGGAGTCAGGGACACAAAGAGAAGCGGGAGGCACATGAGGCAAGGCGAGCGGCAGAAAACAAAAACAAAATCAGAAGTGCTGTTGCTGGCTTGTGTGTGTGTGTGTGTGTGTGTGTGTGTGTGAGAGAGAGAGAGAGAGAGAGAGAGAGAGAGCCAGCCAGCCAGCCAGCCAGCCAGCCAGTCAGCCCCAATCTGAATTCATTATAGAGAGAAATCTTAAGTCCAAGCACCTAAACCTGCTGTCAAAAAGGTAAGCTAGTTGTAACCCAGAAGTGTTGAATTCTATTCTCTCAAGGTCTGCAGGCAGCAGTGTCATCCTGGCGGAACGGCCCAGTAGGCCGTTCCGCTAGTTCCGCGGACGGGCCCGGGCCACGCCGCCTCTCCCGAGGACAGGCGAGCTGCTCCTGGGCCCGCCCGCGCGTCTGAATCGCTCTGAAATGGAGCGATTCGAGACACAGGGAGGCGTGCTGGCCTCCGCCATAGGGGCGGAGGGCTGACAATCATCCGGGCGTTCCGGTTCTTGGCGCGCCCGGATGCGTCTCTGTCTGCAGGTGTACCCAAACTCTTTACAACTTCATATTTACATAGCATTAATTAAGCTCATTAATTAATCAAATAAAAAGCAATGGGTTCCAATATGTAAAAAATTTTCTTTTGTTCTGGGGTGGAGGGGTTGACACACCAGCAGAGCTGAGTTAACGAAAGGTTCGCCATCACTGTCATAGAATCATCTCATGGGATCTAAAAGAGGGTATAGGATCTTGGTTCCAACAAACTGCCCTCTCCCAAGCTGCCCTCCCCGCCCCTCCCTGCACCCTGCCCCAACCCCAACCCCCGCCTTCACCCTGCCTGCTGATGACACTCTCCTTTCACCAACCTACCGCATGCAGCAGAGCCTCTGGGAGCCACTGCTGCACATACTGTATAAGCAGTGGTGCCTGCTCATTTGTGGCAGCAGACCGGATATGTGCAATGGAGGCCCAGCTTTCATCCCTCCGTGAAGGGCTTTGTGTTGCTGGAAAGCAAGTTTGGGATTGGGCCCTCATAATCAAGGTGTTCAATAGAATGTGATAGTTACAATAAACCTAACGGCAACAGAAGTCTCAGTATGTTTCTTTCCATTCAGACTCACATGACCGCCTTAATGTTAATTCAAACAGCCCAATCCTATCCATAATTGGGCTGTCCTGTGGAGCCCTTGTAATTGTCCCAGTCATGCTGCTGTGTATGCAACTATCACTAACAGCAAACTGAAAATCTATACACCCATAACCCATCACTTTGTTTGCTTTTTCTTCTTGCTAAATCCAATAACCCAATCAGCTGGCCAGAACGTCCTCAGAGTTGTGTCCTTGCTGACATTTTCATGTGTAAAGCAATTTGAAATCTGAATTGATTAGCTTAACCTCTGGCACTGGAGATAAAAATAATTTGCTTTCACTTGTGGCACGTCTGGCAATGCTGATATTATAATGACCTTGAAGCTAAACCACACAAAGTTGTCATGCCACTTTAAAACCCAGTTCCTTAACTATGAGAAAGTAACGCTAATAGCTGAATAATCTATAAATATGAGGAATTCCTCCTGTGTTAAAATAGTGTCCTCTGAGACTCATTGATCAAATACTCATTGATCAAATACAAAGATTCTCCATAAATAGCCCTTTAAAAAAAAATCTGTGAAGTTCCAATATGTTCTCTACTATTAGCCAGGCTAGATCAGTTTTCAACCATGTTCATAAAGAGGCTTGAAAAAGTCTCCTGTAACCATATAGTTTACTAAGTTTGGTCAAACTACCAACTGCTTCGTGTGTTATGTCCTGGAACAGGCAGAAATTAGCTAGTGCAAACCATGCATTTTCCAAATGTATGTCCCAGATTAAGAGAGCACTCCTAACTTGGAGTTAGGCTGGCACAGTTAGGCCAGCAAAGTTTGGCTGGCACAAGGGACACTGTAACGTATGTTTGGACAACGCTTAGAGTGCAATCCTGTACTGCACTGGATTGGCAAGGCCGGACGGCATAGAGATAGAATTCACTAGAGACAGCATGACATCATTATCTTGAAGCCACCTCGAGTAGACAAAAATGGCTGACTCAGATCATCGCTGTGAGGGAGGATTGCCGCGAATTCACAAATAAAAATCTCCCTGCAAGTGTAAACGTTAATATCAACCTTTTTAATCATGCCTGCGTGTTCTGCATACGGGTAATAAGGTTACAAATAATGTTTCTATTCCCCGCCCCTCCCCCCTCTGTGAGGAACGCATGTGCGCGTTCACATTTTGAAGTCCGTGCGTCTGGCGTGCGCCACCTTCTATTTAACTTATTTTCGTAAGTTTTTATTTTTATTCAGTCCTAAACAGTACGAGCAAAGCAATCTGAAATGCTTGGAATCAGGATTGTTTTGAGTATCCTCCTTCACGGCGATGATCTGAGTCAGCCATTTTTGTCTACTCGAGGTGGCTTCACTGGGCTCCTATTAAATCAACAGGCATGCCGTCTCTAGTGAATTCTATCTCTATGCCGGACGGCCAGTGCCACATCCAAGCACAGTATAGTGGAGGCTGGAGCCTTCCCACAGCTAGGGAGCGTTCACTCCCTTACCATAGGGAAGGTTCCTGCCTCCTCTATGCGCTCCTCAGATCTGCGCCTGCTAAATAGCGGCCTCCCGAGCGGTCTTAGGATGCAGCCATATGGCCGCCTCCCAAGCCCGCCCTCCTCCTGCCCACAACCTCCCTCCTCCCCACCAATCCCCAGAGCGGGACGGAGCCTCCCTTGTGCTGTCCAGCTTCGGTCAGCACAAGAGAGGCTCCCCATCGATGCTCTCAAGCCCATGCTACTCATAGCATCAGCTTGAGAACTTTAGTGCCGACACGGGCATGCTGCTCAGCGCCCCCACGTCAGCGCTAATGACATAGCACTGACGCAACGACGTCAGCGCTATGCACAGACATGTGCCATCCTCCTTGACTCCAAGGGTGGTCCACTCACACTTTACGGTGGCCCTAGTGCCAGCCAAACATTGCTAGCCTAACTGTGCCAGCCTAACTCCAGGTTAGGATTGCACCCTAAAAGTCTGTGCTTCTAGATCGGTGATGGCAAACCTTTTGGGCTCGGTGTGTCAACATTTTGGAAAATACTTAACTTGAGTCTCCTGGCATGCCAGTCCCCCTCCCAAACAAAAGAGAAACAGTTCTTTGTATACATTTATTTACACAAAAAATGCAGTCCAATCATGTGTGGTGCTATGTATTCTATAAACAAATAATTGCAAAAAATGAAAATGAGTAAAATAAACTCAGTTTTTGTCAGGTGTTGGTGAACACTGGTGTCCCAAACATTGTGGTATGTCACCTTTGACACACGTGTCATAGGTTCGCCATCACTGTTCTAGATACTTAGCACGACATGTGGTATATTTTATGCTATGCTCATCGCATCATAGAATCTTCTCAAGTTGCCTAGAAAAATGGTGGGACATTTTATTCCTATTTCACTCCTGTGCTTTCTTTCAAATTATCCATGCCCTGAGAGCCATCCCAAGCCCTCCTGATACCTGTGGTGGCATGCCGAATGCTACCCCCCCCCCAATAATGTTCCAGTCTCTGGTCCTCCCACTCTGCAATGTTCTAAGTCAGCAACCTCCTCCCCTCTGCATTTCATCTTTCTCTCTGTCCGCCTCTTCCTTTTCAAATCCAGAGTAGGTGGAGGAGGAAGAATAGCAGAAGCAGATACTATTGGACAGACTGAGTGGAGAGACAGGAAATGGACAAACAGAGAAGGACACCACCAGTTACCATTTTGCGAGAGGGGGCAAATGCCCTGGGCACAGTGCCACTGGAAAGGGAGGAGGGCAGTGACCAGGCTGCTCGCCTCTCAGAGAGGCAAGTGGTGTTTTGCCTGCCTGCCCTCCTGTGCCATCGTACAGCTCTGAAATGGAGCCTGGAGTGGCATGGGGGCAGAGCAGAGTAGCACCCGGGGGCAGGGAAACAGCAGAAGAGGTGTTGTTCCTCCTTCTCTGTCCCTGGGCGGCCCATTGCTGCCTGATGCAACTGTTTCAATTGACCTCATGGATGGGCCAGCCCTGCTTGTCCTCTATCTTCCTCCTCACCTCTTCATCAAGATCTAAAGAGACTGTTCTGTCACTTCTCACTGCTAGTTTTCAATGTTAAGGGAGTACTAATATGGGGAAGCATATTCAGTCATATGATTTTTCCTTACCACCATCCTGAAGTAGGGAACAAGTAGACCCGATAGATCCATCTTTCTCTGAGTGAGTAAATGGGTTCTCTCAGAGAGTGCTCAAGGACAGGAAATGTTGGATGAGGGACAATGTTGGATGAGAAGATATGAACTGAACAAAAACAAAGGCAATGAACCAAAAGGACACAGGGGCAGTTTCCCATTGTATTGGATCAAGCAAAGACTACTAAGGGCACAATCCTAACCAACTTCCCAACATTGACATAGCTGTGCCAATGGCCCCCTCAAGGTAAGGGACTGTTTGTTCTCTTACCTCAGAGCTGCATTGCCCTTGCCAAAGTGCTGGAAAGTTAGGCTTTCCAGCCTAACTGGAAGTTAGGTTCCAGTTACTTGCTCCCTCAGTCTCAGAATACTCTTTTCACAATAGCGGATCGATTCATAGGCATGTTTTGTAACAAGTATTTCAGACAAGATTGCCCTCGCTGGAACAGATGAGGGGCACTTGTTAATAAACTGCTTCTCATAAGTGCTGTTCCAGTGCATGAGCTGTAGAGCTGGCAAGAAACACTACCTGAAGTCCAGTCAGTAAAATAATGGGTTCCAGTGGTGACACAGAGTTCCTACTGGGAGATGCTTCCATCACAATAACCACTTCTAAGCTCAGGCAAGAATGACAATAATCACACTCTTCAAACCTGTAACAATCTCCCGTTCCAAGAAAATATTCAGGGCCCAAAATTCTGTTTGTCAAAAAGTGTCTGATAGAGATCTTGAGGCAGTAGTTGCAACCATTTTTATGTTTCTTTCAGTGGAGAAAAATTGTATGCTGCTAAATCATAAAATCATAAATTAGAACTCATTGATTTCTAGTTTCTATTTCTAGCTCAACCTTGTAGTCACTATTCTATACCAGCTCTCTTATGGCATCTTCCATTGCCTAGGACATATTTCATAAGAAAGGCCATAAACCAGGGGGAATTGTCTGCCTCCTTGATATATAACCATATAGTACGGCTGTCTGCCATAGGGTTTCCTGCGTAGAGAAAGCTAGTACAAAAAAAAAATTCAGTTCTTACTAGTAGCATGTTACCCAAGAACTTGTAATGGCTTTCCCAGCAGAAATCATACCTCACTGACTTGCAGCCGAAATCCTACGATGCCTCAGCACCCAGAGGAACAGCAGCACCAAAATGGGCCTTCTCAGGTCTGCGCCTGTGTTTGAGCAGGGGCAGAACTGAGGATGCAGTTTGGGAGGGAGCCTAGGTGAGGCTGGATCAGAGTGAGCAGCAGAGGACATGCACTTTAGCATGCGCCAATAAAGAAATCAAAATTGGGGGATTTGTGTGTGTGTGTGTGTGTGCAGGCATACGTGTGTGGATGCCTGCATGTGTTGGTTCACACAAGTTGCTGATGGCAGGAAGCAGCAGCAGAATTTCAGGCAACAAATCAGCTAGGGCTACTTCTAACCACTGAGCTATGGCTTCTCTACCTAGGACCAGTGGTGTCATCCTACCGGTACGCTAGGCGGGACATCCGGGTGATCGGTAGCCCGCCCGTCGCATACCGCAGCGTTACGCCGTTTGCATAACCGGTTATGCCGCTTGCATAAGTTATACAAACGGCGTAACGCTGCGGTACGTGACGGGCGGGCTACCGATCACTCGGATGTCCCGCCCAGCGTACTGGTAGTATGACACCATTGCCTAGGACCATGTGGTTTTCTCCCATGTTTAATAAAAATATGCTTCATCAAGCTAGGGCATGTTTACCTACTATTTTGGACCATTTTGTGGGTGGGGAGGAATTATGCATTAATTGTTCTTCAATTCAGTGTTGATGAATGTAACAAAGTCAAGTCCTCCTATCTTTTCCTGAGTGGCTTCTAAGAACTGCCTGTACTGTAACTTTATTATTCAAAACAAGATTGGGCTTCTTTAGAGGTTAACCACACATGACTCATTAATCACATTTTCCCTCCACATCTGACTTCCTTAAATGCTTGACTGATTACGACCAATTTTCTCTCAGGTTTTTCAAATACGTCATTGTCAATTATGGAATTTTTTTTCTAATTAGCAGCATAACAAATGGTTTAGGCCAAATTGGCTGAAGTTGCTAAATATTTACTTTTAATCTTTAAAACACAGAAGAGGTTAAATGAAGAGACTTTATTCTAAAAGAAACGAAAGAATGCTTAAAGAAAAAGCTACACTGCCTTATTTTGCTCAGCAAAATCTGAATGGGGCGGGCGGAACATAGCTTTTCTGCACATCTTAAATAAGAGTAGCTTGAAGCTCTTAGAGTCTATTGTGATATTTGCTACCTCATGTGCACTTCTTACTGAAGGGAGAAGCGTTGCCCAGAAAGGCCTAGATGGTGACATGAAGGCCATGGGCTTCTCAAGTAGACACTTCTGGACATGTCCATGATGTTTTAGGTATCTAAAGGGCCACCTAATCCCCCATTAACCTGCCTGGTCATTAACATCTTTTTAGGAGGCCCTTCTCTGGGTGTCCTTGCTCTTCAGAACTTATAGTTGCCAAAGATGGGGTCTGTTCCATAGTGACACTTCTGTTGATACCTTTCTCAGAAATGCTTGCCTGCTGCCTATTCTGTATAGTTTCACATGCAAGGCAAAAGCCACTTTGCCTGCCTGAGCTTTTAATGAGCAACAGCAGCAAGATGATCAGATACAATGGAGGACAGAATGCCTACCTTTAACCATTGTACAGAAGAGGGAATTTTGGCAGGTGCCACATTTTAAAACCTTCTGTGTAGAGCTGCATCTGCCAAAGTGCCCTCTTCTATACAATGGTTAAAGATATAGGCACTCTGCAGTGGCATAACTAGGGGGGTCAGGAGGCAAATATCTCTGGGTGGCACCCTGCAGGGGGTGGTGCCGGAACCCTTCCCCCTGCTACCATCATCACCAGCTGCCCTTCACATACTGGAGGGGCAGGCACTGCTTCAAGCAGCACCCATGCCCACCGATTCAACTACTGCATTTGCAGTAGTGCAAAACAGCTCCCAGGGAGTGGCCTTACACTGCTACAAGGCACCCAGTTCCTCCAAAGATTGGAGGAGTGGATTGCCCTTCACAGTGGTGTGAAGCCGCTCAGTTGTTGAAGGGGTGTATTGGAAAAGGCAGGAGATACCCCAAGGAGACAGGCAATGGTACAGCAATGGCCCCTTGTCCAGATAAGCCAGGGATTATCGGGTTAACCCCCAAGGTCTTTGCAAGCCTAGGAAGCACAGCTGTAGGCTGATGAGGCCCCTGGCTATGAAGGGAGGCCAGCACAGGTGCAGATGGGTGTGGCTGATGAATTAAAGCCTGCCCACTGATTGGCTGGCAGTATAAAGTTGGAGGCAGCAGCTGTAGGAGAGGACCTGGGAAAGTGCTGGATGAGGACCTTTATAGGTGCTGGAGAAGAGCACCAAGTAGGTGCTGGATGGATTGGGACTGACTGATGGAGTGCTGGCTGGACTGCCTGCCTGCCTGCCTGCCTGCCTGAAGGATGGATGGATGGATGGATGGATGGATGGATGGACGGACGGACGGACGGACGGACGGACTGGATAAGGTGAGGTTATTTTGGGGAATAACCAATGGGAACAGTTGTATGGCTGCCACACCCCTGGAGCCACCAAGTGGAGGAGGCAGTTGTGGCTTAGGCAAGCTGACTGCCTATTGTTTGGTGGTGGGGTTAGTTGGTGCTAGAATTAAGGTAGTTTGGAGCTAAGCCAGTGATGAGGGCAGTCTGGAGGAGGCTGGCCAGCCGGTGATCCCAAGCAAAGCTGCTGGAAGAGAGGAGGCCCAGTGGGTGACTGAACACCCTCCCTCTTGCCTATCTCTGAGGTCGTTCTGTGGGGAAACTAGTTAGCCTAGTGTGGGCATTAGGGCCCTTGGGGTGGCCCGGCCAGGAATTTGGCAGAACAAGGGGGCAGGCACCGCTTTCAGGAACTAATTGTGGTGATGTGATGACATCTCTGCAATTACTTTTGGGGTGGCAAGCAGCTGACTGGGGTTTGCCCCAGGGTGGGCAAGCCCCTAGGACCACCACTGTGCATCTGGTCACCCTAAATGAGCAATTTTAGTACTGCTTGAGAGATGTTATTGCCTTGCTCACTATTGGTTGATGCTGTATTCTGGCTCACTACTTTTATGGAATTTGTGTTTAGTAGCTGTATTGTAATAGATCATGTTTTTATGTTGCTGTTTTTTTCTAGGAAGCAGCCTCGCAATATTTTTGAATTAAAAGCTGATGTGAAAGTTTTAAATAAACAAATACATTAATTGGGGAGGGACCATCATGAGAGGTTTAGCTCCCTTAAAGCCCAGTTTCCCTGGATGACCCAGATGTGTGTGAACTTCCAAGTGCAGAACAACATGTCTATCGTTTCATCTTTCTTTTTAGCAACAGTATTTGAATGCAACGCAATGGCTGAAACAGCAATTAGAGGAGGAAGGTGGTCATGGTGGGAGAGGGTTTTTGAACATCATAAGGAGGTTGAGGTACAAGCAGACTGGAAGAGGGTAAGCAAGGAGGAAAAGCCAAGAGAAAGTTGATGTTCAAGGTGGGAGGAGAGAAGCAAAGGATTTGGGGATGAGAAGGACCAACCAGAGTCCAAACATGGGGAAGGGATCGATGCTCAATAAGAGAAGGATCCTGCTGCAGGGACTGGGCAACCAAGGGAATAGGTGGAAACAGCCAGCCTAGAACGCTCTGTACTTGGAGGGCAAGCCAGGCTCCAGAGGGACCTGCTGCCTATCTCTGGGTGGGATCTAGGAACTATAATAAGCCAGCAGAAAGCTTGGAGCCTATGGCACCTTCAGGTGCTCTATACCTACCTATTTCAGGCAGAGAGCCTCTATCTCAACTAAAGAGTTCCCCAAAGCAGGGACAAGGGTGAAGTTAACAGACCCTTTATCTTTCCTTGTTAATGCCCTATGTTTTCCAATAAAAGAATATAAATCTCTCTAGGCAACAGGAGTCACTTACCCATGGCATTCTACAGCTCCCTGGAGCTAGACCATAGTCCTTGGTAGGAGAGAGTGAGGATGGTAGGTCTGCTGCTCATTTTTTTTTTCAAATGGAGATGACAGCAGCATAGCCTCCTGATCTGGACAGGCCCACAGTGGGAAGAGGGGCTTTGCCCAGTCGTGGACCTACCATTAAGCGAGGAGGGGCAAAAGCCCCAGGTATGAAGTTCCTGGTGCGGGAGGAAGGCAGTGATAAGGCAGCTCACCTCTCGGAGAGGCTAGCGGTTTTTGCCCTCCCGCCTGCCCTCGCCATCGTATGGCTCCAAAATGGACCCTGGCATGGTTTGGGGGCAGGGAAACGGTGAAGGGGCAGACCGCCTCCTCCTCTGTCCCTGGGTGCACAGTTGGCTTGGTGCACAACGGACTTTGCCCTTGCTGTGGTTTTGACCCAGAGTCCCCCCCACTCCGTATCTGCTGTTTGCCCCAGGAGGGCAACTCTTACTGATGCCAGATCACTTGTCATATAGTATAGCAAGATACTAGAAATCAGCCACCAAGCTTTCTGTCATCTACTGTAGTCCCTTGGTTACTGCGCGGGATCTGCCATGGATACCGAAATCCACAGATACTAGACTCTGCATTAAAACGTTTTTAAAAGGTTTATTAAAAGTTTTTTAAGTGCCCCTTACTTAGCACTGCAAACCACACTCCCTCGGCCCCAGCACACCTCGGAATGAATCACAGATGTGTTTTCCAAATGCTTCTGCAATGTGTTCTGGGGCAAGCCAAGGCCAAGGGAGGTGGGTCACAGGCTTTGGCATCACCCAGAAGTGGCTTTTGGGAGCTGATGTGGATTGCAGCAGTAAGGTAAGGAACACTCTTTTTAAACATTTAAAAAACATGTTTAAGGGGAATCCTATTTGTAGTGTCTGGAGCATCCCAGACTTCTGGGAGCTCTTGAGACTTCCCCCACCATCCACAGATGGACAAATTCGTGGATACTGAGATCACAGATGGAAAGAGACCACTGTATTATTTTGAGTAAAGGCTAGATCAAAAGCCTCAGAAAACAATTCTCATAATTCAACCTTTAATTCAACCTTTAAACAAAACAGCAGCTGCCAGTGCTGAATCATTAATTGTATCCAGTTGCTTTCCTGAGCTGTGATTGTTAAGGAGAATTATCTTTAACAGCCCATATCTGTTGTTCTCCGCAAACAGATCAGGAGGCAACTTCACTGCTTAGGAAAATAGATTATTTGTCCCTTTAAATTTAATATTTAATTAAATATTAAATAAATAATATTTAATAAACGTTGGTGTCATTGAATTATTCATTTTATTACACATTCAGCCCATCCATTTCTGGTTCAGAATTGATTGCTGGAGTAGAGGTAAGAGCAATGATTTCTGAGTAATAATGTTGGGGGGGAAGGCTGCTTGTTGAGACTGTCAAGTGAAATGGAAGCAATTCTCGGCAATGTACGGTATGACCTGGAAGGGGCAGAGGTCTTGATCCAGAAATTTTCATGCGCAGTAACATGCTCACTCTCCTATCCTGTCTTCTTCCTGAGCAGGACTCCAAAAGGACCAATGGAGACCGAGACATGTGACCAGGACCATGGAGAGCTCCAAATGAGGATCTTGCCCCAAAGGGATCCTGAACTCAGCTGAGGTGTGGAGCTCCGCCCCTGCTGCCTGGGAAAGAAAAAGGTTTTCAAGGAGCAGCCCTTGGGCTTGCAATCCTCCTTCTTTCCTGCAATTCCCTCCAGGCTCACTGCAAGCATTGGCAAGCAGGCACCAGAGAGGAAAAGGACCATGGAAAAGGATGCGGGTGGTTCTTCAGGGAAGCTGAGCTCAGTAGGCAGACTGAACAGTCTTGTCCCTAGTGATAGACATCAACTCTAGTCCAGTTTCATGTCTGGGTCCAGCAGTGGTTCAGCTGGCTCTTTCTCTACAGGCTCTGAATCCAAGCAGCTGCTTCTTAGGCCGCAATCCTAACCTGGTGTTAGGCTGGCACAGTTAGGCTAGCAAAGTTTGGCCAGTGTAAGGGACACTGTAAAGTATGTTTGGATCACTCTCAGAGTCAGAAAAGCCAGCACACATTTGTGCTCCATCCTCCCTGTATCTGAGAGTGGTCCAAACGCACTTTACGGTGGCCCTTGTGTGGGCCAAACATTGCTGGCCTAACTGTGCCGGCCTAACTCCAGGTTAGGATGGTGCCTTTAGTCTTTCAGAGGGGGTGAAGATGGCAGGTCTGTATTGTCAATTGCAGTCCAATTGACATAGCAATGTTTCATGTGCACTGTGTATATCTTTATCTCACACTACTTATCTCACATCCAAATGCACAGAACTATCCGTCCAAGTCCCTCCCCCCTGCCCACAATCCAGCAGGAAAAAGAGGAGTTTTTAATAGACCCGGAGGCTCAGGTCGATCAAGCGGTCTGCTGATATAAATTCCCAGCTTCAGTCTCCAGTGTTACTACATGCACAGTTCACTTATCTTCCATGATAAGAGTCCCTCGGCTCTGAGGCAGCAAGTTACAGTACCGCTGTGCGTAGCACGTATTGAAATCTGTTCCTTCCTGCTGCAAAGAGTCAGTGCCTGCCTGGTGCATGAAAGCGTTCAGAACAGATAACAAACTTTTCCCAAAACATTGGGGTAATAACATGACTTCGTGTCATGGGAATTTGCCTGACCGTTTGAAGAATTTCCATCTCCTAATTGACAAACAGATTTGGCGAAAGCAGCTATTTTTGCAAAGCAATTACCTTTAGAGCATCTTTTTGATCACATTCTAAATTCTTAGAAAGCCATCAGTGTCTCTACTGACTCACACTTGCCAGTCTGATCTATTGGAGCCATCTATCATGCTGACATCCTGCCACTGATGACTTACTCCAAGCTTGGCAGTAGCCAAAGAAATCTACGGGGGATTCATTGTGCCTTTTTATTTAATTTCTTCCCACGCTGTAAATGAGCTGAAACTAATCAAGTCTCCCTCTTCCATAAACCAGTCTAGCATTTAACTTTATACACTGCCCTTTAAATGCGCAAAAATCCACACTGGAGTCAACAGTGTGCCTGCAGGTGCCCAGTGCGTTGAATCAAACATGGTGTTCAGACTATGTTTGGGAAAACACTGGAGCTCCCTGGAAACTTTTTGGGTAGTTCTCAGTGAGATGTGAGATGTGATGCCGAGAAGGCATCAGCTCAAAGAAAAGCAACACAAGACTGGCCTGGGAGCGCAATCCTAAACTGGAGTTAGGCCGGCGCAAGCTAAACCAGCAAAGTTTGGCCAGCACAAGGGCCACCATAAAGCGTGTTTGGACTACTATTGGAGTCAGGGAGGATGGAGCATGTCTGTGTGCTGGCCTCTCTGACTCTGAGAATGATCCAAACATACTTTACAATGTCCCTTGTGCTGGCCTAACTGTGCCGGCCTAACTCAGTTTAGGATTGCGCCCTGGGTCACATTCTCCTGGCATGCACTCAGCACTATGTTCATATGTGCACTTACCTATCTGGTAAAAGCAGATGAGGCATGACGTGCATGCATTGTGAGCATGCACATCTGTGCATGATTTAAACGAGGGGTTCTAAACCTTTTATGATGACAGAGCCCCCCCCCCATGGATTGCCCAATATGTCCCACCATGCCCCCTTCACCAGACTGCTGAAATCTTCATCATCTTCATCCTCATCACCACCACTTATTACATACCAGTATGTCTTCAAAAGACGTCAATAACTTGATTTCACTTTACAAATAGATAACTAGAAACAGAACGCCTTGATTCATATTGATAATGGTGAAAGTTAATCTCTAACAACTTTTTTTTTATTTTTCACAGATCAAGTTGCAAACCACATCAGTTAAGAATCCCTGATTTAATCTCTTGCCTCTGTTTCAAAGCCCACGTGTTTAATCTCACCATTGTTTCTCTTTGAACACCAGTCAAGTTTAAGAATAATTACTTTCATCACCGAGACCCAGGAATAATCAGAATTTGTGAAGAATATCTTTGTATTCACTTTGTCTACAAATGATGAGATTTGTTTACCATCTTTCACCTAACAGCCACTATAGCAGCATTTAATTAGATACACAGGGCGATCTAGGAAACCTGAAGCAATGTAATTACAAACCTGATATTAATAATCCTTATTCATGCACCATTAATGTTTTCTGCAAAAAAAAAAAAAAAAATCACAAAAGGTATGAAACTCTTCAAATATAAGGTTACGCTTATGGAAATTCAGTACATATTTTTTTTCAAAAATTCTTTAGGCTCCTTCGTAGCTCACCACTAGCTATCAGTAATGATTTGCCTAAGAAAAAGAGTTGATTGAAAAATCCATGCATAACCTTTTGCTTAATTTCGGAGTGCTATTGATTTATGTACACATACCTGCCTGAACCTTAAGGATATCTTCTGAGGCTGTTCCCCAGGTGTCCCCAGATGCAGAAGAGAAAGCCTACTTTCAAGATGATTTCTCCATGTGTAGTCCACTGTTTTCAGAGAAGCTTATGTCTTATGCCCTTCCAGCACCAGGCAAATAACTTTTCCAGCCCAGTCGTTAACTGCACTGGTACAGTGGGGCCATATGGCTCAAACTGCATCTAACGTAGTTTAGGAGGCAGCTGGAGACCTTCTCAGGTTAAAGGGATATATTTCCTCTTACCCCGAATAAAGTCCCAGTATTATTCATAGAATAGTTCCAGCTGTTAAGCCCAGTGTAATACCAGGTTGGCTGGGGTGGTGGGTTAGAATACAGCAGAGGCCTGCTCTGCTAATCCCAGCCTATCCTAGGCCTGATCCAGCCCCCATTTCATATACAGCAGGCTCATAATATCCTCCTGTGTACAGAAGGTATTTTACATCCATTGGTTCAACAACCACAGATTTGATGGTCCACAGCCGCCAAATGCCCCCCCTCCAGGTGGAGGGCCTGCCCTCACCCTCCAAACCTGGCTGGAGTTCAACTCGTCAGGTCTGGAGGCATTCGGAAGCCCACAGTGTCTGCGCGCATCTGCCCACAGTCTTTGCAAGCTTCACAATGAAGCCCACAGCCAAAAACAGGCGACTTCTGTTTTCACCAGTATTCACCTAGGCCCGGGCAGCTTTCCAAGGCCTGCAGAAGCCAGTCTGAACTCCGGTTGGGTTCAAGGGGGGCGGAAAACTGCAGACTTCAACATCTGCAGTTTTCCATACCCACAGGGATTCCTGGAATGGAACTAATGTGGATAGTAAGGGCCCACTTTTATATTGTACCAGAAGTCATATACAAACAGAATAGTCCTTGAAATCCCACCACAAATCCTGTAGAAATCCACCAAAAGATGATGGAGACTTCAGAGTAATCAGCTGGGAGATCTGTGAGAAATGCTCCTTCATGCAAAAAAACATCTGCCATAGACTGTTTCTTTAAAGGCAATACTATAATAAGTGGATTTGGCTTAACACTAATGGGTCCCTAGAGCAACCCTTTCTCAGTAGTCCCAGCAGTGCTATGATACAACTATATGCTTTTCACAGAACTGTCCTGAACCTTTGGGTTTTGTTGCATGTGTTTTAATCATTCTGCAGTATTTAATTCATTTGTTGCATGAAATCCAGTTACGTTTCTGTACAGCACCATGTGACACTTCTGCCGCTGTTGTAGAAAGATCTCATAATCTCAATATTCAGTACATTTGATTATGTACTGTTAAGTATTGTTACAAAAATGCTGTTTCTTTTGCCCTAGCCTAGCTAGTAAATGCCAGGACTTGTCAATCTGTGCAGAATGTGGTTGCCTGCCTCAGGGCACAATCCTAACCAACTTTCCAGCACTAGGATAGAGGCAGTGCAGCTCTGAGGTTAAGGAACAAACATTCCCTTATCTTGAAAAGGCCTCCATCCCCCATCTGCAGGATGCCACACATGCCCCATTGGCCCTGCTAAGTCAGTGCTGGAAAATTGGTTAGGATTTGGGCTTCATTTTATCACTCATTGGATTCAGAGATGTCTGAGGACAATTAGCCGCTTAAGAGCCCAACCAGATGCCTATTCAGTAGACATCTATTCAGAAGAGCATGCCTATTCAGAACTAAGTCCCATCAATGGGGCTTACTCCCAAGTAAGTGTGGAAAGGATTAAGTCCAAAGGCAGTTAATGGAAATAGCTCTTCCCAGAATGGTAAAAATATAATAGTGGATGAAACCATTTGCCATTTATTCATCCCTCATATGGTGACTGCAGCCATGAAATTAAAAGACGTTTACTTCTTGGGAGGAAAGCTATGGCGAAGACAACTTAATAAAAAGCTGAGACATCACCCTGCCAACAAAGGTTCGCATAGTTAAAGCGATGGTTTTCCCAGTAGCAATGTATGGCTGTGAGAGCTGGACCATAAAGAAGGCGGAGCACCAAAGAATAGATGCTTTTGAATTATGGTGTTGGAGAAGACTCTTAAGAGTCCCCTGGCCTGCAAGGAGATCAAATCGGTCAATCCTACAGGAAGTCAAGCCTGATTGCTCCTTGGAAGGACAAATCCTGAAGCTGAAACTCAAATACTTTGGCCACCTTATGAGAAGAGAGGACTCTTTAGAAAAGACCCTCATGCTGGGAAAGATTGAAGGCAAAAGGAGAAGGGGGCGGACAGGCGGTAGAGGATGAGATGGTTAGATAGTGTCACTGAAGCAATGAACATGAAATTGGGCAAACTCCGGAAGCTAGAGGAGGACAGGGAGGCCTGGCGTGCTGTGGTCCATGGGGTCACAAACTGTTGGACACGACTTAGCAACTGAACAACAACAATTAGTCCCTCATAGTTTTCCAGACCTTGTGCTCTGTCAGGCTGCAGAAAAAGCCTTAAAGGAATTTTTATGGCTTTAAGGAATTGAGTTGTGGATTGAATGTAAGTGACAGCCATCAGGTGGACCAATCACCCACCTGAGGCGAATCACTGTTGGATTAGCATAAAAAGCAGTGTGAGGTGAAGCTACCTTCAGCTAGCTAACTACTAGCCCCTAGCCTAGCAAGCCAGCTAGTCTAGGTAGTACTGGTTAATACTAGTCAGCTTGAATATGCTAGTCAGTTAAGAATACTAACCACTATGTTTATTAGTAAAATGGAGTATCTCTGCTAAAGTTATTTTAGTAAGAAGAAAAGTGAGGACTTTACATCAGTGTATCTTGATATGTTATCTCAGTTAAGTACTTTTTGTGAAGATACAAAGAACTGCTTGGGAATATGCTGCAAGTAACCATCTAATCAAGTATTTTTCTACGTTTTTCCAACTGCTGTATGAATTGTACTTGTTTTGCTGCAAACTGCATTCCTTTTGTTTGATTCTCTCAAGGAATCCTTATTTTTCTATAAAGATAAGCCGTAACACTTCTGCTTTATGGATTCTGCTTTTATTTGGTCTCAGTCAATAACATAGTGCTTTTGCTGGTTGAGCAAGCAGGTTTTCTTGAACTCTGCTATTGTGTACTTGGAGGGCTTATGTCACTATAGGCTGACTATAGGGACTAGCAGTCCTAATACGCTCTACCTCACCTTTTCTAATGGTAGCACAGGCCCTGAATGGTTAGTGCTGATGAAATCACAAGCAATTCAACCTACACCCCTCATACCTGGGCAATTAAATTTAGGCTGCAATCCTGAGAGTCAGCCCCATTAAACAGAATACTGTTTATAATACTATAGGGTCCAATAGTATGGGCCCTCAACCCCACCAAAATTTACGTTCCAGCAGTCCAGCATGTTTTATGGCAGTCACAAAAGTCAACCCACCATTTTGCACAGATGGGCCACCACATCAAGTGGAAAGTGGCCACAGCCATCCACTGCCTTGGATGAAGCCCCTGCACTAGGATGGGAGTGGGGGCAGAATGGGGCTGTAAGGGGGAGGAACAGGGTGGAGGCTGGGGCTGGATGTGTGTTGAGGTTGGGAGGGGGGAAGTATAGGCAGCAGCAATGCCATCAATATCTTATCCACCTTCCCAGGTCCACACAGATTTGTGCCAGCAAAATAATTGGCACAAATTACAGTAGACCCATGGCAGCATTAAGCTTACTCCTGGGCAAGGGATCAAATTTCACCTAGACAAGATCTCCAGGACGTTCCGCACCCCGTAGGATGCAACATGCAGTCCAGTGCAGTCCAGTTGCATCAGATGGGGAGGGAGTCAGAAGACAAATGTTCCTTCCATTCTTAGGGGGAGCTTGCAGTCTTGGAGTGCACTTCCATTCATGAAAGCATTTCTCTTTGCCACCTGATTCTGCTGGTAGCATAATCTGGCCCATAGCATAATCTATGCCATAATCTGGCATAATGCTCTGTAGCATTAGCATATGAGCTTTTCCTTGCGCTCCTTTTGACAAAGTCTATATATAGTTCCTGCAAAGGGATTGTTAATGGGCAAGAAAGTCATTGAGTTTGTCCTTGTTCTAGTGACCTCAAAAATGGAGTGTAAACATTAGAAAGGAAAAGCTCCATGCTCTAATGAAAAGTGGGAGATTAAAGTACACGACTTCATTTAAGCTCTTGATGGATTTCATTTGTCAAGCACATTGGCACAATCCAGAATAATTCTTTATCTTGTGCTGTCAGACTTTCTATACCAGAGAAACAGTATAGGTCTTATCTCAGCCTGTTTAATTGAACAGAATACAACAAGGATAGCCAAATACATTTTGTCTGTACAGGCTAACAACAGATGGGGACAGAGGGCATTTCATTAGTCTGAATTTGATGCAACCCCAGCAGCATTAATCCTTCAGTGGTCTTCCCATTGAACCAGACATGAGGAATGCTTGAGATTCTATCTCTGAAATTGGTCTCTACGTCTCTGTAGTGTCTTCCCAGCTATATCAAGGAATTTGAAACCATTATTCATTGACATTCAACCAATAAATTTATGAGACTCCCATGAGAAAACGCCATTAATGTTCCCCCAGCAGGCCTCTGAGATGTCAACTGGGCCTTCTTGCAAACATGGCATCCTATAGCTTGATCCCATAAGGTGCTACAGTGACATTCATCCTGTTGCAACAGCGCTGGGACCAGGTCCAGTCACATTATTGGCCCAGCAGCAGCCATTAGTGCTCACTGTGCACCATTGTAAGTGCACATTGGCCATTGGAAGGGCTGCTGCTTCTGTGGACCTGAGAAGACGAGGAGGGCAGGGATGGAGAGGAGAGCTGTGGTGGTCCTTCATGCCAGATGAAGGAGCCCATTCAAGCAACCCTGGTGGCTGTTCAATGGCACATTCCACCAGTTATGGACCTAGCCAATGGGCTGCCCAGGGACAGAGGAGGAGGAGGAGGAGGTCCACCTCTCCACTGTTTCCCTGCCCCATGCACCGCTCCGCTTTGCCCCCACACCACACCAGTCTCTATTTCAGAGCTGTACAATGGCAGGGGCAGACGGGAGGGCCAAAAACCACTCTCCTCTCCAAGAGGCCACCTTGTTGCCACACTCCTCCTACCCCAGGAGCACCGCATCCAGGGCTTTTGCCCCCCCCCAACACAGTATGGTAGGTCCACGACTGCATCCCACTCCCCTTTCTTACTGATCATCTGTGTCTCCCACCCATCCTCCTAGACACGGCCATATATTATTATAAAAAGTAAATCTGCGAACAAGGCTGATTGACTGAAGGGGCTTAAAGTCCCATGTTCATGCTCATTTTCCATAGGGTCATTAAGACATCAAGATGTGACTTTTATTCCACCTTTTCTGGTGTGGTTTGTACTTCTAGTGAATGCCTCCTAAATGAGGTCACATGAGATCTACCACGTCTTCCTGGAGAGCCACTGAAAGATAACCTGGAGAAAGAGAGGATGTGGTAAACCTCAAGTGTTCATGGCATGAAAGCACCTTGTGAAAATAAGCCTTCCACTGTCAGGCTCCAGGTCTTGAGCCACAAACCTCATGGGCTGGACCCAGGGCCTAGCCTGGAAAGCTATTCTGGGCAGCCTCTAACATCAGCGTCTATAGCTGGGTGATAGTATGAAGCCTTTGGATTGGCCAGACCAGACGTAAGCCCAGGCAATCTGCTTGGGGCACTTCCAGCTGAGACCACGGTTTAGAGTATCAAGGGCTGGATTCTGATATAGCCCTGAAAGCCATGAGAAAATATGGGTAAAAGTCACGTGGCGAACCCCCCTCACTACTTGAGAAATGAATGTGAGAGTCTGACCTGAGTCACATATTCATTTCAGCCTGGGAAGACACATATTTGCTAAGTGATAAAATATGAGAGCTTGATAGGCTCATAAAAGCAGCAACACTTATCACATAAACACTTAACCTCTGTTCTCCAAGCAGAATTATTATGTCTATAAGCAAAGGAAATGAAGGGACAGAAAGACACTTAACCAAGGATACACCAGCAGAATAGGGAACTGAATCCGCCCTCGAAGGCACCGACCGTCCATGAGAAACATGTGAGTGGATCTCCCCCATTCCCTTCTGTTATGATCATGTGGTCATATCAGTTTTGTATCAGTTGGCTTCCAGCCTCCCAGTTTTAATTTAAAACAGCTCTACTAGATTTCCTTTTCTTTGATTTGGTCTTTCACATGTACCATTCGTAGCACTTTCAGATAACACGGAGGGTGGCGTGAACATGCATAGATGAGGATCAGATTCACAAGTGTGGAACCCACCCTTGACCTCTGTGCAGTCAGTTGATTTTGTGAATGTATCCACCTTGTTTTGGCAGAATCCCAGGTCATATGTACACAGTTTGCATGTGGGGGAAGTACAGTTTGTACAAGCATAGGGTCTGTGCACAAGTCACCTGAACACATGTAATTCAGGGCAGGGCCAGCAGGTACACTCCTGAAACCCCCCTCCCCCAGTATATTCACTCTACACACATATTTGTTATTGTATCCTTGTTTTTAAATACTGTTGTGAGACAATTGGGGCATATCCAAATGGGTAGAGGAAAGGCAGGGTGCAAATTGGTTGCATGTGCTTTTTTAAAATTTGAAAACTTTTTTTCTGCAAATAGCATTTAAATAAAGAGGAAATGCAAGTGAGACACAAGCCTGGCTGCTCCACATATGCCATCAGTCTTGCTGATGATGGAAAAACATGACAACCTAGATAGAGAAGATAAGACAATCTGGAGCTGTGTGCTCCAGAACTGTCAAAGGGGGGCAGCATGTTCTGCCTAATGCTGCCACTAGGTTGCCGAAAGCCCTCAAGTAAAACCCTGCACTGAGCTCCCAAAGACACACACCCCAGACCCACCCCCTGATGCTACATTTAGTGCTACATTGCCACCAGGACAGGGGGTTCAGGAATCAGCCTGGGAGGTGGGACTCCTTTTGGGTGCGGCCTTCAACCAGCGTCTAACCTGATCAGGCCGAGGGCCCTTCTTGCCCAGCTTCCTGTATCTCACAGTGGCCCATCAGATGCCTCTGGGAACGTGCATGATACCTGCATCCTGTTGCCACTACCTTGCATGTGCTTCAGTGATAGGCTACATCTAAAACCCAGAGGTTTTAACAAGTTACCTGTGATGGACATTTCCATAAATCTGATCAATCCGCTTTTCAAGGCATCAAGGCCAGGTGCCATCAGAACATCCTGTTGCGAGGAGCTACACATATGAATTACACACTGCTTAAATAAATACAGAAATATTTCCTTTTGTCTGTTCTGAGTCAATGTTAGTGGATGTCCCCTGGTTCTGGTGTTGTGCAAAAGGGAAAAGAACTTTCCTCTATCCATTCTATCCATCCTATATATAAGCTGAAAACCATTTAAAGCCGTGTTATTCAAACTATGGGTGGGGGCCCACTTGGTGGGTTGCAACTTGATGTCAGGTGGGTCATGGAAAGCTGGGAGCAGCCATCTTGGAAGCTGCAGACCTTACTATTCCTTTTGTGAGTGTTAACAGTTGAAATTTTCTAGTGAGATTTTTTTCTTAATTTTGTTTTTAGTTCAGTGCTTTTACATCATATTTTGTCCTAGTCTTGCTTTCTGTCAGGGATGTTTCATGGTTGTGCAGTTGTTTCAGTCCAGGAATGCCAGCTTGCATTCTAGGAGTGTCATTGAATTATGTCATAACGACAGCAGTTCCTGTTTGATGATGTCACATCTGGCTATGACATCACTTTCAGGTTAATGACATTCCTAACATGAGTGCCCTTCTAAAAAGTGGGTCCCAAACTCTAAAAAGTTTGAGAACCACTGATTTAAAGCATTTGCAAACCGCTCCCAGGGTGGGAGAGAACTGCCTGAGTGAAGTCTTGTGGAGTATCCAATTGATACTGCCTGCAGCGCCTTATTTGGCTTTTACCAACTTGCAGAATCATTTTTTCTCCCTTGTTTGACCCTGGAGAGGAAAAGTTCTATTTGTACTGACCGCAGTAAAAATGATGTGACATTTGTCTTCACTCTCTGTTTGCCAGGCACCTTCATAGGTCTCTGTAAACACCCAACGGCTAGAGACCAGGACAGTGCATTGACTAGCAGTAGGCCTGTATCCAAAGATCACTCTGTGATTTATTTAAATGTGTTGCAGGCTTCATTTTGTGATGCTCTCAAAGCAATTCTGTAGATTCCTCCGCAGTGCTGATCCTTCTCCTTCTGCGCTCCAAAGAATGGAGTTCTTAAAGTAATACACCAGGGTAATAATATAATTCTACAGTGAGCAAAGGCAGTCATACAGAAAATGAGAATGTTTTCCCTCCTCTCTCTTCCCCCCACCCCAGAAAACAGCAGTCACAGTACAAGGCTGCGTCAATACTAGCTCAAGAGCAGAAAAGCACTTCAGTGCTTTACCCTAATTTTTCTTACCCTCATCCTATTGGTGACGTCAGTCAGGCACTAATGAAAGTTCAATTAGCATATCACCTTGTGTGCCACAGAGTATAAGTGGGGTAGCTGATTATCTACTGTCATGTTCACCAAGAGAGATTTAAAACTGAACAATCCTCTGTTCATCATGCTGTGCAAACAACCCAATGTGCCAACATGCGAAAAATTATGATGTAATCCCCCAAAGAGATCAATACAAAAAATTAGTTTCCGTTTTTGAGCTGCAGTTATCTGGATCCAATTCCACATTTTTCTGCAGTACTTCAAATGTCTGCACGCATCGGCAAGTGGCACAAACTGTTTCAGCACAAACTGTCACAAAGCTGAGAATAACAGGAAGATAATAGGCTGTGTCTGGGGATCTTATGACCTTTCTCCTGGAAGAGAACCCCTTATCCTTCTAGGAATAGCATTAAGGAAAAGCATTTATCAGTGATCAGTTAAGGGCCTTTAAATTGTGACATCAGCAGCCAATAAATCAACCCCCTTCTCTCCTTGCCTGCCTGCCTCACTATTTGCATGTATGAAAATTCCAAGTTCACAATGGTAAGCTTGGCCATGCAGCAAAATTCAAACATCACCATCATAGGGTGAGCATTTTGCTACAGATTTGCAGTATGACATTGAACAACGTTAGGCCATTAGGCCGCATCCAAGCTCCCGTCACAAGACTGCATGGCCCCAATTTGGGTCATACGGCGTCCTTGGCTCTGCGGCTTCTAAATGGAAGTCGCAGATTCAAGGAGCCCATAGGAGTGGCTGGTGCCTACCCTGGGGCAAGGGCATGCAAGGGGCCTTGCCCCAGGGAGGCTCCGGCCTGCTCCCAAGCTGCACTGGATACAGCGCAGTCCCGCCTGCCTGCCTGTTCTGGCGCAGCTTAGGATTGCACCCTCAAGAGCTAAAAGTTGTATTAATAGGGAAATCATGATAATGCTTAGTGTTCCACAACTCTAAGTATGTTCTACAGCAATGATCTTCATGGTGGGTCTTGAACCAGCATAGAGAGCAAAAAATGGCCATTTTCCCTTAAGGGGTGTCACCCAAGAAATTTCTGCCCAGTGGCACAGCAGTAACTGTGGTGCTGCAGGCATATATAAGCTTACCAGACGTCTGGTTTTGACTGGGATAATCCCAGTTTAGGAAGATTGTCCCAGTGTCCTGACCAGTTTGAAGTCTATCCCGGTTTGCCCTGGACCCCATTTAAAGTGGAAGTGCATTTTTGTTGCTCATCAGGAAGACGTATGAGGACCGCCAAGCAGAAGTGGGAGGGACACTAAAGCGATGCTGCTTTGCTTTGTGGAAGCGAGGAGACCACGTGAGGCGGCCAGCCAGCCAGACTGCCGAGCAGAGGTGGGAGGGGGCATTAAAGTGTGCGGGCTCCTTGACTGATTCACCATGTGGACATGAGGAGGCCAGCCAAAGACTGCTGAGAGGAGCACTACAGGGTGTGCTTCTTTGCTTTTGGAAGTCAGGAGTCAACCGAGAAGTAAGGCAGCATACAGTGTGGAGGCTTTCCAGCTGGGCTACTTTCAGCTCTGAAATGAGTGTGTGTGAATGGAGAAGGGAGCCGTTCTTTAATCTCAGGAATGGAATTGGGAATGGAGGCTGGTGAGACTTGGCGGGGCAGCCGGAGTCTCACATTCAGCTGGGCTGATCTTTTTCAGATCCAAAAGTTATAGCAGCAGCAGCGCCCAGCCCATGTGTGCTCAGTACTTTGCACTCTCTCACTCTGCATCCAGGAGCCAGGGGACTGCAGAAGGGTGAGAATATGCACAAGTAGAGAGGGGAAGCCTAGGTGCCTTTGAAGGGGGATTGGACATATTCATGGAGGAAACGTCCATCGCACACTACAGGCAGTGATGGGTACGTTCACCCTCCCCAGCTGCACCCCATGCCAGGGCCAGGCAGCCCAAGGCACGCTTCAGGGCCTCAGAGGAGAGGCTCTCACTCCAGCAGGCAAAGAGCGGCACCCCGAGTGGCAGGACAGCAGCCCCAGCAGGGAGAGGGACTACTCGGGAGGCAGGCAGGCTGGGAGAGTGGGGGACAAGCCGCAGCTGACACAGTAGCTCCAGCCAGGGAGAGGCAGAGCCACAGCCACAGCCTTTAAAAACCCCAGTGGCCTGTGAAGAGGGTCAATGGGGCTTGGGCTATTGGTAGACATCTGACAAACCCCAGAGAGAAGGAACTAACGTGAGGCAGCCTCCTGCCCTCTCTTCACTGACTGACTGAGACCATTTGTAAGGTGGGTGAGGGCTTCACCTAATTTGCTGCTAGGCCTGCCTGACTTTTACAGGCTGAAGTTCTGCTGGGGTGGTGTTTACCTCCCTGGGGCCCAGATAGCCCTCTTTGGGGTCTCTCTGATTTAGCAGCTTCCCTCCCCCTGCATGCGCTTCCTCAGCTTCAGCAATGGGGGGGGGGCGGGGGGAAGAGGGCAAAGTGTGGCTGGCTGTGTGCAGTTGAGAGACTCCTTCAGAATCACGTTTTTATTTGTAATTTTCTGTGAGTTTAAGAAACAGTGAAAGTTATTTACATTAGAACTATGTTTCTCTTGTTTTATTCAAATAGTTTATTTAAGGTATGCAGAAATTTGTAACTGCATAATTTTATATCATTTCTGACAACCATGGGAGGGGATGCTAACATTGCGGTGGAGTGGCACCTTCAAGATTTTCTACATCAAAAGTAGCACATGATGTGTTGTGGGTTGGCCACCCTTGGTTTAAAGAGAGGCACCAAAACTGCCATGGGGAAAAGCACTTTGTTAGATGAGTGTGAGTGCCAGTGAGATGAGGAAGAAAGCACAGGGGAGGATTGGGGTGCAGCAGGTCAGCGATGGGATCTACAAACGACCTGGGGGAACGGAGGGCGGGACTTAGACGGGACTACCGTTTGATTGGCAGCCCGTCCGTGCACTTCTGCTTTCGTTCCGCTTGCCCCGTGACCGTCCCTGGCCTCGGAGGGGGCGCCTGCTCGCCTGGGGGGACCCGTCCTCCCCCCAGCCCTACCCCGCCTCCGCAAGCACTTACAGTGTCTTCAAGGGGCGCCGACTTGATTTTAGCATTGGGGGTGCCCATAGCCATGCCCCTGACATTGGCATAGCCATGCCTCCAATACTGACATAGCCATGCCTCCGATGTTGATGTGACCACGCCCCCTGATGTGACCACGCATCCTGTCATCGCTGCCCGGCCTTGGAAGCGGCTGCTGCCGCGGTGAGCAACCACCCATAGCCCGGCATCAGAAGTGGCTGCTTGCTTCCTCGGAAGCGGCTGCTGCTTCCAAAACCGGAGCAGGTGATCGCCACGGCCCGGCCTCGGAAGCGGGAGCTTTGCATCACAGCTAGGCGTTGCAAGGCAGCCCCACCCCCTTCCAAAGCTGGGGCAGGCGAGCCAATGAGCTTCTCTCCGAGGCACCAGCAATGCCTTGGGAAGGAGCTCATTGGCCCGACGGCGCTGTCCTTGGCTCGGCCTGTTCGCCGCTGGGCCCGAGGGTGCTGCACAAGGGGGTGCCCAACAATGTGGGTGCTAAGCACCCATTGCAAATTATTGTGGGTGCCAACAGCATACCAGCACCCACAGAGTTGGCGCTACTGGAGTCTTCAAAGTCTTGAGTAGGACTTTGAAGACCACTTCAACAGGATTCTCCAAGGCTGTCAAGCCTTGGTTCTCCAAGGTTCTACAGGATTCTCCAAGGCTATCAGATTCAGTAACTAAATACCCAATACTGTGACAATGTCTCCTGATCTCCTGATCAATATTTCTTTCAGTGTCCAAAAAGGAAACCACAGCCACAGATCACCCATTCACTTCTTCCTTGGGTAGGACAGCTGTAAAATCCGTCAAGATCAGTAAAATTACCACTAAGCAAATGATGAAATTTCATATGTTAAGTGGAGCTCTCGGCAAAGCAGATTTTATAGTTGGCTGCTTTTTATCTGTGCGCACAAGATCCATCCTGAGTAGTTCCGAAATGTGCTAATATGCCTTCCAGGTTTCCTAACTGGAATGAAAAAGCTTAATACAAACGGCTCTGCCATTAATAGCCCAGACATAGTAAGGAAAGACTTGTCCTCCATCTAGCAAATGTCTATTATGAATAATTCTTCCACTGTGCTGATCTTTTTTATGGTGATCTATCAAAATCAGATGTGTCCTTCAGTTTCTTCCCAGGCTCCAGAAGTGATAAGATGTTTTATTGTCCCAAGAGCTTAAAAAACACTCAAAAGACCAGCAGCCATAATATTCAGATAACTCACTCCAGGAAAGAAGGAAATTATGTTCAACGTGATCGTCTCATGTGTGGTGGGTGGTTGTTGTTATTTTACAGTTCTCTCCTCTGCGAATAAACGTCACACATCCTGTACAAGAAAAATTCACATGCGTATACTTACTTGTTGACTTATTAGGAGAATGGGGGCTAGCACATCTTTCCACGAAGGGAGTGTCCACGGCAAGCTCACAATCAAAATTAAAATATAATTAAATAAAAGTCAATAAGAAGCCAACGTAATAAAAGAATAGGGAAACTGATACTACGTGTTTCAACTGGAGCTCCAACTACTTTATTTAAAGGTACAGTGTTGACCCCAGGGTAAAAATAGCCCCACCAAAAGATTTTCTATCTAGCAACCGGGCAAAGTTGCACCAGTTGTTGTTGTTTTCTTTTGTCCTGGTGATGAAGTACTTCCTCAAGAGAATAGCTGGATAGTTTGTGGCCCCTGGCAGCCATGGTGATGAATTCAGTCTCTAAGGCAGCAGTTCTCAAACTTTTTAGCACCAGGATCCACTTATTAGAATGACAATCTGTCTGCCACCCACCATGTCAAGGCCAGAAGTGCCATCATTGTGATGCCAGAGCCTGCTGCTTATCTAAGAATGTGGCATTAAGAAAACAATCCTAACCTGGAGTTAGGCCGGCACAGTTAGGCCAGGAAAGCTTGGTTGGCAGAAGGGCCACTGTAAAGTGCGTTTGGATCACTCTCGGAGGATGGCGCTCATCTGTGTGCTGGACTCTTTGACTCTAAGAGTGGTCCAGACATACTTTATGGTGTCCCTTGTGCTGGCCGAATTTATTGGCCTCACTCCAGGTTAGGACCAAATAGTCAGTGGGATTATTTCTTGGCTGATTGGGGACGTGGAGGCTTACCTTGAGGAATACATGTGCTCTGTTGGCTCGGCTGTGTCAGTGGGGGAAATTAGGTAGAAGTGGGCTGCCTGTTAATTTAGACAAACCAGGAGCATTCAAATTCTCACGACAACTTCAATGACCCAATTCAAACACCTGATTTTGACGTCAGATTTTGTCCTCAAAACGTTGTCAAGCTCCAATATGTTTGACCAATTTTGTTTCAGCTCTGCTCCCAAATCATGGGAGGTAGTGTCATTGTTGGCTCGTGAACTGTCCAATTAAACCCACAGGCTTGAGGAGTAATAGCACGGCCTCATTAACACAATCATAAAGGCAACTTTCATTGGCATGTCTGAACAATGAGTTGCAGTTTTATCCTTAGTTCATTTATCCAAGCGACTGTCACAATCATACAAGATAATAAAAGGCCTCTTTATTGATGTGTGGCCATATGTAACCTTGATTGTATCATATATAATAAACAAAAAAGTACATTCAGCACATAACATAAGCTGCAAAATACACATTAGAAACGATGGTAATTTTAAGTTGCAATGTAACTAATAAGCCTTGCTTGAATCTTAGAGCCTAATCCTAGTCTTTCCTCTCCTCCTGCCAATGCAGTGATGCCAATATAGCTTGCACTGCATCCTGAGGGGAGGGGGGAATTGATGAGCTCTCATCTGGGCAAGGTAGCATTTGTCCCCTTACCCAGGCGTAAGCCTCCACACTAAGGACAGGTCTACTCAAACCTGCACCAGCAAAATTGCTGTCACAGGTTTGTGTGGACCTACAGTATGCCATGGAATTGGGTCTAGGAAGGGGGCTAGGATTTGGCAGCCACCACTGCCACTGAACCTGCCCCCTTCCCAGGTCTGATCCACCCATCCCCAGTCCCATCGCTGCCCCATTCTGCCCTCCTCCCACTCCTGTCACAATGCCACTCCAGGCAGTGATGTCATGCAGGGAGAACGCGGGGGAACTCAGTTCCACTAGTTAAAATTAGGGCTGACTCCGCCCACTTCACTCTCGCTCCTCCCCCCTCCCAATTCCTCTGCAAAGAGCTTTTCTTCTTGGTTGGCTGGCACTCAGAGGGTTAAAGGCAGTGATGTCATTCAGGGGGAACGGACCAGAACAGGCTCCGTGGCTGGTTCTGGGTTCCCGACAAGTGCTAATCAAAAGTGAGTTCCTGTTCCTAAATCATTTGAATGACACCACTGACTCCAGGGCAAAGGAAGAGGCTCCAACCTTCCTGCTGGTACTCTGGCAGAGCAGGACTCCACTTGCTGCCAGAAGGGCTTTTCAATGGCCATACACTCATTCCACCCACATTACAGACCTACAGGATTGGGTTCTCAATTCTCCAAAAAATAAACGTAAGAGTTGTGAGAATCCTAAGATATACATCAAACCTACAGAGAAAAAATACTAAATGGACTGCCAATCCTAAAGAACTCTCCCCCTAACCTCACAACCTGCTGCCCTAAGTCCTATTAAAGCATCAAAGCGCACCACTGCTGTGCAATCTGGGGCTGCTGGCACCAATGGCCAGAGGCCCCATGTGCGCGACTTTTGCTCCCTGATGTCTCGTTGGGGCAGGTAAGGTGGCAGCAGGGACAGTTCATGGGCGGTTCGGGGGAGGATTGAGAAGCAGACTGGGGGAGGCAGGAGGTGGTTTGGGCAGGGGGGTGGTCAGTGGCAGTAGCACACATCACATCCTATCACCCTTTCCCAGACTAGTCCCTCCCCTGGAGGCTCCTCGGACTTCCACCAGCTAAATAGCAGAGTTGGTCCAAGGAGATCCATTGATATCCAGTCAGCCTACAGAGGTCTAAGTTAAAATATTTTTTTATTTCGTTATTAAATATTTTTTTAAAAATTTACTTGCATCTCCGGGGCCACCTGGTCACTCCTCCACCATAGCATGTGCCTGCACTCTGTTGGCGGTGCAGCATGCTATGGTCTGGCAGGGATAGGACTGGGCCGTCGGTCATTTTAAAAAGAAAAAATCAGAGTTTGGAGAAAGGTGGCAAGCCCTGGGGATGGGGAGCTGAGCCATGGGTGAAGAACGGCACTGCCTGCTATGCCACTGCAGGTGCCTGGGAGCTTGGGGCGGCCCGTGCCAGAGTGCAGTGATGACATCAGGGTTTGGCCAGGTGGCCACTGAAAGCTAGCAAACTCCTAAAGCCCCAGAACCCAACAGCCACAGGGCTGGATGGACCCAGAACTGTGCTTGGGCCCAGCACATAAAGAAACATGGCACAGGCACTGCCTGGATGGGTGCTTGCCTAGGAACCCCAGGTGTGCTGCCTTGAGTTCCATAATAGAAGAAAGCAGAGGGTGTATACTGTATGTGATAAACAAAGACATCTCCTACCTGTCTGCCTTCTCTGCATAATGCAAATGATTTCATCCATGTAATGAATCCTGAGATTTTGTCCATTTTGGGGAGGATTAAATATTAGGTGTAGTGAAAACCTTGCTTATTGTTTTCACTGCCCTAGTTCCAATGAGTTACACTGCTGTTCATTTCTAAAAGTGGCTTATCTCTAAAAGCGGGCTGTTAGGCTGGAAGAGCAAGCAAATCTTTAGCTGTGCAAACACTTCCTTCCCACTCATTCAGGTCCCTTCTTCTGACCAAAGCCACAGTGAGGCACTCAAAGGGCATAAGATATAACCAAGGTCACAATCCTAGCCTGGTGTTAGGCCAGCAAAGTTTGGCCAGCACAAGGGCCACCATAAAGTATGGTCATAAAGTATGACCACTCTTGGAGTCAGAGAGGCCAGCACACAGATGTGCCCCATCCTCCTTGACTCCAGGATTGATCCAAATGTACTTTACGGTTTCCCTTGTGCTGGCCAAACCTTGCTGGCCTAACTGTGCTGGCCTAACTCCAGGTTAGGGTTGCGCCCTGAGAAAATATAAGCAGAACATTTTTGGGATCAAACAAAATTACTTTTTTTTTTAAATATAAGATTCCCCACACTTCTTTTGTTGGGTCTCCCGCCAAGTGGCTGAGGCTGCGATCCTATACACCAGCAACTTTCAACCGGTGTGCCACAGCACATTGGTGTACTGTGAATTGTCTGCAGATGTGGGGTGCGTGTTTGAAGTGGTCATTTATTAGTAGGGCCATTGGTGGAGTGCCTTGTAGCTGTCACGGCTCCAGTTTTGCAGTAAGGCAAATGTGTGGAGGCCTGGGAGCATTCGCCCAGTAAACTCCTGACTCAGGACAACCTAATTGGTCACACCTGAGTAGAAAGAGGCCCTATGTCTAATATAACAAGGCCAGCTGCCTTTGTTTAGGCTAATGGTGCCTACGTGCAGGAGTGCACCTACCAGATGGCTACAACATCCAGCCCTGTGATTCGTGACTGGTACCACTAGGGCTGTACTCAGCGGTGTTATGCTGCCGGAATGCTGGGTGGGACATCTGGGTGATCGACAGCCTGCCCGTCGCGTTATGCAGCGTTACGCCATTTGCATAACGTACGCAAGCGGCGTAATTGGTTACGCAAGCGGCGTAACGCTCCGGAACACGACGGGCAGGCTGACGATCACCCGGATGTCCCGCCCAGCGTTCCGGCAGCTTAACACCACTGGCTGTACTTAAGCAGAGGCTTCACCTCATGTCTTGGTTGGGTATGGAATGGCAAGGAGGGAGGCGCTGCTGGTCATGCTACTGAACAGCCTACTGAATGTAAGAACTTGCTTGCCTGAAACTATGCTTGTACTTGACTTCTGTAACATCTTTGGAAACTGACTGCTGCACTGAAACTTGACTCCAAGACTGCCTGCTATTTATCTAATACAACTGCTTTTATCCCCGAACGCTACGTCTGCCTTGTTCTTATTTCCATTGTTGCTCCCAGCTCGCCCTTGGCTTGTTGGAGTGCTGTTCTGTGGGCAACCACTAGGGGTTACTAACACTAACAGTAGCATGGTGTGCCTTGTCAATTGTCAAAAAACCTGATGGTGTGCCTAAACAATTTTAATGCCTTGTCAATGTGCAGTGAGATGACAAATGATGAAAATTGCTGCTATACACACTTTCCTGAGAGTAAGCCCCACTGAATACAATGGTACCTACTTCTGAGTAGACATTCATAGGATTGTGCTGGGCCATTTAATTTGCTCACAATGTTACTGTGAACCCCTTGTTTGTCTTCCATGGAACAAGCATACGTATCTTCAATGCTCAAAGGCAAATCCTTGTTGGTGTCAGGCCTTTTGAATTCTTCTTCTCTATCCCTTCAGTTGGCTAGAAGTCAAGAGGTCTTAGATCTGTAGGGGAAAAAATGTGCTGTCTAATTTCACTCTGATCTTCAACAAAGGCCAGAGCATCAGAGATGCTCAATTGATTAGATTAGCAATATTACATCTCATGCAAGCATCTAATAAGAATTATGTTTTCCTCTGCATGTAGATTTTGAAATTGTGGCACTAACAATTGAGTACTCATATTAAGAAAAGGGTGAGACCAAGGAAAATGAGCACATGCTGTCATGGAAAGGGGCTTCCTGTCATTGTGAAACCAAGGAAATGAATAATAGACTATTAAAACTATTCTGGAATTCCTTCTTCACTGATAGTTCCAGTGGCATGCTCAGATTGGGAAAAGATGCAATTCTGTGGTAGAGCACATGTTTTGATTGCAAAAAAATCCCAGATTCAGAGCACAATCCTATACCCCTGTTGCGCCGGTGCTATGCTCTTGCGCTGATCAAACACTGTCACAAATGTGCTGTCAAGCGCATCAGTATCGGCGGTATGGCGCTGGACTGCCGCATGGAAAGTACAAACTTCATTGCTAATAGGGATCAATAGCTGTTATGAATTCAATACAAGCAATCCCAATTCAAATACAATCTGTAGGTTGATCTGAATTTTTGAAGAAGAAAAAGGAGCCATCTAGTCATCAAATGTTTGAAATCCTGGCCACAAGAAGTTTGGTTTGACTTTATCAGGATTCTGACGCTCTAGTAAAGTGGTATTCAAATGTTTTAGACCGGGACTCACTTTTTAGAAAGGCACTTGTGTCAGGACCCACGAGAAGTGATGTCATTAACCTGGAAATGATGTTGTGGCAGGAAGTAACATTATCAAGCAGGAAGTGCTATCACTGTAACATCACAAAAAGACACTCCTGAAATGCAAACTGGCATTCTTGGACTGCAGCAATTGTACAACCATGAAACATCCCTGACAGAAAGCAAGATTAGGACAAAATATGATGTAAGAGTGGTGAACTAAAAACAATGTTGTTGTTGTTTTAAAATACTCTCACTTGAAAATTCAAGCTGTTAACATTCACAAAAGTACTATAACAAGAGTAAGGAACAAGTAACAGTTCCCAAGATGGTTGCTTCCAGCTTTCTGCAACCCACCTGACATCAGGTTGCGATCCACCAAGTGGATCCCCACCCACAGTTTGAGTAACACTGCTCTAGCGCATAAGACCCAGAGGCCAGATGCAGCCCATGGAAGCTCTTTATCCAGCCCTTGGGCTCTCCCAGCACTACCATCAGCTGTTCTCAGCTGCTGTGCTGAGGTATCCCTGCTGGAAGGGCAGCCCACATTGGGCTCTCCCATATCTTGAACATATGATCAAAATTTGTGTATTTTCTAATTGCAGCTAATGAGTTTGCACTTAGGGAGGAAAAGGGGGCTTATTTCTGGTCATGACCTGCCCAGTGACATCACTTCCTGCTTAATGACATCACTTCCGGCCCTCAGCAGGCATCATAAATGCTATTCAGCACACTGCATGAAATGAATTTGACGCCACTGCTCTAGCATCTTAATAATAATAATAATAATAATAATAATAATAATAATCATCATCATCATCATCATCATCATCATCATCATCATCATCATCATCATCATCAT
>JAJKFI010000008.1:9632105-9695765 GCA_029204185.1 Lerista edwardsae | reverse complement strand
ATCATCATCATCATCATCATCATCATCATCATCATCATCATCATCATACTTGGATTTATATACCGCCTTTCTTAGGTCACCAGATTTCTCTAGTGACTGTAACTCAAGGCGGTTTACATAGGCAGACTTTATTCAGAAACCTGAAGGTTTTTACAATGTATACAGAAATGTTCTATCTTTCAAGAACTACACACATACAGATGGATCTTTCTGGATTTAGTCCTTCTTTCTGGCCACCCGTTTGTCTACTTGCTGGCTGATAAACGGCTTCCCTGCTCCCACCAGAGAAGCAGCTGAACTTTGGCACAACTCCCCCTCACACAAGGCAGCCGAAGCTCAGCTGTTAATCAGCCGCAATTAACAAGGTCTGCCGCTCACAGAGACTTCCGGCTGTCCCGAACTGGCGACCTTCAGATCTTCAGCTCTTATCTTCAGGCAAACGGAGGCATTAACCATCTCGACTAAATCTTCTGCCCACATTTTTATGCTTTTTTCTTAGATAAAGGCCTATTTTCCTATAGGTGTAAAATAATACTTGAGCATTTCAAGATCCTACATGTACAGTAGTTAGACACCGTAAGATTCATTATAACTTGAGCCCTAATAGATCTTGGTTCCTGGGCAACTATCTGATAGGAATTCTATCAGAGGGAACCAATGTTATTATTTTCCATTCAGTGCCAGTACTTCCAATCCAGCAGCATAATTTGGCAAAAAGGTCAATGAGATCATAGCTATCTTTTCCTTAAATTCCTGTCTGCAAATGAGCAATAGTACTGTACAGTATAACCCTGAAATACCTTCCTTGCAACTGGCATCCCAATGATCAATGAGATAACAATGGTTGGGAAAGTAGCACCAGTGGCAGCGGTAATCAAAGATAAGGAGGATGGAACATGTGCTCCCTCTCCTGGCAGTGACGGTAACTGCAGGGTATTGAAAAACAACAACAATGCATTGCCTTTTTGTTCCAGAGATCATCCATTGCATCCTCTTCTCTTTTTTTAGAAATGCTATGCTTTCAAAGCCAACAGGAATCATAATGAGTGCATGTGGTTTTTATAAAAGCTATCAAAATATGCCTGAAATCTTTACCTGTTTAGTAATGCATCATATGACAAATTCTGCAGAATCATGAATCTGAAATCCTGTGCTTGATTTACAACACCAAGTGGTAGCTGGCCATCATTTTCACACACTTTCTATCCTGGCTGAAATATGCCTTTCCATAGGCATATTTTCTGCACACCAACGGATATTGTACGTTTTCAAATATGACAATAGGGAATCCATGTGCAATCAATCTCCACTTCAAAACAACTGTCGTGAAATATTGTCTGCCTCTGCACATTTCAAGCATAATCTGTGGCTCAAAGCTTGACTCTCTGAAACTGTACAATTGCTGTGCTTCAGTTTCAGCTTGTATGTGAGTGCCCGTTGGAGCAGCAATGAAATTTATTATTCTTTTAAAGCATCCAGTCACACTGCAAAAGTGTGCATTTTAACTGGGTGAATAGGAAAAGTATGAAAATCCAGAGAATGCAGGAGCTGTGCATTAGCCTGGCATATGGCCCAAGGACAGGGGCATACCTAGCCCCATATGCTGCCTGTGGTTACAGGAAAATTTGCTGCTCCCAATACAGTGAAATGGAATTTAATAAATCAATTATCAACTAAACAAACTTTTGTAGCTAATAGTAACAATAGCAAGATGTAATGCTTGCGATTGTTACTATAAGCTACAAAAGTGAAGGATTGTTTTAAGTAGGGAGAACAATCCATTATGTGGTAAAATCTGCATGATGCAGCCTATCCTTCTTAATTTTTCTAAATATAATTATTTTCTGATCCTAGCCAGATTCAAACCTATGGTCTTTTACTCTTTAGCTACTGGCATTTACTCACTGTGCCACTCAAGCCCCTTGTGACTACTTAAACAAAGAGAGATTATGTAGAAAGCAAAAGGAAGAGATTTCAACATTTCAAAAAAAAATGAAAAAGCAAGCATAAAAAAATAAATTTTAGCTGAATATTTTGCCTCTTGGCTTCCCAGTGTTAGAAACAGTGCCAGTCCCTCCAATACATAGAGGAATCTCATGCTCTTGCAACCTTGCAGGGGCGCAACATTCCTCCATGTATCACAAGCTCCCAGCAGAAGTGATTGTGGTGATGCAATGATGTCACTGCAATTACTTCCGGGGCACACAGCGGCAGCCAACTGGGGGGTTGCCCCTGGGTGGGTAAGCCCACAGGACCACCTCTGAGTGAAAGAGGAAATGTGGAGAAGAGAAGAGTGGTGGCCTAGAGGAATAGCAGCAGTGCAGGAAAGTGGGTGGAGAGGGGAAGGCACACCCTGGCAATCTGCTGGCTGAGATGGCATTTTACTGACTGTAATGGGGTGTGTGTGTGATGCTTATCATGTCTTTGCAACTTCTGACCACTTCTCAAAACTATCATCTGACCTGACCAATGTTAGGAAGGAAGCTCAAAGATAGTTCAAAATGAAAACACTCCATAGGAAGAGAAGGTTCAACTCTGTCTTGCAGCAGCTTGCTTTCCCAGGGCCAGTCAGGCAACATAGCTGATCTCAGGACTGGATTTTGAATACCCAAGGCAGAGGACTCCATCCTTAGTGAGCCATCTGAATTCTGTCTTTATGGAAAGCTGAAGGGCAGTTGGGAAGGAGATCTGAAACTCTTGGGACACAGCACAGAAATCACCAGAAATCTTTTCATTCAGATCTAGCCCACTCTGAACAGCGTGCAAGTAGGAAGACACTCAGAGTAGGCATTCAGAAATCTTAGATAAAAAGGAAAGGAAACTAATTAACTTATCCTTTGATGTCTCATTGCCAGGAAACAGCAATTAGGAGCAAAAAGTATATACGTGCAACTTGGCCTGTTCATCCGGAGGCGATTGAGTCAGCTGGACCACAATGTTAGGTTTGTAACTCACGCTAACTAGTTCTATATATGGCCGCCTTTTGAAGGCATGCATTCCCAGCACCCTTAGGGAGATCAGTTGTAGGCCTTGCAGCTATACAGCTTCCTCTGCAATCTGAAAGATCCCAGTCCATTCTGCTGTGCAATAAAGACCTTCCTTTCTCTCCAGGCATTGAATCACCAGACTGCCTAGGATATCAGTGGTATGATATTTTAAAATATCTGTCTTGCTGCTGGATTACTGCCATTTTCTCCCACCAAGGAGCGCGGGAGGGCAGGAGTGGATGTGGGGAGGGCGTTCCTGGGTGGGCAGTGGGCAGACCGGCAGATGTGCTGGCCCAGGAAGGGCCTTATCCTTGTTTGTAGGAGGAAATCAAGCCAATACAGTGATTTCTCCAGGCCCCTGTGCCTTTAAGCTTAGGGGCCGTCAATTTGAGGTTTCGTTTACCCGATGTGCATTCCTATC
Organism: Lerista edwardsae; assembly: GCA_029204185.1. Taxonomy (NCBI): domain Eukaryota; kingdom Metazoa; phylum Chordata; class Lepidosauria; order Squamata; family Scincidae; genus Lerista; species Lerista edwardsae. The sequence continues at coordinate 9,692,357 of JAJKFI010000008.1, read as the reverse complement.
CTATTTGCATCCTAAGAATTAATGCTGTCCCCAGCCCAACTTCCCTGACCCTGGCAGGTCTGGGTTTCCCTTATTGTGGCTTACCAAGGAACCGTTGATTGAAAAGAATGCCAGCAGGACTTCGTTGTTGTAGAAAGAGAAGTACTTTTTACTCATGTGTAGACATCAGCAAAACAGACACAAAATGCAGCATTGCTTCCAAGGAGATACAGAACTTGTGCCTCCAAGGAGGTACAGAACTTGTGCCAAATTGTACATTTGCATTTGGTCAATTATACAATTGAATATGCAAAATGTGGGATTGACAACAGCAAGTAAGAACATTTGCCCAATGTAATTGGCCATTTTGGATGTGAGCCATCTGACTGGTTATTTCTTCTTGCAGTTGCCCCTCTCCCCTTTACTGTGACCCCAGGAAGGGTCAAGGAGACGCAGACATAGGGACATTTTAGATTACAATAGGTTGTCACACAAAAGCAGACAGGAGACATTTAGACCAGACAAGCCCTTGATACATTTGATAACTGTTATCAACATGGTAAGTACCCCTCACAGTGATTCAAATCGCCCTGAGGAGTGGCCAGCTATAGTTGAATTCTGATGGGGGAAAACTCTTGGCAGATAAGGACTTGATTGGATTTTAGGCTCAAATGGTTTTTATAATGCTTCTTTTGTCAGACATCAGATTTGCATTACAGGACCCTCAGGGAGGGGGACTTTGGAATGTCCACGCTAAGAGACTCACCTTTGTGATTTTTCTCTTTGCAGGACAGCAGCCCAACTTCCAAAATGGAGTCAAAATTCTTTATATTTTGGTCTTACCCCTACACTGTTACAGGTCCCTGTGCATCTGGTCACACCTCCATCTGACCATCATAAGATAGCAAATGAGCACCATTTTACCTATAAGCCAAATGACCACAATGGGGTACAGAGCCAGGCTAAGGAGGCTCTTAACAGTGGCTCTTGCCAAGAAGTGTTTCCCCCCCCCCCGAGTTGCCAAACCTCTTGTTGCCACTGTGCTACATTACAAGGGTCTTTAATGGTTCAGGCTTGCACTGTTGGAGGAAAAAGAGCTTAGTGGTTTCAGCTTTGGCTGGACTGTGGGCCTGCAGTCAGGGAGAAGCATGATGGTTCCACGTGGCTCAGCGGTGTGCTGTGAGCCAGGAGAGTTCGTGATGGTTGCACGTGGCTGTGGAAGCCAGGGAAAAAGGCAGAACAGTTGCAGACATGGCTGGGGCAGAGCACGGCCAGCCAGGAAAAGCCTAACAAAGTCTGAGAGAATCCTGGGGGGCGTCTGTTCTCACAACATCCCCAGGCCACGTGGGCCTGATTCGGGCCACACTGTCTCCTTGGGTCTGCGCCTGCTAAATAGATCCAAGGAGCCCATAGGGGAGGCTAGCACCTCCACGCGTGCAAGGGCACAAACCGCTGGCCATGCCAGTTCCCGCACAGTATAGGATTGCGCCCCCCCCAGTCAGTTTTTCCCTCCTAATGATGATCCAGAATCTGTTTCATCCTACAAGAGTTGCTTAGTACCATCAAAATAATGTGGAAGAGAGGCCTGCAGCACCCACAAAGAAGGCCTTTGCAGAACTCTTGAATGCTTCCCTGCTCCATTCTTCAGCCAACAACAGGAAATCAGAACACTCAGGTGGGGGGGGGGACAGCTACTGTTACTTTACAAGCTGTAACTTTTCAAGCTACTGTATGGTTATCTGCACAAAGGCCTTTATAATAAAAGAATGGCATAACATTCTCAGATGGCATAACAATATCAACAATAAAATCTTCATTTACAAAGGGTGTGGCTGTCATAGTAATTTAAGGAAATTATTATTGTTGCTATGATTTTTATTAAAATTGGAATTTTGTGTGAGTGAATGGGGTGTGTGTAAAAATGAAGTACGAAGGGCCTCAACACACAAGTTGTGCCTGTGTGCAATGTGTGACCTGGTTCAATGTCCATTCAGGCGTTTACTGTTGAGGAAGCATAGCTAGTCACTCCACTGTTGTGGCTGCCCCAATGAACTGACAAATTGAGGCTTGGCATTCGGCAGGTAAGAGAAGCAGCAAAATGCCCCCCCCACTGCAATTCCTGAGGGTTGCCCCTTGCTAATAGAATAGTAATCTTGCTAATAGGTTGCCCCTTGCTAAAAGAATAGTGCACAGCCTGAATTCCTGTGTAAAGCGGCCCCTCACCTTCAGAGCCATTTGCAACTCAGAGAGCTGGGTTAGTATAGATGCAACGTCTGTCTTGCCTTATTCCTTCACGCCTGGTTCACCAGTGTTCCGGTTCACCAGCAGGGGGCTCAGCTTCACTTGCCTTGATAGCTTTGCTCTCCAAGTCACAAATGGCTATGAAGATGAGAGGGAGGGGCCCCTTTGCAATGGAGGGAGCTCCTGAAAAACCTAGTGTTCCCCCCATGAATGCCACTGATAGTAACTATATAGCCTATGAAAACTCAATAGGACATAGGCATTAAGGAATGCTGGTGGAGAGTGGAAATTGCAGGAGAGAATAATCCAACAGAAGGGGAGATTTACCCTTATGCGGCTGATTCCGCCCTATAAATCAATCTCTCTCTCTCTCTCAATCTCTCTCTCTCTCTCTTTCTCTCTCTCTCTCTCTCACACACACACACACACACACACACACACACACACACACACACATTGAGAGAGAGAGAGGGAGAGAGAGAGAGAGAGAGAGAGAGAGAGAGAATTTTTTTCCTCAAATCCAGCCAGGATTTGAACTCAGGTGTCAGTTAACTGAGGAAAAAAAACAACCTGACAGAACATTTGTGGGAAAGACTTTCTGGGTACCAAAGGGCACCTCCACCACCACCCCACACACACATTTGCAGCCCTTCAGCAAGTACGGAATTGAGGAACACTCATTTGCTAAAGTGACACAAAGTTATATCGTCAAACTCAGTCTTCAGAAAGACTGTAAGCTGAAACCAGCATACAAAGATGGCTCAATGGTTCAATAACAACTTTACTTCCAAACAATGAGGCATTTTGCAACACTGACAGGGAGAGAGGGAAGACGAGGGGGTCAGGGTAATGGGCATGTCAAAAATACCTCAGCCATCTAAATAATTCAGATGACGGGCACCTCAGGCTCTTCACTCAAATATCCTGAAGGAGTTAACAGGGCATGTACAGAACCCCCAATTCAGCCCCACTGAGAGGGGATATATGTGTCCAACCAGTCATTATTCACACAATTCTGCTGTTACCAAAGCCAATCTCTTCAGATACATTGAAGACAATGGAGGGTTTTTGTTAGACATAATAAAGCACATTCTTCCGGAGTGTAAATGTAGACAAATCCCATTGACTTCATAGTTGTTCTATTATGCTACAAAAGAAAGGCTTTGGTTTCCACAGAACAAGGATTTCGTTTTCTCCACACATCTAATTAAAATGTGTTTCAATAGAAGCCATTGTAATAGAAATATTTGATACAATAAACCCTCTCTTCAGAAGAACAAATTCAGATCCATCTCTCTGCACACTAAAGTTCCCTCTGACCCGGTGCCTTCCTTGCAGGAGGTGCCTTCTCTGATATTCCAGTCTCTTATCTTCTCATCCCTTATCAGCACTTGATCAAATTAGTTGGTGAGAGAAGCAGAGACTCACTTTAAAGGTGTTCCAGAGTCACAAATGGCCTTCTGATGAGTTCTTGGCATCACAGCTTATGACAAGTAGTCTTACCTGAAATTCACTTTTGGAAGTCCAGTTTCCTTTGAGATATGTCTTTTGGGGGGCCAAAAATCTATATCCACACATCGTGTGAGAGAAAATCAGTACAGAGAAATGTCTGCCTTACCTCTTTTCTTGACCAGCATCTTGATGCTTAACACTGGTGTCAGTGTATCTCTTGGGGCACTGCTGGTGTAATGTAGTGGTGTCGCTAAAAGGGGGTGCCATAAGTATAGCAGACATTGCAGTGCGCCATGTAACTGGCCCATTCGCCATCACAGCCATTCTGGGCAGTGACAGCAAAGCACATCACTTCACAGAATGGCTCTGATGACAAGTGGGAGGGGCTGGTTACATAGTGCATGGCAGCTCCTGCAACACTTACAGTGCACCCCCCTATAGCTATGCTACTGGTATAATGTCATAATTTGTGATGTTGCACAGGGGTTGCAGTTGGTGCAGAATGACACCACTGGCAGGAGCAATTTATTGCTGGTTCTGAATGACAGGCCTGAATGATATTAATCCATGCCTCACTATTGCCTTCTTTTTATTTATTTTTTTCTTACTTTGGAAACTATGGACAGACATTTTGTCACATCTTAATTGCAAGCCATCAGTCTGTCCTATAGGTCTCTATAAATATATTTTGTTGTTGTTGTTGTTGTTGTTGTTGTTGTTGTTGTTTACTAGTCTTGTCATTGCTACATGCTATGCCAGTAGTTCTCATAGCCGTAAAGTAACTTCAAGATCTGCCTCTACTGTACCAAAAAAATAGTGGATTCGTTTTTATATGGCTTTACATAAACCCTAATTGCGGATCCCTACCTGTATAAGCACCAGGGCAGCTTTCCTGCTGTAGTAAGTTAGTGTCATTGGTAATTGGTGCATGACAGGCTTGGGAGCCAACTAACTCCAAAATGTGAAATGCTGCCCTGTAAAAAAGAATTAGGGTCCTGGACTGTAAGAACTATCTGGTGAAACCAGTATGGGATTCGTTTCTGGCACTGTGTATGTCACCCTGTCGGCCCCTTCCTGCTCCAACATCTGGGGCAGCCAAGGGGGAAATGACTGCAGAATGTAAGCCAAATGGATCGCTATGTAGCACAGTTCTTTCTCTTCTAAGAACTCAATTCCACAAGCATCTGCAAGTATTTATTTATTTGGTTTATACCCCTGCCTTTCTCCCTGAAGGGCAACCAAGGCAGATTACAAAAAAAACTTTAAAATACATGTATAAATTATAAGACACATTAAAAATATAAAATATAGAGTATAAAATATAAACATGTTTAAAGCCAACCAGCAGAAACAACTAAACAAAGAGGGTTGAGAAAATTTCCATTCCCCAAAAGAGCATTTAAATAGTAACAGTCCTAAAGTTTGATTGATCTAGTTTAATTTAGAAGACCAAAAGGTGTAGGAATAGTCTGATAAATATGTTTTATAAGGCAAAATAATTCGTCAACTGAATGCACTTTGAGCTGGTTCAAGCTTCTTTCAGCCATTTTCTTCTCTCCTGCAAGGGACCTACTCATATCAGAGTATAATGTGAACAGAACACCTGTGAATGTCTAGATTTCCAGGTAATCGGTCTAAAGTCAGCAACCAGAGCAAGGAGCGAAGCATATCCAGGATATGTCAAAAGGCACAAAAAGGCCAGTTAGCTGACTCCAGGGGAGCAGACTTTTGTTCAACATTGGGGGTGGGGGTCATAGCCACGCCCCTTGATGTAGCCACGCCCCTTGGCGCAGCCACATCCACACAGCAGTAAAATAGCACCTTCAACTTAAAGTACATAAATCATATGCACAATCTATTGAACACAGATATTTTATGCATCATTTCTGCCCCCCCATCTCCTTTTCCAGCCTTGAATAGTGTCAGTCCTTCTAGGCAGTCCTTCTAAAGCAAGGATTAGGGGTGGGTTTTGAGCTTTTTTCCCCCAAACTTTCTTGATTAAAATAGCAAATTGTGGTGTTATGTGTTTTCATCCAAGTTTTGGGATAGTGCGCTGGGACTTTGATGTGGCAGTGAGGAGCTGGGCTGAGTTCACCCAGTGCCCAAAACAGAACTGAAGTAGGACTCAATCAGGAGGCAAAAAAAAAACCCCAGTAATAGAAGCTGCCCCTTGATGCAGGTACTTCACCAGTGCACTAAACAAAACTGAACTATATCTATGTCAGCCAGCCCATTCATGATGTTAATCATGCAGCTCACGTTTAGAGTGGCAGGTACAAAGAGAAGCAGATTAGGGTACAAGCTATGTTGTGGTTCCTTCCTTTCGGGCTGCCCCTGGGGTCAGGATGGATATTGCCATTTTCTTGGGACTTTTACAGAAGGTGGTGAAGAGTGCTTGCCTTCATGCTAACTCTTGACCTAGATTTCACACTATCCAGAAGATGCCCAGACTGGAATCCACGTCCAAAGCCATTTTCTCCATGGCAGGAGAAAAAATTCTCCAAAGGCAGGGCCCCTTTTCAGCAATTCAAGAGGTGCAGAAATTACATTTTACTTATATTTGGATAGTGACACTTTTTATGGGACAATTTGTTTTAATGTGGCTTAATATAAACCTATAAATGTCTTCAAACCTTTACAGCCCCATCAGTCACACCACCCAGCCATCTGCTTTGAAGACAACTGTAAAGCAGCCCAGACAATACAGGATGGTGTTAGAGATGATTTGCCCAACCCAATTAAAAATGTGCTTTTTTAATGTTTCCATACCTACCTTGTGAAGATGGATCTGTTGTTAGCAGTCAAGCAGAATTTGAAACAGAGTCAGAGGAGAGTCAGAAAGAGGGGGAATGCAGCTCTGAATTATGCCTGGGAATCCATTTACACAACCATTTTAAATACAGTATTATTATTTTTCTCTCATTTTTCAAACGGTAGTCTTATGAAAGGAGTCCAATGTAGCAAATGCGACATTTTCAGACTGTTTCTTTTTTCAATTTTCCCAAACTTTCAGATGACTTGTGATCTTGTACCTGGCCTTCAAAGGAAATGTCTCAAGGGTATAAGACAAAAGCCTTATCTTGTTTGAGTCAGGAAGTGCTATAGGAAGGTGAGAATTAGTGTCAGCACCACTAACTTGGGACAGTGAAGATCTGAAAAAGAACTGTCAACTGAGAGGAACAGAGTCTGGTCCACAGAGGCTGATGTGTAAATCATAAAAACATAACAGTTGCCTTTCTGGGTAAGAGTAAAGGTTAGTTAGATAGCACCATTTCCTATGGTGGCCAGCCAGATCCCCTAGAGCAGTGTTTCTCAAATTGTGGGTCGGGACCCACTTGGTTTGTCGAGACCTGATGTCAGGTGGGTCACGGAAAGCTGGGAGCCACCATCTTAGAAGTTGCAAATCTTATTCTTGCCATATTACTTTTGTGAGTGTTAGCAGTTGGAGGGATTTTAAATTTTGTGTTTAGTTTAGTGCTTTTACATAATATTTTGTGTTATTCTTGCTTTCTCTCAGAGACGTTTCATGGTTGTGGAATTGCTGCAGTTCAAAAATGCCAGTTTGCATTCCAGGAGTGTCATTTTATTACGCCACAATGATGGCACTTCCTGTGTGATGATGGCATTTCTGGCTATGACATCACTTCCAGACTAATGACATCACTTCCGGTGGATCCTGACATGAGTGCCATTCTAAAGAGTGGGTCCTGGTCTAAAAGAACCACTGGGTCCTGGTTTGAGGACCAGTGCCCTAGAGAAGCTCACAAGCAAGGCAAAATAAAGATGAACCCAATCCCCCACCCCCCTCTTCTTTCTGCCCACCCCGTCAACTTACTAGTGTCAGAAGGGCTCCTCTTTACTGCCACCACAGCACATGGGGTCCTCCTCACTGTCTGAGGCAGAGACAGAAAATCACACAGCTACACATGTTTCCAGATCAGAGTCTACTATGCCTTAATGTGCGTACTGCCGCTGTAACACTGGTTCTGGCAATGGTAGCACCACATTGAGCTGTAAGCCCTATTAGACCCTAACTAGAACCTAATTAAGCCCTAATAGTAGAATTCTGAAATTTATTTATTTACCAAATACCAAATTACCAAGTTGTTGTTTCCAAGGAAAGTTAATCATGACTAAGCTCCACTGAAATCAATGAGACAAATTAGTTGTGATTAACTTAAGTCTCACTGATGTCAATGGGACTTATGACTAACTTTCTTTGGATACAACCCTCTCGGTGACAATGCCTTCATAAACTATTTCAGAACAGGAGGCTGCTTATAATTCCATTACATGGTTGTCTTCCATGGTGTTATAATTGATGTACAGCAGTATTCTCAGTACAGATTCAAACCCAGAAAGCATAAATAACTGATCTGAGTGCATGAACTACTAGCACTAGTCGAAGAGTTTCAGTGCCACTGTTGAAAGAGGCAAGCTTCTTTTCCACTAATTGAAGATTAGAACTATATTCATATTCCTTGAAGATTTATGGCATAAGGAATCTCTGTGTTGTACAATACATTTACTCTCATCCAAACACTGAGAGTGCAATCCTAACCTGGAGTTAGGCCGGCACAAATTAGGCCAGCAAACATAAGAACATAAGAAATTGCCCATTGACCCCCATCTCTGTTTCCTGGCCCTCAACCAATTCTGGATTCATAAGAGGACCTGCCCTCTTATTCCCTAACTGTGAAGTTTCTTCAGCAGCCTTTTGGTGGGGGACTGTGTCAAATGCCTTCTGAAAATCCAGGTATATGATATCCACAGGTTCACCCACATCCATATGCCTGTTCACCTTTTCAAAGAATTCCAAAAGGTTCGTGAGGCAAGACTTACCCTTACAGAAGCCATGCTGACTTTCCTTTAGCAGTACTTGTTCCTCTACGTGTTTTAGGATTTTATCTTTGATGAGGCTTTCCACCATCTTACCCGGAACAGACGTTAGGCTGACCGGCCTGTAGTTTCCAGGGTCCCTCCTTCTCCCTTTTTTAAAGATTGGCGTGACATTGGCTATCCTCCAATCCTCTGGCACCGTGGCCGTTTGAAGGGACAAGTTGCATACTCTAGTTAAGAGGTCAGCAACTTCGTTCTTTAGTTCCTTAATAACTCTTGGGTGTATACCATCTGGGCCTGGTGCCAGCAAAGTTTGACTGGCACAAGGACCACCGCAAAGCACATTTGGACAACTCTTTGAGTCAGGGAGGACGGCGCACATATGTGTGCTGGCCTTTCTGACACTGACAGTGGTCCAAAATACTTTATGATGTCCCTTGTGTTGGCCAAACTTTGTTAACCTAACTTGTACTGGCCTAACTCCAGGTTAGAATTGTGCTCTGAATGCTGGTTCTTGATGGAATGGGCTGGGAATATAATGCACGAGGTTTGCAATGCATGTGAAATTGCTGTGTTCACTAAGAGCACATGCTCACAGAAGTTGGCATGAGGTGGAAGGATGAGATGAAGGAATAATGATTAATGTGTGCACTGGAGGAGGCTGGTGGAAGTCCATGATATTTCATGGATGTGCTTTTTTGTCGGCAATATTTTGTCAATATCTTTTTCCTGTTCTCGAAGATATTGTTCACATGGTGTCCTGAACAGGAAACCACCTACAGACTTTTAGTAACCAGTAACACCTGGTTACTTGGCCTGACGTTTCTCCTATTCCCAGTCTATCAAAAGTCCTACTTTGCTGCTGCTGCTGCTGCTGCTGTATCATTTATGTATGCATTGTGTTTATATTCAAAAATAAGGTTTCAAGTTCAATGGTTGAACCCCCTGTAAAGTTCAATGGCAACTTATGTCTGCTCTTTGTGGATTACACTGAAAACACGAGAGTTTTATTGATATTTTTATATTGATATATTGATATATAAAGAGTTTTTTAGACTCTTTATATTTTAGGATCCACAGGGCTTGTTGTTTTTAAATTTTAATTATTTTAATGTTGTTTTAATTATTATTTTTAATTGTAAATTGTGATTTTATTGTATTTTATTGTTGTAAGCCACCTTGGGTGCCCATGGGGCAGAAAGGCAGGATATAAATTAAATTATTATTATTAATAATAATGATGATGATGGTGGTGGTGGTGGTGGTGGTGGTGATGATGATGATGTGCATAAAATGGCTCTAGACCTGCTCAAAACTGGTTCACAATGTCTGAACTGGTTACCAAACTGTTTTTTAAAATGGAAAACCATTTTTCTCAAACGGAACTGCACCAGAGAGGTTAAAACACCCACCTCCTACTTTGCTTGTGACAAACACCGGATGTCATGCAAAGGAGCCCTCTTGCCTAAATTTAGGCAATTTAGGAGATTTAGGGTATTGAAAGCAAGGACGAGCAGATTCAGAAACAGTTTTTACCCAAGTGCAGTATTGAGTTTAAATGCGGGGTCATAAGTTTTTGTGGAATTTAAATTGCTGGGAGCAATGGGGTATTTATATTTGTATAAGTGATTGTTGTATGGTTGATTGTGCATATTTTAGTTTTGGTGTTGTCCAGTTTTACCTTGGGGAAGAGCACCTCATTTCGTTGCACCCAGTTGTGAGTGTAATGACAAATAAATTTCTTATGTCTTATGTCTTAAATACCACTTAGCTTTGCACAAGGCCTAATTTCCTCCTGAAGTCATAAACTTGCCTTTTTAAAAAAAAAAAAATGAATTTTACAGACAGTGCTGAGAGTTATATTTTCAGCCTGATTAATCAAAACTAATGAGCCCCGCATGCCGTATGTTTCTCTCAGTCATCCTCAGCAAAGTCCTTCCCATCCCAGAACAGCCTAGGGGTGTCTGCTTGTAACTGCAGAGAAATTGCCGTTCTCTTGTCAAGCCTGGTATGGCTTGCCTAAATTTCTAGAGCAGATGGTGGAGCTGTGAGACAATCAGATGGCTCTGAAGTGTTTAATACAATTAAGGATTTGCAATCTGGAAATGCCCCAGGCTCAGGCATTTTGTCCACTGATTTTCTGTAATGCTTTCAAAAGCAAATCTGCACTGTTGCTCCATCTTCTTTTTTGCAGAAGCTTCATCATGATTTCTTTGCCATCAGCAGGAGATTCAGTCATTCTAAATGACCCAAAAATAGATCCTTTATTAACTCATTCCTGCCAATAAGCAGTTTTTGGTTAAAATAAGGACCCAATCCTAACCAACTTTCCAGCGCCAATGCAGCCACAATGCAGCCCCAAGATAAGGGAGCAAAATGTTCCCTTACCCAGGGACGTAGCTAGAGTATTTGTAGGTGCAGGGGGGTGCAGTTGCACTGGGCAACAAGCTTTAGGGGGAAAACAAGCTGAGCTTGACACTAGTGGTCAAAATTGTGAAAACCTTGGTATGTATGAATAATACCATCATGTTATACATCATTGGAAAGGTAATTTAATTTAGAATGCAATGAAACAAACCAGAGTGTAATATCGGTACACTATCAAATGTTATGGCCAAAAAACCAGAAAATGAAAATATACCTGCCATGTAAAAATTGTGGCTTGTTAAAATCATGTTATATATCATTCAATGCAGAATTTAATGCAGGATGCCATGAAACAAACTGGAGTGTGATATCTTCGTTCTATCAAAAGCTATGGCCAAAACCCGCAGGAAACCAAAAATACAAATGTGATGTCACCTCCTGTTGTGATGTCACTTCACTTTGCCCTCTGCACCAGGCTACACTTTTGTTAGCTATGCCCCTGCCCTGAGGAAGCCTCAGGGTGCCCTTACCACCACAGGATGCAGCACACCTCCTGTCGGCATAGCTGTATCAGTGCTGGGAAGTTGGACAGGGTTGGGCTCACAGCACAGCCCAATACAACACAGGCAGTGGCAAACCTGGATTTGCTATGGAACTGAACACTTAACAGGGAGCCACAGCCCATCCTGATTGCCCCCTTCCAAAATTGCTTGCCCTTCTAGGGCAATGGTGCCCAGGCCTTCCTGTTTTGTTTAGCCTTGTCGCCAGTGTCCAAGAAAGCCGGCCACTCCAACACGGATTAAAATTCTGTATTAGCAGCAGGAGCATGAATCCATTAAACCCCCCTCCCTACTTCTGAGTCTCTATCCCAAGTGTGCTTCCATATATATATTTTTTTGCTGTTGTTATTCAAAGGAACTATTGATTAAAGCCACTGAACTGACAATGATAAATAGCCCAGAGCCAGCAAATGTATTCACGCATTCTGTTCTCCCAAGGACTCCTGAAGCATTCTAGGAAATGCTGAGCTCCATCCTGCATGTGACCCAAAGGATTTTAGGAGACGTTTGCAGCTGCCTCATTTTGGCTGGAGCATTAAAAGGAAGTCATGGGGAGGAGGGATTGTACTCAGCATTAACAAAGGTCCCTTATGAATACTCCAAAGGCCAGCAAATTACTTCATCCTGCTCTAATTATGTGAGGTGTGACATTTTGTCTGAGCTAGACATCTCCCTTATTTTCTTTTAGATACAAACCTTGGGCAAATTACCACGTGCAGACAGTTTATATGGTCTACTGTCAACCATGTTGGACAATATTTGTGCAGACACTATAAGAAGGATATGTTTAGATTTCAGGGCTTAATTGAAAGCTTGGCCTACCATTTGACACAGTTCAGAAAACTATGTAAGTAAAGAACATTTTTACCTACCTTCCCATAGGTCACATGATTCCCAATGACCTATTCAGACCTACTCCAGCTATTTAGCTAGTATGAATCTAAGGAGACATAGGGGGCAAGTCTGAGCCAGGAACAGGGGACAGGATCCAGTGTGTGTGGCTGCCACCAAGATCCTCCCCACTCCTGCCCCTGAACAACCCCCTGCCAGGCCCATTCCCTACCCTGAATCACCCTGACCATCTCCCAATCCATCCCCACCACTGAATTATCAGAGGTGGAGAAGGTCCTAATGGCCAGTGTCACCTGGGTGTGGCCTCTGGGGCTTTGTGCAGGTGGCAGTGTAGAGCAACGGAGCACTTGCCATGTCAACAGCCCAAACCTTACAATGGTGGATCATGAGATCCATAGGATTGGGCCCTGTGTTAATCAGAAATGCTAATCTGCTAAAATGCCCTTAGATGTACTCATCTGTATCATTTTGTACTTCTGAAATGCCTTCTAGCAAAATTGGAGCATCCATTAAATGCTTGCCATTTTCATTTACAGAGTATAATTAATGAATATATGCATGTCATCACTCTGCAAAAGGTCTGTCATGTATGAAGAGCAGCTATTAATCTTTATTTCCCACAGGGACTCAAAAAATAAACATTCCAATGTGTGAAGTGGATTAGAGAAGGCTTTATTCTTCCTTCTCTATTACAAGTTCTCTTCGGATATTCTCGATGGTGCAAAGTCCATTGGTGCATTTGACTCCAAAGTTAGCTCAACCATTAAGTGGATTTATATTTATTTCAACCAGAGCTTGAACTATAATGTCACCCATCTGATCTCTTCACCTGGTTTATCTATGAGACACACACCCCAACTCCATAAGTGAATGCTGAACTGATTTGCATAAAATAAACACCTGCCTGAAATCTGCTCTAGCCTCATTGACAAACATGTTCAATGACTTTTTCCAACATAGGTTTTCCCTTTCATATGGTATGATCCTTGTTGTTGTTCAGTTGCTAAGTCATGTCCGACTCTTCGCAACCCCATGGACCACAGCACAGGCCTCCCTGTCCTCTACTAGCTTCCAGAGTTCGCCCAATTTCATGTTCATTGCTTCGGTGACACTATCTAACCATCTCATCCTCTGCCGCCCCCTTCTCCTTTTGCCTTCCATCTTTCCCAGCATGAGGGTCTTTTCTAAAGAGCTGTCTTCTCATGAGGCGGCCAAAGTATTTGAGCTTCAGCTTCAGGATTTGTCCTTCCAGTCAAGACTTACTGTAGGATTGACTTATTGGATCTCCTTGCAGTCCAGGAGACCCTTAAGAGTCTTCTCCAACACCATAATTCGAAAGCATCTATTCTTCGGCACTCTGCCTTTTTTATGGTCCAGCTCTCACAGCCATACATTGCTACTGGGAAAACCATAGCTTTGACTATGTGAACCTTTGTTGGCAGGGTGATGTCTCGGCTTTTGATTAAGTTGTCTAGGTTTGCCATAGCTTTCCGCCCAAGAAGCAAACGTCTTTTAATTTCATGGCTGCAGTCACCATCTGCAGTGATCTTGTAGCTCAGGAAAATAAACTCTGACACTGCTTCCATTGTAGGAAATGCAAATAATTCCATTCCATGATCCTTGTAGGACAGCAAATGGCATTCAAACGTGCAGTGCTGTGAAGTAAGCTATTCTTGCACAACCAAAAGCAAGAAAGATAATTGTCTTGCACAACAGTGATGCAATGTATGCTCTCAAAATCTTGCGGCTGGGTGTGGCAAACATATCTTGAGCAGCCCAGTCAGGTAGTCCAGTCCTAAGCTGTACTGGTGCAGCAGGGCCACATGGTCCACATTGCATCCAATGCAACTCAGGCGGTGCGAAAGGTCTCCTTAGGGTAAAGGGATATATCTTTCCCCAAGTAAAATCCCTATGGGGTGTCTCAGATCCACGCCAGCTAACTGCATAGTGCTGGCACAAACGAGGAAGCTCAGTGTAACACTGGGCCAATCAGGAAGGGAGTTCGGATATAGTGGAGGCCTGCTCTGCTATCCCCCCTCCCTTCTTGCTTTGCCACCATCCTGGGAATGCCCCAAGGATTTTTCCTGGGACTGCTGTTTTTCAACTTGTTCAAAAATGACCTGGAAATAGGGATAAGCAGCAAGGTGACCAGTTTTGCAAAGGACACTAAACTTTTCTGGGTGGTGAAAAACAAAAGTGATTCAGAGCACAATCCTATACCATGCCAGCCTAGTAAAGCCGACATAGCATGGCTGTATCCTAAAGCCCATTAGGAGGCAGCAGCAGCACAGTGCAGGACAAGGGGAGATTTTCCCCTTGCACCCACGTAAGCGTCAGTCACCCCTATGGGGCTGCTCAGATCTGCGCCCGCTCTTTTGCAGGCGCAGGTACATGTGCACGGGAGCGGCCCGAATCAGGGCCACCCTGGCCGGGGACAAGCTTTAGGATACGGCACTATGGCCGTCTTGCGTCACAATCCCTCGTCTCTGTCCACTGTGCCGCCCAGCTACACACACATCCAAACGCCTCTGGAATGCCCTTGTGGAGGCCCTGCACCAACCGAGCGCCGCCAAAGCTTGACTGGCGTATGGCTGGCATGGCTGGTTGTGCCAGTCCAGCGCCGTACCGCCGACGCTGATGCGCATTACGGCACATTTGCGACAGCGTTTGGCCACAATAGTGTAGCGCCAGCGCAACGGGGGTATAGGATTGCGCTGTCACTCACCAACTCTAGCAACAGGGGAGTCATTTCCAAATGGCAAGATATACTGTACATAGGAACACTTGGGCATTGCAGCAAAGGTGCTTCCCATCCAGTCATTGCCACCTGCACAATGAGAAGAGGAGGCAAAGAGAATTCAGTGGGAGAGGGGCACAATTCTTAATGCTAAAATCCATCGGAATATATTCTACAATGCAAACTTACATAGAGTTCAGTGAATAGCAATTATCATGGTGACCAGGTATCATAACTGTAGACACAGATGGTCTTGAGAGATTATCACATTTAGTCCAAACCACTGTGGGGTATCTTTCTCCCTATTTGGCACCACTTAAATCAGATACCAGCATTTGATAGGTTGTTATTTGCCTAATGCAGTTAAAGGTAAAGGTTTCCCCACAACCGAATGGTCTAGTCGTGACCGACTGTAGGGGGCGGTGCTCATCTCCGTTTCTAAGCCTATAGAGCCGGCGTTTTGTCCGAGGACAAGCTTCCATGGTCATGTGGCTGGCATGACTATATGCCATAGCGCACGGAACGCCATTACCTTCCCACCGAAGTGGTCCCTATTTATCTACTTGCATTTAGGTGCTTTCGAACTGCTAGGCTGGCAGGAGCTGGGACAAGCAACGGGAGCTCACTCCGTCACGCAGTGTTGAACTCCCAACCTTCTGGTCGGAAATCCCAGCAGCAGCGGTTACCCAGATCTAAAACGGTAAAATACCAAATCATGTCAGAGTTGTGCAGAGGCAGAAGGAGGGTGCTGCCAGGGGTGACAGGCTCAATGGATGCTGGCAGTGGCGAGACACTGTGGCATAGAACAACCTGCGCTCCTTTTCAGGGCCCCCCCACACCCTCCCTTGTGCTCACAAAGGTAAAGGTAAAGGTTTCCCCACGACCGGATGGTCTAGTCGTGACCGACTGTAGGGGGCGGTGCTCATCTCCGTTTCTATAGAGCTGGCGTTTTGTCCGAGGCCAAGCTTCCATGGTCATGTGGCTGGCATGACTATATGCCATAGTGCACGGAACGCCATTACCTTCCCACCGAAGTGGTCCCTATTTATCTACTTGCATTTAGGTGCTTTCGAACTGCTAGGTTGGCAGGAGCTGGGACAAGCAACAGGAGCTCACTCCGTCAAGCAGTCTTGAACTCCCAACCTTCCAATTGGAAAGCCCAGCAACAGCGAATGAACCCGCTGCGCCACCACGTCCCTCCCTTGTGCTCATATCACTCCTTAATGGAGCAATTCCCAGAGCAGGAAGGCAGGGCTGGGCGACGCACAGTGGCAGGCTCGGGAATGGCTCTGGAGTTGTGCTTAAGAAGACTTTCAGCCCAAACCTATGCATGTCTACTCAGAAGTAAATCCCATTAGAACAACCTTACTCCTAGATGAGGATAAGATGGCCACCTTAGGGGGCCATCCTAGACACACTGACCCAGTAGTACGTCCCATGAATTCTATGGGATTAATTTCTGAGTAGACATGTATAAGTTTGTGCTGAATGCAATATTATACACCCCCCCAAAAAGGGGGGGGTATTAGCCAGGTGCTGTTACCTCTTACAAGCATAACTCACTGAGTAAGCACAAGCAGTCGACAGAACATAAGTAGAGTAGCAATAAAAGTAAGTTAATTCCTCCAGTAAATCAAATGAAATTTATTAGAAAAAAATTTGCTGATTTACTGGCAGATTTAACTTCCTTTTACGACTGTCCTATGTTTGTAAAAGCCAATATAAAAAAAAAAACCTCCTGAATCTCATATACTTTATAAATATACAGGATTCAAGAGGGGGAGTCCTCATATTGGCCTGTCTAGTAGATTTAAAGCTCTAATTTGCTCCACAATGTTATTTTTAAAACACATGTGAAAGTCCCCCCCTTTAACCTTTTGAATCTGGCAATTTAAGGCATCCTGATTATCCTCCAGATTTGGTATGTTGTTTTGGCTCCACCTAGTGCCTCTCAGTGGTATTGGTCGTGATTTTTCTTCCAAGTGCAGTAGGGCCATGGGTATTCAAACATTTTAGACTGGGACCCACTTTGTAGAACGGCACTCATGTCGGGACCCACCAGACGTGATGCCATTAACCTGGAAGTGATGTTGTGGCAGGAAGTGACATCATCAAGCAGGAAGTGCTGTCATTGTAACACAATAAAATGATACACCTGAAAAGCAAATTGGCCTTCTTAGACTGTAGCAATTGTACAACCATGAAACATCCCTGACAGAAAGCAAGATTAGGACAAAATATGTTGTAAAAGTGGTGAACTAAAAACAAAATTTAAAAAAACCTCTCACTTGAAAATTCAAACTGTTAACACTCACAAAAGGAATATAACAAGAGCAAGGTCTGCACTTTCCAAGATGGCTGCTCCCAGCTTTCCGCAACCCACCTGACATCAGGTCGCGATCCACCAAGTGGGTCCCGACCCACAGTCTGAGCAACACTGCAGTACGGTGTTGTAAGGTTGGGCCAGAGACAAATCCTCCCCAGCCAAGCTCAGTGCAAGACAGATGACTTTGGGTGGCAGGCAGATTCGACCTATTGGCCATAAGTTGCCAACTCCTGGTCTAGGACATCATCTTTCCTAAGCGCTACCCATGAGACAGGATGTGGCTTATGTTACATTAAGGCTACTCTCCTATGCACATTTACCCAGGAGTGATTGAACACAATGAGTTGTATTCCTAAGGAAATACAATGAGTTGTATTCCTAAGGCTAAGGCTGCAATCCTATGCACACTTACTTGGGAGTAAGCACTATAGTGGAACTTACTTCTGAGTAGATATGCTTAGGATTGGGCCGCAACAATATACTTCTTTATATTTATCTGGGATATTTTAAAATCCCACATTTTTATTTCTTCATTGTTTTCAAGTTATTGCAGCTCAGCCCAAGAGTTGGGGCTGAAATGAGCGACATCTTTAAATGAAGTATAGTCCGTTTCACGGTAGAAATAAGGGGCAGGAGAAGAAACCCCTCTAATGAAGAAATTAGAAGTACTTTCTAGATTATCATCTAAAAGGGGGGTTATCACGATGAGCTCCTGAACTTTAACATCTACCAGCGTCCCACACTGCTTTGGAGTCCAGGTTGTAGCAAAGGTCCCGTCGGACCCGCATCACCTGTCACCAGCGATCTCCGGTCGCCTCGCACCCAGCAATGAGTGAATAGTGCTAAGGCACGCATCTTATCTTATATTTTTAGATGCTTTTAAAACAATGTAAAAGTCACTGTTCCTGCAAGGAATCAGACCTTTCACCAGAGTTAGAGCAGGGATTTCTGTCCTCGCTGCCGGGCTTGGGGCCGTCCAAGAACAGGTGTATCTTGGGCTGTCGCCGTGGTCTCTCTATGGGCGGCTGTAGCAGAGAAGACAAAAATGGCGTTCAGTATCAACCCAGAAGCTGGGCACTGTGTGTGAGTCTGTCTCCGTCTATTCAGAGAAATCTGTACTCTTTAGAACTCCCTCGTCAGCCTTCCATTTCTCCGGCGCGGGGAGGAATTGCATTGCAAAATGCAAGTCCAGATTTCATCTTCTAGTGGCGCGGTGGCTTCTGATCCCCTCCCGTCGTTGAGAGCTAAGAAGCGTCACTGAGGTTCCCTTGTTGAAAGCTCCGTTCAGACTCCGCCGCGACGCTGCTTAGCTGGCCCGAAGTTCCTTGGAGTTACTTAACGGCAACTTGAAAGTCAAAAGCCGTCGCTGATTTAAAACTAGCGCTACGAGATCGCTTCTGGAATCCCGAAATGCTGCCTTAAACTCGACTGCAACGGAAAAGGGCTTGCACTATATCTTTGCAACAAAAGAGGTTGCCAAATTGGGGAAGGTCTATAGATGGAATAATACAGTACCATTCATTTGTGTAGGCAGAACTGATAGGTGGCTCCATAGCTCAGTGGTTAGAGCACTGGTCTTGTAAACCAGGGGTCGCGAGTTCGATCCTCGCTGGGGCCTGTGTGTGCTTTTGCTTTTCGTTGTTGTTGCGAATACAATTTCGAGGTCAGACATGTCCGGCAAGAACTGAAACTCGCCTTAAAAGCCTTCCTGCGCAAATCTGTAATTGCAGTCTTACTTCAAATGTCACGAAAATGTTAAGATGGGTGTAGACATTACTATGCTGACGCCCTAGTGGTTGGTTGGCGCAGGTACAATAAAAGCCATTTTAAAATGTAGGTGGATGTTTAATTTTGTGCGGCGGCTTGTGTTCAGATCAGGCCTGAAATGACCTTAAAGGTTCAAGGGGGAGAAAGGTCGCGAGAATTAAACGCTTCAGTCGTTATTCAGCATTATCACCAGCAGGTGGTGCTGCAGGGCAAGGGATCTGTGAATGGCCGTCTTCGGCTCTTTCTTACATATAGCACGGCTCCCGTTCCCAGAGGCGTTTCTACAGGGATGGCAAAGCTCTAAGTTTTGCAAGAAGCTTTACCCTGTCCTGTAAATCCCTCCTCTCCCTTGCTGCTGTAGCCAGTAAGCAACGCCAAGATTGGCTAAAACGGTGCAGGAGAGGAGTGATTTCCACTGCAAGGTAAGGCTTCTTGCAAAACTTAGAGCTTTGCCATCCCTGTAGAAACGCCACTGCCCGTTCCTTAATATACTATATAGCCTAGGACAACACGTCACGCTTTTGATGGAGTGGAGCATAGTTCCTAAAGGCTTATGATACAGTTAATGGTTTTAAGGTTGCTGTGAGATACTTTGAGTTTGCCTGGTGCTGATTTGATTCGAACAAAACATGACTCTGTCTTGTAATATGAAAGCATGTCTGCCTGTACAAAGCAGTCCCATGATAAAGGAATGTTTCTGGGAGTTTCCAAAGGCCACCCGGAATTGTTTGTCTCCAGCATTTTATAACTGTAGGTTGCCAGAATAGACAAGTAGTGAAACTGATGAGCAGCGGCTTTGAGTCAAACAAATGGACTGGTTTCAAGCAGCCAGTGGCAGAACTGGGGGGGGGAATGCCCCCATGATGGGACAGCTGTTGGTTGCCACGACCCCAATAAATATCTAAATATAGTATAAGACTGGGGACCCACCTTTGATACTGCTTTCTCCAAGGGCAAGGGAGGGAGTGTCAGTGGCCAGGGAACAGCAGCAATGGGGTGGGCAGATTGGGCCTAGGAGGTGTGGCAGAGCTGGCACACGCTATATCCTATCCCCCTTTCTGGGCCTGTATAGCTGGCACAGGTCTAAGTTGACCCCTTGCACAGGCTGGGGCTTACTTTGGGGCAAAGTGAGGAGATTTTCTGCCTGCTAAACTCTCCTGCAGGATGTTGCATAGCCCTATGTTGGTGCCATTGCATCGGTGCACGGAAAATTAGGTAGGTTTGGGATGCCTATAATGGTGTTTTTTTAGGAAGGAATTAAAACAGTCCTCTGTGAATATGGTTCTCAATGCTTGAAAGTTAACATGGAGCCTCCGTGTTCAGCTGCTGTGTGCCCCCAATTAGCAAATGCTGGAGAGAAACGGCAAGGAGTCGCTGCTGCTTTCATGTCATGCTTGGGAGCTTCCCCAGGGTACCTGCCAAGCCACTCTCAGCTGGAGGTAGCTCGGCCCTAACCCTGACCCAATAAAGCATGACCTATGTTGGTTACTACTATAGACAAAACATAGCTTTGCAGTCATGCTCCTGTCCATATCCAAACACAACCAACACCACTACTGCAAAGTCAGCTGCATTTTGGATGTCTTCATGTTTGTGTTCCTGCAAGCCTAAACAATCATAAATGTTCATCAAAATTGCACTGGGCATTGATTAGATGTTGTCCAGTGGAGCACATAGAAATAATTTTCTGTCTATGGGATAAAAGTCCCAAATGCAAAAAAAATCAACTGCTCCAGGGCCAGCCCATCCATGAGACCAACTAAAGCAGTCGCCTCTGGCAGCAGATCGATGGCAAGGAGTCATCTCTGTCCACATACTTGCCTCTGTCCACATACTTGCCTCCACATACTTGCCACATACACCTCTGTCCACATACTTGCCTCCATTCCTCCTCCTCGTCGTCCTTGCGCTCTCTGGCGGAAGAAAGAAGACAGAGAGGAAGAGGAAATGGGGAGGAAAATGCTGGTTGGAACATTTGGCTTGCTGCCTAAGACATCAGGAGCTCTTGGGGCCGCCCTGTCAAAATGAGTCTGCTCATACGCTTAGGACATCTTTGAAGGCCCTCATCCAGATTTCCTAGCATCTGAAGAAAGCCAAATGACGACTGAGGATAGGGTCTGGCACTCTACCTATGGATGCTGGTGGTACTCTACCTATGGATGCTTTCCCAGAGGAGGCTCCCATGGTTAAGCATGTGTTTTACATGCAGATAATCTCAAGCTTCATCTTTGGCATCTCCATGTAGGGCAGAGAAAAATTCCTGTCTGAAAACTTGCCGAGCCACTGCCAGTCCATGTCAGCCACACTGATGTAGAGGGACTGACAGTCTGACTCTATATGAAGCAGCTTCCTATGTCTTCTTGGCACTACACCACAATCTTGTTTTCCCAGGCTTTATGATGGAAATTGTTTTTAACTGCAGCTGTTTTTTATCTTGTAGCTTTGTGGTTGTAGATTTTTGTTCTGTAAGCTACCTTGAGAATATTCCTGCATAGGAAATATAAATGAATCAATATACCAAATACAATCTAGAGGTGTATACTGATTTAGTGATGAAAAATATCCCGAAGTACAACAGCTCTCGTGGTTTTCACAACCATTGTCTGCAACACACACAAAATCTCACACGTGCTCAGATCGTGATGTCATTGTTTTTGTCCAGTATTTAATGGAGTGAGGAAAAAAGGAAGATATATCTCTAGAATGTATTTTAGAGAGAATTTTTTAAAAGAAGAAATTAAATTGCCTTGCACCATTAAGAAACAAAAGGCAGTTTTATTAAGAGTGTGAGCAGTTAGGCTCAAATGCCAACTTTCTAAGAATCCATTAGAATATTTACCCCTTTGAGTTGCAGCCAATGTTCATTCACTCAAGTCCCTGGTTTTTCCTCCGCCCAAGACCTTCACACACTGTGCCACAGTTATTAAACTAGACTTTGCTGTATTGTCATCGCAATAAGTGAAGGGCCGATTCACCAAATTCATCCCCACAGCTGTAGTCCCTCTGGATCTGCTAGCACAGCGCTGCGGTAAATGGTCATCAAATTACCTCCTTAGCCTGATGAAATGGTCCTGCAAGTGAGGTTTGTGAAGAGCAACAACCTGGAAACCATCTGGGGCTATTAAACCCCTCATTAAATGCATGCATTGTGCCTGTCACAGTCAATGGACCAAGCAGCTGTTTGGTGACACTGGAGCTGAACGGAAGTGGTGGTGGTGGTTTTTTGTTGTTTTTGGAGGGGGTTGCATGAAAATTTCAACAGCTTGGATTCTCACACTAAGCCTGCAGTCCTATGCACACCTACCGGGGAGCAAGTCCCATTGAACTCACTGGGACTTAACATCTGGTTAAACATGGATAGGAGCAAGCTGTTCCCTGCAAAATGAGTTGCCCAGCAAGCTCCTGTGCATTTGCATAGCTCAACTCCTGTAGGTGTCTGGGTTGCTCAAAGGACTCTCTTCCTTCTCATCGTCTTCTCGGCTTTTTCCTTGACTGCTGGCTTTGGCTTTCGGACACGTGAAGGTTTCTTCTTGGCTCTGGTTTGCAGTGGACTTTTCTTCTTGGGTGGGGGAGTCGCTGCTTTTGAGGCAGGTGGAGATCTCCTTGTCTGCTCTTGCCCCCCTGACTTGGCCTTAGATCCCCGGAGGCTGGAGGCGTGAGTGGCTTGCTGTTTTTCATTTCGCCTAGCAGGTCTTGCTGCTCTATTTTTAAAGCCCTTGTGGGACGCAGGCTTCTTGGGTTTGCGGCTGGAAGGGGTTGGAGACACCTTGGTGGAGTTGAAGGCTCTTTTTGGAGGCTGAGTTGTGAGAAGGTCATTAAGCAGTTCTGGGACGGTCTCTGTGAAAAGACATTTGAGCAGGTCACTCACCAGTCCTATTTTAACTGCTTGAATGGAAACATTCATATAATCATAGAATTGGAAGGGCCTCAAAAGGTCATCAAATCTAACCCCCTACCTATAGCAGGAAATCCTCCTAGAGCATCTCCAGCAGGTGCCTGTTGAACCTCTGCTTGGAGATCTCCAGTGAAGGAGAATTCACCACCTCCCTCCCACCAAACATTTATTGACCTGGATCGGATCACGCATTTCCCCACACCTCAACCTGCACCAGGTTGACTTACGTGCAAGCTGTAAGCAAATCCCATTCATTCCATTTGCATGCTGGTGGACTGGAGAAGACCCGCCAACACAGGTAGGGGAGTGGAGGAGGCAAGACAGAGCTTGGGGTGAGTAGATTGGGGTTCATGATGGGGGCTGGTTTGGTGGCAGCACAAGCTGCCAAATCCTAACCCTCTTCCTGATCTTGATCCATCTTCATGGGTTAACACAATATTGCTGGTGTGTTACAGCCGAGTTGACTCACCAGGCTGGAAGGGGTTTATCCCGGGAGAAGGAAACAAATGTTCCCTAAGGACACCTCCTGAAGTCAAAACTCCCTTGTGGAATTTAGTGGACACCATGTTGATGCCACATCGGGTTAGGTATGATTGGGCCATTAGATGTATGCATACCTCCATTTGCCACAAATCCTATGCATCCACACTTGGGAGCAAGCCCTGGCCTGTTTATCACCATGGGGATTACTTCTGAGAACAGCCACATATAGGATTACTTTGTCAGAAGGGCTCGCAATCAAGACATAGAAGTTACTACAACCTCTAGATAGACATTTAAAGTATTTGTTACAAATCCTCCATCCACTGTAGAATTCCTTCCTGCCAGAGACTTTTCACCAATTCAGTGCCCGAGCAGAAGCTTTTTAGGACCAACTATGATCCTAACTGCTAACCCCTACTAACTAGGCAAGAGGCACTTTTTCCAAGTGGTGTTTCCCTTCTATTTAGCAGGGGGAGAGTAACTGTCCCTATTCACCCCTGCACAGTGACTTTTTTAGTGGCTGTTGCTGGTGGTGTTCTGCATTTTTTAAGATTGTGATCCCTTTTGGGACAGGGAGCCATTTAACTTTTTTATTATAATGTGCCTGTAAACTGCTTTATGAACTTTGTGTTGAAAAGCGGTATATAAAGATTGATTGATTGATTGATTGATTGATTGATTGAATCTAGACTGAAAAGCTGTGTTTTTCAGAAGCATTTTAGGACCAGCAATGGCTCAGGGTTCTGCAAGCGAAGGGTAGAGGACATTCAATGAAGCTGATTCCATTTTATTCTGTTCTGTTGGGTGGGAAGGTGGAGCTGTTTCTACAAACTGCCCTGACCTTTAAGGATAGAGCAAAAAAATGATATTGAATGAATTTAACATAGAGTTTACATAGAGTTTACATAGAGTTTACATAGTCCTTTAGCTTTGAAAGTTGGCGAATATTTCAACAGATCCTTTTTAGTGCATCTTAAATATTTGAACCTCACAGCCAAATTCATAAATAAAGAATACTCTTATTGACTCACTTGCAAGTGGAGTGAACGGGATTTGCTTGCTCTTTGTTTTCACTGGAACAGGCTTCTGTTTACACTTCCCCGGTGGAGCTCTCCTAGAAAACAGATTCGGTCA
This sequence comes from Lerista edwardsae, assembly GCA_029204185.1. NCBI lineage: Eukaryota > Metazoa > Chordata > Lepidosauria > Squamata > Scincidae > Lerista > Lerista edwardsae. Next base: position 9,667,725 of record JAJKFI010000008.1, on the reverse strand, counting down.
CAAAAACTGCCTGCGATGGTCTGAGAAAGGATAAGGAACTTGGCGTTTTCTAGAGACAGCTGCAGTCTTTCAGCTTGATCATGAAAATACTTCACTGCCTTGCTGTGCCACTGGAGCTGAGAGGCTGGCTGACCTCTAAGCACTCCTATCGAGTTGTCTCTGGCCTGAGGTCTGCAAACTTCACTTTGGAGCAAAATGGGGGAATTTACACTTCTGAGCATTTCTAAGGTCTAAGAACAGACACTGTAGTAAACTTTCAGAGGCTACACAGTCTGGTTAGCTCTTGAAAGAGGAAGGCACCCTGGGAACCTGCACTGCCTTTAATTCCACCATGGATGAAAGGCAGGATGTCCATGAAGGAAATAAGAGGAAAACCCAGATCCACTAGCAATCCACTAGCGAGGAAAACCCAGATCCACTTGGCGTGGCATGCCTCCCTTCCTATACCAAGTGAGAGGCTACAAAAAGAGTTCAAAAAGCAGGGCATGCAAATGCTGCTCAGGAAGGGATCCCAAACGTTGGCTTGCCAGGTTGTCTTTCCAAGAAGATTGTCATTTGCTGTAAAAGCATGGGCAGATAAGCCAAAATATGCTGGGAGCACACAACAGCAGGCTAGGAGTAATGAGATCTGGATTCAGACCAGAAGTGACTGACAATTTTCAGCCTTCCGGAGGCATTCTGAGGCATGCACCCTGTCCAGCCCTCAGAACATCCTCCAGACATGACCAGAGCACAGCTCCAATTGCGTTTGGAGGGGGGCAGTTGCCAATGAGGGGGGCAGGATGTCGGCAGGAGCAGCATTGCCTCCAACCATAGAGTGCTGCCCAGGATCCTGTGATCCCGTGACTCCCCCTCCCCTATACAACTGCATTTTCCTCTTCTTTTTCCAATGCAACCCAGCAAGAAAAGAGGGGTAGCATCTGACACACTGCCTCAGCTGGCAGGAGGTCTTAGACCAGCCCTGTGCATTTGGGCTTTCAATATTCTTCAATGAAGGGGGCCAGATAAACAGATAATTATTTATGGATCTTGTTAGTATGCCCTGCCATTACTTGGAAGGGCTGCCTCTAACTTCTGTCAACAGCATTCTTGTTTGTCTTAGCCTCCTTCCTGCGTTTCAGCCCAATCTTACGGCTCAGGTCTGCTTTAAAATAAATACAAACTCAAAATAAGCACAAAGATGCATTTTCATCTGCTTTTCCATGCCGTGGCTTCCCCAAAGGCCTCTTGCAAGCCAGCTTTTCTTGGGCACAGATAGGGACAAAATTCCGCACAGTAAGACAAGGAAAATAGACATAAGGCAAAGTGGGGGCTCCCAGCCGGTCTCTCTCAGCCAAAGGACGAGCCCAAGTAGAATGAGCTGTGCACGCAGCGCACACACCCCAGCGGCTCACAGAGGAGGCACACCTGTAACCTCCCTATTTGCATACCTGGGATCCTACTAATAATTAGTATTTCTAGGGGTCTTTTGAGCGTTTCAGAGCATTTCACATTTATTGCCCTGTTTATAAGGTTTACAACACTGTAAGGTAGTACTATTCCAGGAGAGGTGAGAGGGGTGGCGGCCAGCAGGAGAGCCTTCTCGGCGGTGGCACCCCAACTTTGGAATACCCTCCCCTTAGAGCTAAGAACTGCTCCCTCGTTGGCGGTATTTCGGCGGGGGCTGAAGACCTTTTTGTTTAAGCAGGCTTTTAGTTGCTGACAGGCTGGCTGGTCTTTGTATTCTTTTTATGATCCATGGGATGACCGTTGTATTTTTATTGTACTTTTATATTGTTTTTAATTTACTGTTTTTAATTTGATGTATTTTATTCTGTTTTTAACTCTGGTCTTTGTAATGCCGCCTTGAATGCCTTTTAGGCAGAAAGGCGGGGTAAAAATTTAATAAATAAATAAATAAATAAATAAATAAATATAGCAGCCAGGGAGCTGGGAGCGCAATCCAAACCTGGAGTTAGGCTGGCACAGTTAGGCCAGCAAAGTTTGGCCAGCACAAGGTCCACCGTAAACCACATTTGGACCACGCTTGGAGTCAGGGAGGATGGTGTACGTCTGTGTGCTGGCCTCTCTGACTCTGAGAGACATCTTTACGGTGCCCCTTGTGCCCTGGCGTAAGCCTCAGGAGCTGACATGGGTAAACATGGACCTCCTCCAGCATGGAAGTTGATCCATAAAGGCAGATTGGGCCCAGAGGGCAGGTTAAGATGCAGCCGGCACCACTGCCACCGAACCTGTCCCTGGGCTCAATCTGCCCTCTTCCCCACCCCATCTTCCTGTTTCTGAGAAAAGGGATGGAAAAAAGCTTGGAAACAGGCTTAACGTTTCCCCCCAAAAACAGCAGCTATGGGGGGGGGGACATGAGCTGGATGAAGACCACAATGGCAGGGGGTCCTGACCTTGTGCCCCTGCTGCAGTGTCAATCCAGATACCTCTTCCCCACACCTGATACTTCATAAGGAAAAACATTCAAATTGGCACAAATGGAAGCTATTTTCCCTGTCAAAAATGAGGTACCATTGAGCGATATGATAATAATCATGTTGCGGTGCATTTGTTTATTGGGAAAATTATTTGGTTGCATTAAAAACTGGGGCTTTTTTTTTTTTACTTAATGAAACGCTTTTATGTCCTTGTTTCTAAATTTTCAGCCATTCCAAGGGGTCAAATAATTTACAATGTAGTCTGTGGTTGCTTTTAAACAACTGCAGATGGTGTCAGGTTAAGTGGAGGATTGGAGTGTGGTGCAAGGGATCATTCAACCCTATTCAACTCTCAGCTCTTAGAGGGAGGGGCAGAGGCGTTTCTACAGGGATGGCAAAGCTGTAAGTTTTGCAAGAAGCCTTATCCTGTCATGTAAATCCCGCTTCTCCCTTGCTGCTGTAGCCAGTAAGCAACGCCAAGATTGGCTAAAACAGTGCAGGAGAGGAGTGATTTCCACTGCAAGGTAAGGCTTCTTGCAAAACTTACAGCTTTGCCATCCCTGTAGAAACGGCACTGGGGAGGGGCTATCCACACATTCAGCTCTTGGAGATAGCCTTACAGATAGCCAAATCTAAAGTCTATCAACTCCCATTAATTTAAGGTGAATCTTTGTAGACTGGTCTGTGGGCTGCTTTGCAACACTGAATAAACACACTAGTACAGCATTTACAAAACTGTGGGTCACAACCTAATGATGGGTTGTGACCCCATGTGTGGTGGGTTGTGACCTCATGTTTCCAGACACAACTTCCAGTTTGACCAGAAGTTGCTTCTGATGCTTCTGTGGGCCATTCTGAGACCTGTGGAGGCCAATGGAATGGGTCACCAGCCTGGCATGACCTGGAAGATGCCTTTGGGGAACTACCAGGTGCACCGTCACAACCCAACACAAAGAGTGAGGTGGGTCACGGCACTGAAAAGTTTGGGAACCACTGCATTAGTATAAGAAAAGGGCACACCACAGGTTTTAAGTATAGAACTGAAAGCAAGTTGTGTGACTAACACTATTTCATTCTGAATATGTTATTCAACTTCCCAGGGACAAACTGAATAATTTGAAAGAAAATGTAAAAAAAATAAAATCACCAAGCAAGGAAAAGGGAAGAATTGGGAAAGTGCCAACCTTGCAGGGTCTACAAATTTGTAGATGGAGCCATGTGGTGCGTAGGCACTGGGGTACGATGTCGCCATAAAATAGAGCTCACCTGAAGCAGAAAGACACAAATAACAGGGAGAGTTTCAGAAAGAACTCCATAAAATGAACTGGTGTTTGGTACATCGCCATTCCTCTTGGCTACCTAATCCAGATTTGCCCAATTTATGACCCAGCAAGGCAAATGCAGGGCACTCCTCCCACCCTCTCCAAATTTCACAACCTTAAACGACACACTACGTGGATTGCACCTTTGGTCCCGGTGTGCTTGTTTGTTCTTGCATACAGTACACAAGGGACATGGGGGGGGGGGGAACGGATCCCAATTGCAATTCAGATTTCCCCTGTTTGTCCTAGGAGTGAATCTCCCACTGGCACCAAAGGGAGTTTTCTACTTGGGACAAATGGTGGCCGTAGGCTAATCCAATCAGACTGTGATGAGGGGGAGGGTTAAAGCTCTTCCCCCTGCTCCAACCCGATTCAAGTTAGAAGCCACCACATCCCAGCTCTGGCTCAAAAAAGAAAGCCCATGTATTTTAAGACCAATAAATTAAAAAACAAGTAGTTCAACGTCAGTGAGGCATCAAAAATGGGAGGTTTCACAAACCAATGCTCAGGCACAGTCTATGGCTGGGACGGTGAGTTTGGCTTGCCTGGACTTGCACAAGGTGAGCTAACCTGACCTAATCATATACAAAATTCTCCTTTTTTAGCATTGTTTTTCAAAAGCATTCCCCCACTATTGTGAAGCCATACGTATAGCACACACAGACACATACAGTGTCACTTCTATGCACTATTCACTAATCATGCTAGATCAGAGCTACTGCCACACATACATTTAGTTGCTCTGGGCCAGGGGCAAAAACATCATCTGTACAAGCAGTTAGGAACTGGGCAAATTGACACATCTATTTATGTCTGCCTCTCTGTTATGTAATGTGGTTAAGAGCTCTGGACTCTTTTGCCTGCATTTATTTACGAAGGATGGCAAATCCTCCCAATATTTGACTTCTCCCCCTTTTCCGGAAAAGGAATCCTGGTTTTTAGGAAAACAGAGACAGCAGCGGGTATTACCTGCTTCGTCCTCGGCAAAAGAAATGATGAATTTGCTGTAGGAACTGATCAGCCCTGGAAAAGCACAGGCTTTGGAGCTACCAATACAAATATCTTGCTTCTTCCACTTATTTGCTCTCTCATCTTCCTGCAAAGCCATAAGTCGACTGGATGAAAAATAAAACCTTATGTTTTATGGTCTCATAGTTCTGTAAAAGCTTAGTAAACTCTTGCAGGCACGTCACTAGACGGGTGAGGTTAACTGGATCCTTGGCCCTTAATTGAAGTTAAGTCTTCCTTTAGCAGAAATGGGTGTGAACTGGGGTGGATCATAAGCACTTTGTAGCTTCCCATCACCAAACACTACTTGGACGTTGCAGCCTATTATACGACCCACATCTCCTTAACTTAGTGGTTTTCAACCACTGTGCCATGGCACAGTGGTGTGCCGTGAATAGACTTCAGGTGTGTGTGGGGGAGAGGAGAAAGACAGCAGCTGCTTGGGAGAAGTGCCTTGCATGGTGGCACATAAAAGAAGGAGCCGGCAGCAGCTGCTTTACCTGTTCCCTCCCATTGGCGCATTGGCACACCACTTTTTTTTTTGCATTTTGAAACATGTATAGGGCCCCCCCTTTCAGGTAAATATGTGTTTGGAACCATGTCAAAGTGTTCCCATATACCTGAACTAAAACTGGCGCGCTTGCCCGCCGATGGGACTGAAAGCGTAATTTTTACTTTGCACTATGGCGCACTATCCATGGTGCTGCGTATCAATTTCTATGGAAATTTTTAAAAAAAGGTACCTTTACCGCTGAAAATCTTTAAAAAACACATTGTTCACTGAGCACACAGCTTGCTTACTTCAGGAATTTGCAGAAGGGGACCCTAGAGTGCAAATCCTGAAGTAAGAAGTTCATTCTTGCAAAACTGAATTTTTGGCATAGCTTTGACTGCTGCTAGGCTGAACTAGGTGTTTTGCAGGCTTCTGCTACTTGTTTTGCAACCCCTGTAATGAGCTGGAGATAGAATTCTTCTGGACTTTCCTTGACCCGTCTCTGCTTTATAAACATCTTGGAAAAAACCCTATTTTTTCATAGAGCTGGCTTCTGCAGCTTGCAGCTTCCAATATACTAAGCCGAACCTTTCACCTTTTGAAGTTCCCTCCCACCCCAGCCCTAGAACAAGCTGTGAACAGTTGCAAGAAAAAAAGTATCTTTCTCATTGATTTGTCTTCTCAATGAGAAGCACCTAACTGTTCTGCTCCCACAATACAGAGGCAAGGCATAACCTTTCATAAACCATTAGTTGCTGGAAGGATGATTCCTATGTGAAACAAAGCAAAGCCATCAGTCCAATCTCCCACCTCTCTATGGGATGGAAACATGACTCTTCAGTAGCTGTGTCCAGGTGCTGATTTGGAGGAATATTATTTGAATCTTATTCTGTGTTCTTGCACCATTGACAAGACTGATTGTCAGTAAGAGTGGTCACCTGATTTTCTAAATGGCTTGCGAATTCTCAGTGATTAGAGGAGTGAATAGGATAGCTTTATCTAGATTTTTTTTGTCCCTAAAGATGCTATCCATGGTAATTGTTCTAAATAGCTTTGGGAAGGGTAAACTATAGGAGAGCATTATGCAGATTTCTGCCCATTGTAATTGTCCTCACCTAGCTAATCTCATCACCTAGCTGGTAATCTCATCACCTAGTTGAATGCCTGTCTTATCTTCAAAATCAACCATCAGGGCCACTCAAGTAAACACACCCACTCTAGAAATTAGTAAGAGATTCTCACCTCATTCAACACAAGCTGAAATGATCTGAAGCAATATATAGGGATAATATATACTGAATGTAATGTAATTTAGGGAAACTTACCCATTCATAAAATCACCAAAGATGTAGAGCCCGTTCAGGTTTGGGGACTCACACCCTCTATACACATACCCTCCAGTGACTGATTTTCCCACAGAATGGTCATAGGCAAATATAGGAAGGATGTCATCTGTTAAATGACACAATTTAACAGCTGTGATTGTCCATATCCATAGGCTGTAAACTGACAGGGATTTGTTTCTAAAACAAACTGAGCATCTCTGTAAAACCAGTTCAATTTGTCATGAAAGCCCACCCCACACTAGAGGAGAAGATGCTCCAAAAACATTAGCATTACTGCTGGTTGCGTTCCCACCTTCTTAAGCAGGTACAGTCTTTCCAGGAATAATATAAAGTGTTATGAGAGTAAGCCAATGTTGAAACTGCTAAGGGGAAGTCATAGGTGCAGACCAAGAAGCTCTAAACATGTTCTGGAGTGCTCTTACAGTTGAGAGAGCCATAGTGCCAAGTTAAACATGGCATGGTCAATCCTACAGGAAGTCAAGCCTGATTGTTCCCTGGAAGGGCAAATATTGACGCTGAAACTCAAATAATTTGGCCACCTCATGAGGACTCTTTAGAAAAGACCCTCATGCTGGGAAGATCGAAGGCAAAAGGAGAAGGGGGCAGCAGAGGATGAGATGGTTAGATAGTGTCACCAAAGCAATGAACATGAAATTGGGCGAACTCCGGAAGCTAGTGGAGGACAGGGAGGCCTGGCGTGCTGTGGTCCATGGGGTTGCGAAGAGTCGGACACAACTTAGCGACTGAACAACAACAAACATGGCCTGAAGCAATAGTCTCACTAGGGGGTGTGGGGGGGGGTTGCAGACTGGACTGGATGACACCATGGGGATGACACTAAAGGAGGGGAACAAGAATTTCCTGGCCAACCCCAACCAACTAGGCTCCAGTTTGCAAAGCCTGGTAGAATCATTGGCTGAATAAAAGGCCAACTGTCATGGCCCCTCCAAGAGGATCCTGGAATTTTAGTTTGATGAAAGAGGTTAGAAATCCCTAGGGAGAAGGAATGACCACTAAACCAGTTTGAGATGTGTGCAAATGTGCCCTATGGTTTTCTAAACCAGGAAAGACAAAAAAAAAAAAAAAAAGAGGGTATCACCACACACACCCAAACACCTTGGCCTTGCTGTGGCTATCCCTGAGTTCCAAAGAAGGAGAAGGAACTTACGAGCAAAGTATATGTTGGGCAGTAATGCAAGTAGCAGGGCCTCAATGCCTTGTTTGGGACTTTAGGAGGGCTGAATTTAAAGCAGAGAAGTGATGAGGAGAGTGCTTAACCCTTTTCCCTCCAAAATAGTTTCCCCTCCCATATATTTCCCTCACAAACATATGGCTCATTGTACATCTTTTTTCTTAAGAAGTATGTAAACACTCTCCACACAACATCAGAATTTCCTGTATTGTTTTATCCTGTACTTTTTGCTCTTGTATTGCATTATCATTCACCTCACCAAGGCCTCTGTTGATAAGAAGTCTGTTGATTAATCACCAAGAATTAATATTGCTGTCTTACCTAAGGAGGAATTTTGACAAAGCTTCATGTCGTAACACTCAAATCCTTCCTTAGCTCTCCAACCATAGTTTCCACCTTTCACAATTATGTCCACTTCTTCAAACTTGTTCTGGCCCACGTCGCCACAGAATATCTTTCCTCTTCCTTTGTGAGTAACTGGGTCACCCCTGTCCACAGAGCAGCGCCACATGTTCCTCACCCCATAGGCGTAGACTTCTGGGCGAGCTTTGGGGTCAGAGGTAAATGGGTTATCAAGGGGAATCCGATAAGGCTTCCCATCTGGGCTTCTTCCATCCACGTCTATCCGTAAAACCTTTCCTAATAAACTACTCCTGAGAGAAAATCAAGGCATAAAAGGAATGAGTGAGCAGCAAGAAACAAAAGACAAGACAGTATGGTGTTTTGTTTTGTTTTGCAATTTTTTTTTCATTTTTTAAAAGGAGTTAAATTGTGAACTATGCCTCATTTTAGGGGTCTTTTGGTGGGAGAGTCATACGGGTGATTTGAAATGAAGAAGTCTATGGGGAAGGTGTGTACCTTCTTCTCTATCCCCCACTTCTGTACTCTAATATTCCCTCTGTATTTCTCCCTCAGTCCTCCCCCACTTCTATACTTGCTTCTTCTGAATCTGCTTTTATGTTTTCTTTTCCTTTTCTAAATGGTGTCTGCCCTCTCATTAGAAGTCTCTTGCCCCACCCCTGTGGGGCAAATTATTGACTGATTTATTGATCTGCTGATGTCAGTCGCCTTGCAACTGTGCAAATATTGTGCCACCATAACACACTATGGAGCACTGATAGAAATGGCCAGAGGCTCCACGCGTGCGTCAGAACCACTTAGACGATCCGCCAGAGCAGGTGAAGTGGCAGAGGGAGCAGTTCAAAAGTTGGAAGGAGTTGATCTCAGTGGTTGTTGGGCATGCTGGATCCTATCCCCCTTTCCAGGCCCAGACCAGCCCGCAGACTTATGCCAGCAAAATAGCACCAATGCAACCATAATACAGACCCAAGGTAAGAGAATACGTGTTCCCTTACCTTTTAAAGTACGTACTGAATTTGGAAGCTGCCATATCAGGGGATGGAATACGTTCTCATACTTTCAAAGAGGTAGCTTCTAAGTAGTTTCCAATGCTACATGCAGTAGCCTTATTTATTTAATACGTGCTATCAATGTGCCAATGTTATTTCTTTAAGAGATTTACACCTCACCTTTACATTAAATGCTATACCCCACCTTTCTATTTAATGATCTCCAAAGCTCGTGTGTGTGTGTGTGTGTGTGTGTGTGTGTGTGTGTGTGAGATTATAAATATCTGAAAAACGAAATTCAACTAGAATGCACCTCAAACAAAAATCAGCAGAAGAAAAGTGTCTCTAAGGCTGCAATCCTATTTATAATTATCTGGGAGTTAGTTCCATTGAAATCTCTAGGACCTACTTCAGAATAAGGATGTACTCAAAATGTAGCATTTGCTTTTTTAAGTCAAACCCAGCTGTGACTAGCATATTTTAATAGACTGGAAGGTCGATGTGTCTGTCCTCCAGCTTACTTGTTCTGAGCATTCCCAAATTTACCAAAAGGGTCCCCAGCTTTTCCGCCATCCCCTGTAAACAGGTACATGTAGCCATCCAGGGCAAAGAGGATCTGTCCCCCATTATGATTTGCAGCTGGTTCTTCAATCTCCAAGAGGCTCCTTTAAAAAAAAAGAAGAAGAGTTCAAAAATATAGAAAAGAGGGGGGGGAACCCATGCAGTTCTTGGGTGTGATCCAAGGCCCTTCTGTGTTGCAAAATAAACCTTACTTATTCAATCTTTAAGCAGAACAGAACATCTTATCGACACAGTGCTTGATGTTTCCATGCTAGTTAATTTTTCCTAGACTAAGCAAAAAGGACCTTGACATTCCTTCTGGTGAAATCTGTTGGCTGCCTGGCCATGCCTTAAGTGCATAATTGGCTCTTCAGCTTTGCTGTCTCTTCAAGATGAGCCGGGTCAGGATGTTGTGTCTATCAGCATGTTGGGGATCTCGAAAAAAAATATTGGGGGGGGGGAGGCACAGTACAGAGAAAATACAAAGGACAGTGCGGGGTGAATATCTTGCCTCTCTTTGCTCCCCACCCCCGGTATGGCCTACAGCTTTGTGCTGGTGCACACTGTTCAGCATACCTGAAGCTGCCTGATCAGCACATGCTATAGTTCTAATTGAAGCCACATTCAAATGAGACAAATGAACATAGTGGCTAGATGCAAAAACATCTCTGCTCTTCAGTGGAACAGGAGCATCAACTCTCTCAGGACTTTCTGTGCCATGCCATTCCTGCTTTGCAAGGTGCCTCATGGTTAAGGTTACCAGATACAAACTGGGACAGTGTTCCTATGCTTTAACCCATGGTATAGAAGAGGGAATTTTGGCAGGGGCAGCTTTTGACACCCTTCCATGATTAGCTGCACCTGCCCAAATTCCCTCTTCTATACCCGGGTTAAAAGCATAGGCACTCTGTCCCAGTTTGTATCTGATAAGCCTACTCATGGTACCTTATCCTACTTACTGGCACATCTTAAGGCAGCAGTAGCTGGGCATGGTTACAGAAGCATAGAAGACTACTGCTCTAGGCAACCTGGGTAGACTCTGGGCAGCAGTGCTTATCTCCAGGGGTTTCTTCTTCAGGAGCTACAATGGCATGATGGATGGAGAGTCACAGCCCAATCCTAACCAACTTTCCAGGTGCAATGCAGCCACAATGCAGTACTGAAGTAAAGGAACAAACATTCCCTATTTGAGGAGGCCTCTCTGACTGTTCCATCCATTGCAGGATGCAGCACAGACCCCATTTCCAGCATCAGCGCTGGAAAGTCAGTTAGGATTGGGTTGTCAGACTTGGTTCTACCTTTGTCTTCAGATGCTCTTCAGTTGATGAAACAAGACCCAAAATGGCTTTGATGTCCAGTGACATTGCTGCCATTCCCCACCCCCACCCCCACGATTTTGGTCAAGAGAGTTCTCCTTTTTTAAAGCAAAATTCTAACCTGGAATTAGGCTGGCACAGTTAGGCCAGCAAAGTTTGACTGGCACAAGGGACGCTGTAAAGTACGTTTGGTCCACTCTCTGAGTCAGAAGCCAGCACACAGATGTGCACCATCCTCCCTGACTCTGAGAGTGGTCCAAACATGCTTTATGGTGTCCCTTGTGCCAGCTAAACCTTGCTGGCCTAACTGTGCCAGCATAACACCAAGTTAGGATTGTGCCCTCAGTAGATTAAATAAGAGGAAAAAGAAAAGGTAAGAGTAAAACACATGCAAGGCAAAGAGCAAGGGCACATTTGATAGAAAATGAAGGTTGCAATCCTATGTACTCCTGGGAATGAACCCCGCTGAACAGAGTGGGATTGGTTGCAGAAGTAGGTGCCATGTTGCAGGCTGGAATTGAAGCTGGGTCCCAGTCCTGAAAGCATTACAGATTACCATTCTAGGGGACCTGAGTTCATGCTCCATCCCTGCCAGAGATGAAAATCCCAATCCTCTTCATGCCATCTAATGATGCTGGCACTCCTCCTGCGCTGGCACTGACTGGCATAAAGCAGTCAGGACAATCACAAAAAGTGCTCCAAAATTGTGCCACTCAGCACTCTGCTGGCAGTGCTGGTCAGAAAGCCTGTGCCTTCTACCCACTCCAGACTTCTCCCACCGCTCACCAATGAAGGTTAGTCAGCGGAAGAGGCACAAGGAGGTAGATGGCGGGTCGAGGGCAAAATGGGGTGGGGAGGGGAGGGTATGGGAAGATCGGAGTCATGATGGGGTGGGATCGGCTATGCTGGCTTCAGTGCTGCCAATACCCTATTGTCCTTCCTGGACCCCATCCTCTGGGGCAGGTCCACGCAGACCTGCATCAGCTAGTATGCCTGTGTGGTCTGAGTAGACCCCCCCCCGGCACCATGGAAACATGCTCGCCAGATAAGGGAACAAATGTTCCTTCACCCAGAGGTGACCTCCTGAACGGCCCACCACCACCCCAACATGTAGCGGTCACCATTTTGGTGCCACTGCATTGGCCGGAGGGGGGATAGGATTGTGCTGTAAGTCTGTGCCCCTGGGCAACAGTACTTAAAAACTCAGTTTACCATCCCTTATCTAGCAGCAGCAAAATAAATGATGCCACTTTGCATGATTTATACAGAGCACATAATTCAATATTTCTTGATTTCTGATTTGGAATTATTTTGGTCTGGCATTTATGTATTCTAAGTACATAAGAGAACCCATCCTACGCCCTAGAAATACAGTGGGGAAGATATCTGAATAAATACACAACCATGGAGAAAATGTTACCTTTCTGAGCTTGGATCAGCCTTGTTGATATCCGATGCAGAAACCTTCAGTTCACTAATTCTGATTTTTTCCACTTTTTTCTTGTCCTGGTATGAGTAATAAACATAGAATTTCCCATTCTCCTTGTACTTGGGGTGGAAGGCCATCCCAAGGAAGCCTCTCTCATCTCCTATCCAGGGCGTAGCTAGCACCAGCTTCTTAATATCGAGAAAAGGCTCTTCCAGCCGACTTCCATCTGGAAGATAGACCCAGATGACACCCACCTGTTCGGCCACAAACATGCGATGGGTGTTATCATTGGCATGCACCATCAGTACCGGATTCCTCAGTCCATTGGCCACCTCTCGCAAGCACAGCTGGAGGCAGCCTTTGGGGTCCTCCACCACAGAGCCCAGGTTACGATTAAGATCTGTGTTTTTCAGCACATCAGGGAAGCAATAGTCTTCATCCTGGATGTTGACAAGATGGCAGAAGCGAGTCTTGTTCCTCTCGCAGCATTCTTGGATGTGCTTGTCATCGGTAAGCAACGTGATAGCCGAATGGCAATAAAAGTGAAACTCTGAGCAATAGTCAAAGCAAAGGCCTGGAAGGTTCCGGAGTGGCGTTTGAGGGTTCTCAGCATCGTAGAGGTGCGCTGCATAGGGTGAGCATTCCTAGAAGGGCACAACCAATGTTGTCAGTTCTGATGGTGCCACAGAACTTGATGCTTGTCTGTGTGCTTGCTGCTGCACCTCAGGAGTACCCACCTAATCTATACATTTGTCTTAGGACGGCAGAAGTGAGAGGAAACACATGTGGGCTTCTGCCACCACAGAGGGGAATAAGGTCAGCTGAATCAGCCTTGTTTGTCAGATTGTTTAAATATGGTGCAAACTGCAATGAAGATTATTGGATCAACAGGTCATGAATGTAAATAAATTGCTTAACATTATTTCATATTAAGCTCATTTAAATAAATAAAATGACTTCTAATCAGATTGTTACAAAGGCACCGTACAGGGGTCCTTGCCCTGTAAAAGTGTTATCATTCCGTCTCGATCATATCACTGCTCAGGGAATGTGCAGGACCAAAAAATATACAGGGTGAGGGGCAGAGAGATTACCGGTACTTAAGGGTCTAAGGTTGCTTTAGAACCATTAGTCACCACATATCAAAATGGCAAGAGTGGAATGACTATACAAGAGGGGCAAGAGATGCAAGAAGTAAGTAAGACACTAAGGGTGCAATCTATCCAACTTTCCAGGACCAGGGTAAGGGCAATGCAGCTCCAAGGTAAGGGATCAAACATTCCCGTACCTTGAGGAGGCCTCCGGAGCTGCTCCCAAATGCAGGGTGCAACACATGCTCCATTAGCACGGCTATGTTAGTGCTGGAAAGTTGGTTAGGGTTGCACCCAATGGTGGGATTCAAATAAATTAACAATTGGTTCTATGACATCATAGCCGGAGCCAAAAAAAACCCGAAGCCAGCCGAGGTAAGCCAGTGGGTGGGGCCTGGCCATTTAACAACTGGTTCTATAGAACCTGGGCGAACCCCCTGAATCCCACCACTGGTTGCACTCTAATGTCTCTCATCCTAGGTAAGCAGAAACAAAGCCTATATGAATAGGACTACCAGGTACAAACTGGGACAGAGTGCCTTTCCCTTTCACCATTGTATGGAAGAGGGAATTTTGGCAGGTGCAGCTTTTGAAACCCTTCCATGGTGAGCTGCACCTGCTGAAATTCCCTCTACGTCAGTGATGTCATGCAGGGGGTACACGGGGGTACGTGAGTACCGGTTTCTAGGATTACAGCTGGCCCCGCCCATTCGCCCGCCCACTCGTCAACCTCGCCCTCTGCAACGTTTGAATTTCCTGCATGTTTCAGTTGCCTGCATGTTCTCAGAGCCAGGCAGGCAGGCAGGCAGGCAGGCAGGCAGCGAGCGGAGCCTTTCCTTTCCTTGCCACTGAAAAATGCATTGCTCTGGGTTTTTAACATGATGCCAGGCCTCCTTAACATGTTCTGGGGGTGCTGTGGAATACTGTTGCAACTGTTGGGTCAGTTTAAAATCATCTGAGGCCTCAAAAAGGGCTTTTTTCATGTCACTTCCTGCCACAACATCACTTCTGGCTTATGACGTCACTTCCAGTGGGCAGGTCCCGACACGTGCCAATCAAAAGTGAGTACCTGTTCTTAAATCATTTAGATGACACCACTGCTCTATGTACAATGGCTCAAGGTTTAGGCACTCTGTCCCTGAGTCTATCCAGTAACCCTATGTATGAGGAGCTCTGCTGGGAAATGAAGCTGGTGATACTTCCCTTTTTTGTGCCTCCTGCAAGCCATTTGTTAGGCTTCTTTTGCGTGTGCTGCAACGTTGCATTCTTTGAGTGACAGAACATGTTGCCTAGTCCCCTCATCACAGGCAAAGGGCCTCTGCCTCATTCCCAGCTGGAGGAAATTCTAGAATGCCCATCAGCATGAGTGGAGAACTGCTCCTACAGAAGATATCAGGACAAGGATTGTGGGGAGGGGATGAGCCTCAACCCGTGTGTGTGTGTGTGTGTGTGTGTGTAGGATGGCATTAGGTCTGGTACCATTTTCCCCGGCATGGATTCTGTGCCTTTTAACTCCCACATCAAACGCTAACTCAACAAAACCTTGCTTCTGTCAGGGCTATGCAGTGAAGTGTGGGTGGGTGGAGACTGGGAAGCTACACCGGGTAAATTCTGCCTATTGGATAGCTGTTAAAGGCACAGGAGTTCTTCCAGGAAAAGAGGTAGCAACACAAGCTTCCAGAGTCATAGGAAAACATTGCTGTGACATTTGGCACAGGTCAGGAGTGCCAAATCCTTGTAGTCATGATTTAGGTTTATAGTTGCTGTGCATCCTCAGACAGAGATCAAACTGCTTCAAAGTTTACTGCATTGAAGGGTGATACAACCAAATGTCCCCTCTGAACGACAGAGATCATCTAGTTTGAGCTCTACTCAGTCTGTCCCTTCCTCACTTTGCCCATACATTGCCTGCATTCCTTGAAACGGAAACAATGTCCATTGTGGCTAAAGGCCTGAGATGGAGACATTCCTTAAGGGCTACATAACCTTTCTAGGATGCAGCAGTTAACAGTAAAAGTTGCTCCATCCAGTCCTTTTCCCTGAACTGTGCAAGGCTGCAAATGAGTAAAAGTACAGTGAATCACGCTTCACAGGGCTGATGAAATATGAGCTCTTTAGGGTCATAACAATAACGCATCTGACATTTTCCAATGATATCCTCTTCCCATTCCCTGCTTTGAGAAGCCGCTTATGACATGAGGATCAGCTTTAATCCAGAGCTACCCAGCCAGGGTGACAATGGAGGGTTGAGTGCCTACAGTGCCTTTAGCCAATGCATAAAAGAGGGGATTGGTTGATTTGTTAAAAGGGAATCAATTTTTAAAAATTATTGACAGACTTGCTTTTACCTTGCATTGGTGCAGCATTTGAACAGCACATGCACGTCTACTCTGACATAAGTCCCAGTGCATTCAACACGATCCTATAGTAGGCCACTGGGACTACTCTGGTGTAGTTCCAGTGGCCTACTCCCAGGGAAGTGTGCATAGGTTTGCAATCCTAAAGACACTAGTGAGTCAGTTTAATAGAACTTGATGGGACTTGTTTCTAAGTAGACATGCTTAGGATTGCATTATTAATACGCAACACACCCTGTCATTCCTTTTTTTTTTTAATGTGAGAGCTATTTATCATTAATGTAGCAGGTTTAATTTCTGAGATATCATCGCTCTTACCAGCGTTGCAGTGGTAGATGCTGAAGTGCAGGAGTTGGCATATCCCCATATAGTTGGCATATCCCCATAGTCACATACACAGAGGTGTACCAAGAGGGGATCACAGCACTATTATTTGCAAGCAGCCACTCCCCCTTCTTTTCAGAATTATTCGTAGCCAACGTGGCTACTGCTCTAGCTGCTGCGAATGGCTCAGAAGAGGAGGGGAAGCTGCTGCTTGCAAAGCTTAGTACTGTGATCCCCCTTTAGGTAACCCTCTGCACATACCACTAAAACTATGAACAAGAAAAATCAATTTTAAAGGTTTTCATTGGAATAATTTCTTCACCTGTCACTTATTTCTATGTGGTAATCCATATTTCATTTAAAGATATAGTTTAATCCCAGACTCTTGGAGTGCATTGCAATAGTATGTATGAAAACTGGAAAGTGGGATTTTAAAAAAATCCCAAATAAATTTAAACTGTTTATTAGAGTATAACCTGATGCATATTTACTCAGAAGTTTCTTTTATTATCTCCTGGGGCTCCCCGCCCAATGAAATGAAGTAAAAATGTCCCATTCCCTCCCTCGGGGCATGATTGGTGGACAATTCAATGAAGGTATCGACCCAGTGTGCGGCAGCAATTAAGAAGGCCAATTCCATGCTTGGGGTAATTAAAAAAGGGGTTGAGAATAAAACAGCCAATATTATCATGCCATTGTACAAATCGATGGTAAGGCCACACCTGGAATATTGTGTCCAGTTCTGGTCGCCGCATCTCAAAAAGGACATAGTGGAGCTGGAAAAGGTGCAGAAGAGAGCGACAAAAATGATTATGAGGCTGGGGCACCTCCCTTATGAAGAAAGACTGCAGTGTTTGGTGCTCTTCAGCCTAGAAAAAAGGCGCCTGAGGGGGGACATGATTGAGACATACAAAATTATGCACGGAAGGGATAGAGTCGATAGAGGGATGTTCTTTTCCCTCTCTCAAAACACCAGAACCAGGGGGCATCCGCTAAAATTGAGGGTTGGGAGAGTTAAAACAGATAAAAGGAAGTACTTTTTTACACAGCGGGTGGTTAGTCTGTGGAACTCTCTGCCACAGGAGGTGGTGATGGCATCTGATCTGGATGCCTTTAAGAGGGGATTGGATGGATTTCTGGAAGAAAAGTCCATCGTGGGCTATAGGCCATGATGGACTGTGCAACCTCCTTACATTAGTAGTAGTAGGCTACTTCAGAGTAGTGGGTGCAAGGAAGTGGCAACAGGATGCAAGCATCTTGTTGTCTCATGCCTCCCTGGGGCACCTGGTGGGGCCGCTGTGAGATACAGGAAGCTGGACTAGATGGGCCTTTGGCCTGATCCAGCCCCTGCTTCTTATGTTATGTCTTATGTTATGATCTAGTCATATCTTCTCCCCTCCATTAGTCCACCACCCTTTCAGCTGGGAGTACAGTAGCAGGGCCAAGAAGAGGGCAGCGTTGTGAGGGATAATTCCCAAGGGCCCCAACATTAAATGGGGCTCTAAGTAGGGACAGACTTCAACAGTGTCCTTGGTGGACCTACCCTAAACAGGAGCAAACTACACTGCTCCCAAATGCCCCAAAACATATCCCAATTTTAAGGCAAGCAGGACGCTTCATCTGAGAACAGGGAGGGTGGAAGATCAGGCACACTGAAGGCCCCTTTTACAAATCTTCCCTGGGTCTCATCTGAGCTCTCTGCAGCCCAGTACAGCAGACTGATGTTTATGTCCCCCTGGCAAATTTTGCAGTTTGCTTCTTGATGAACTGCCTCAGCCAATGAAAGGATACGTTCCTTTGAAGGCAGCACCTGAAGGCTCCTGCGGATGATATCTCTCCTCCCAGAGCCCAGCTTTCCCCAACTCCCCCTCAAATACACCTTGTCTCTTTCCAAAAATGCATTGCATGCAAACAGATGTGTGTAGTATGTCCCGATTCTACTCTGACACAAGCATAAATGCAATAAACCTTCATCAAAACTAATGACAAAAATATACAGAGACAACAAACCTTGAGTTAATCCACTGTTGCTTGAATTTCATTCACATTTAGGCCAAGATTGCTTTTTGCTCTTTAGGCATCTTCCAATTTCCCCCCTCCCATTGAGCTACATCCCCCCCATTAAAAGTTGTAGGTTTATATGGAAATAAAATAATTTTAAAAATAAGGAAGGTTCTAACAGCAACTCCATTTTGACTTCCCAGTTTTTGCAGGGTTCCCCTACAAGGGGGGAGATTCCGCGCACACACAGAGATTCTATTTGGGGGCCAGAGAAGCTTCGCTGGAAGACTATGCAGCGTTTGCCTGGTGTGTTTCTTGGCTGCTTTGAGTTGGCAGACACTGAATCATGACCTGCATGACTCACATTTAACAGGCAAGGAGTTCTGGTCATAAATCAGCGGATAGGCAGGGGGCCAGAAGGGGCTGCTCCCGCCGCTCATTGTTCTCGCCACACACTGCTCCGTTGCCTTCAGCCAGATGGGCAGCAGTAACTGGAGAGCAGAGAAAGAGGCAACGCAGCAGCTGGGGCTGGAGGACTTTGCCAGAGGCATGGGTGCCAGCTGTTGAATGAATCCGAGGCTGCTCTCAGAATGGCAGCTTTCATGGGGCACTAGGCAGGCGCACAATCTAAACCCTTCATGGCATCTGAGAATCAAAACACCCAGATCCACAGGGTGATTTTACTCCATCCCATATAAGCAGTGGAGTACCCCCCTCCGGCAGTAATCCCAAGCCAAATGAATGAAGACTCAATTATCTTTTTGTTCTGCTCTCCTACAAAAAAAAATCTGCTTTGCCTTTCCAGCACAAGGATACATTTCTTCATTATTTGAGCAAGATGCTCACTCTTGCTTGCCTTCAAGGCACTTTTTCAATGCCTTACAGCTCTTCCAAAGCCTGGCCACAACCTTGGCAGGGATCGTCGGTTGGCAGATCTTGGCTAGTGCAAGGATGTCAGACCACTTAGGCAGGAGGCAGAGAGGAGTTTCGAAGCTAGGGAGAGTTTCATTGTCATGGTGTACATGTACAGTTCTTTTGCCTCACCTTGGCCATTGTTCAAACAGGTTGTCTAGGTTTCTGAACCAATACAAAAACCTGCGAAGTCTGTTTACAAAAGCTGCACAAGTATACAGACTATAAGCAGCAATCCTTCTTTCAAACCACCTTCAGCTCTCTGATAAAGCTATTCTTTTCTTTCCAGTTTTCACTTCATGTGTCAGGGGAAATTCGAGTCTCCCATGCAAACAAATTCTATTCATTGCATCATGGTGTTTTTGTGATCACGTAACTCAGCAGAATTACAATGATATTGGATGACCAAGGAGCTATATGAAATGAATCCATGATTTGTGATTTTCATTCCCATTTGGCAACACAATGTGTGTCTCTTTACAGACAATCATACGTATCAACTTGTCTGTGAGGATGTCTTTTCTCATTAAAAATTTAGATGCAAAAATTTAATTTGATTTAAAACATTTCTAACCTCCCCCCTTTTAAAAGCCGGTGGTCGCTTACAACCAAATTCCCAATGACACACAATGAACACTACTCACCACAGACTTACCTGGCACAAGATATCTTTGATGTATCCTCCACACAATTTGTGAGCATGGGGATCAATGTAATCCATGATGTCCCAGTATTTGGCTGCAATGCTGTTATCCTTGTCCTGATCACAACAGCCAAATGTCTCATAGGCAGAACAGAACTCCAGATGGAAAGGAGGCTGGAAAGGAGGACCGTAATCTAAGCACTGGGGGTGTCCCAGAAGGAGCCCCGCGTGGCACAGCAAGACAAAGGAGAAGTAAAGGAGAGAATGGGAAGAGTGGACGGAAATCCTGGAGTTACTGTTCTTAGGGGAGTCAAAAGTCATTTTCTCCTCTGACACTGTGCTGAAGCCAGATGCATCAGAGATGTGCCCACTTTGAAGATTGGGGTTATTCATCTTCTGAGCTTTGAAGCATCCCAGCAGTAAGGAGTTCTGTGTTTGCTCAAGTTTGCTTCCATACACACACATTCTTTCTCACTCAGTCAGTCATTCGTTCATTTAAGTTTACTATTGGTGAGCTGGGATAAAACCTCCAGACCACCTCTTCGCTATTCCACGCCTCACACCGGAGAATCCTCCCCCTTCACATTTCTTTACCCCCCTGAAGAGCACAGAAGGAAGCAGATGCCACCCAAGAGCATCCTGCCTTTTAAAAAGGACTCAGAAAGTGTGTGAAAATTACAAGAGCTGCAGTCATTCCATGCTGTCTGCCCCACAGTTCTAGAAAATGAACATTTCCCCCATTTCCAACATGAAAGATGCCAAAGCTCAACAAATTAGCCAGGGAGGAAGACGAATCATTTTTGATCCATCACATATCCACTGTAATTTATTTGAACGCAGTCAAATTTAGATTGACTTCTAAAGACCTGAAGTAGGATTTTCACCCTGCCAAATTATAACATAGAAATTGGATTTTTGATCACCAGCCATTTAGAGGAAATTTCCCATTACAGCCGTATGTGATTCAGAATAGTGTACTATATTCTCACAATAATACTTTTAACAGGCAGAATGTAATAGACTTCATTTTTAGGCACTTGGCCAGAGCCTGTCCAATAAATCTGTAAAATGAGAGATCAAACCTCCATATACTATAATGTGCTATGACTTGTGGATTTTTTTTTTGCCAACTACACACACACAAACACACATCAGACACAATGGCAATGAAAAGGGTCAAAAAAAGGTGAACATTGTTGGGATTTGGATGGGAGTCAGGCAATATTGTTCATCCCCCTCCTTTGAAAGCATCACCTTTGACCTGAAAGTGGGAGAACACTCAGCACAGCCTGAGCTATTAATTTAGATTAGAATGTCTGTCTTTTTTTTTACAATGTTGTAGTTTGTTATAACATATCTATTAAGATTCCGACCTGAGATTGCTGTCTGATATTATAAGTTAAAAAAAAAAAATAACACAGTCAGGCTAATTTTTTTCTGTTTCCTTGATTGCTTTGGGACTAGTTGCCAGAAAACTGAAGGAAAGGGCTGAAAAAAATTTTCTTCTTCTGATTTTTTTCCTGTAAAGGAAAGGTGTTCTTTAAAGCTGAACTAATCTTGTGCAGCATTTATGCTCCCTCAGTAGCTTGCTTGCTGCTTTATCCACCTTTCATATTCCCAGATCCCCTGAGGAAACGTGCTTGCCCCCAACCAATGGAGGTGCTTTCTAGTCTATCTCATTTCTCTCCATCCCACTATCACCCACTGAAAGTCCCAAGGCAGCCATTTTAAAGTCTTGACCAGCAATTTTCAACCAGTGTGCCGGAGCACCTTGGTGTGCATCAAATGTCAGCCTGTGGCATTTGAGTGTCAGCCTGTGGGAGTTTGGGAGAGGATATTTATCAGTAGGGCCACTGGGAAATGTGAACCCCTCAGCCGCAGTGCAGTGTGCCTTGTCAATTGTCAAAAAACTGATGGTGTGCCTTGACAATCTGAGCGCCTTGTCAGTGTGTTGCGAGATGAAAATGTTGAAAATTGCTGAACGAGACATTCTCTGCATGGGCAGCCCAATCCTGAGCCTGGCAGTGCCCAGGGCTTCAGCGGCACTGAAATGGCAACGTCTGGATCCTGGTCCTGCTGGGATATCACCAGAAGACTCCTCTGAGAAAGGGAGCATTTGCTCCTTGGAGGAAAGGAACTGCAGCCAGCAGCAATTGGTTTGAGCAGACGTAGAACTGAGGAGACCCTACCTTGGCCACCCAGCTACAGAGGGAATTCAGGATGCAGTGACAGATGCTGCTGCCATCCCCGCCCCCTCATGGGCCAGATCCTCCCCTCCCCCGCCCAGTTCTGCCCACTCCCGGCCCCGAATCTCCTTACTGTTGGCCAACACTGCTTGAGCATCGGCCAGCCTCCCTCTCAACACTGAGGCAGAATGCTAATTAGCGCCGGCCCAGCGCAAGCAGGGGTTGCTCGTTGCTAAGTTCAGCGTGTTCAGCACACTTTACAGCCCGTTTGCGACACTGTTAGCCCCACATACTGCCAGTGAGGCTCTGGATTGGGCCCTAAGTACTTTCTTTAGTGTTCACAATATAAGCTTTTTTTTTTCCCCTGCATGAATTACATGTGGTCCAGCTCTGCATGTTGGCTTTATGCCAGGCTTCTACAACTTGTTTTTCCACGCAGCTGAACCCAGCCCAGCCGCCATGTATGATTGCCAGCTGCTCAGCAAATCTGTTTTTGCTGTCCTAGGCATGTGTAAGTATTTCCAAGTCTTATTCCTACCAAAAGAATCTCCTTCAGCACATCAGCCACAATTGAGTCAGATACATTACTTCAAACCATACATTTGGCTGGTTATGTATCATCTCTGGTGGTTTGCTACATAGAACAGAAAATTCTTGCCTGAGGTTTACTCAGCATGCGTGAAAAGTATCCTAAAGAATCATCTCGTGTAGCACAATTGATGGCAGGTAAGATTGGAAAATGGAACAGGCAAATACCACTGGCTCCTCAATGTTGAAAATGTGATGTTTTGTTGTTGCTCCTCAAACTTTTCATCACTCCATGCTGCAGAAAATAGAAATTTTAGTGCCAAAAGTGCCGGCAGCAGTAGTCACATTGCAGATCAGGAAGAACAACTATTTTTGTTCTGAAGGCACATAAGACTGGCTGAAGTTATGCAGGTTTCACCCTAGGAGCTCCAGACGTGGTGCCTGATGGAAGGAAGGCTATTGTGGTGCATGGGGACCCTTTACTATAACAAGAAACTCCCCTATGCGTATGAAGCATGGTACTGCCTTGCTTTAAGTAAACTGGATATTCTAACATTATCCTGCCAATCCACAAGAAAGGCCCAAACTAAGATGTGTATTAGCCTCATCAGTGTGGCTGTTATCTGCCTCTATAAGCAGAATAGGGCAGGCAAAAAAAACACAAGCAGCCTGCTCATGCCTGCTATCACCTGTTCATTAGTCAAGTCTGCCTATCTGACCATGCCCAAGGGGAGGTCCCATGGCCAAGGGGGCTAGATTAGGGCTTCTTGTCAGTGTAGCCCATGGGAACAGTAAGGTCTGGACAACGGGGAACTGGATTGAGATGGTAGATCTTTTCCTCCAGCATAGTCACCTGTATATTGCTGCCCTGCCCCTTCAGAACCTGGAGGTGACCAAGGGAAATGCAACAAAATTAGGTACAACTCAAACTAGATGGGGAGATTCACAGAATCATTGAACATTAGACTTGGAAGTGACCTTGGAGATCATCTAGTCCAACAGTGCAGGCTACTATATCATTGCTGATGATAAGGGACCACCCAGCCTCTGCTTGAAACTCTCCAATGAGGGAGAGTCCACTACTGCACATAGCAGAATATTTTCACATTGGACAGCACTTAGTTTGGAAATTCTTCATGTCTAGCCCAAATCTAGTTCTAGGCCTGTCCTTGGAAACCACAGAAGCAAACCCTCCTCTTTTTATGCATGGCAGCCCTTCAAATACTTGAAAGTGGCTATCACATCTCCCCATAGTCTTCTCTTCTCCAGGTTAAATGAAGCTCCTTCAACCATTCTTAATACAACTTGGTTTCTAAACCCTATTTTAGTTGCCTTCTTCTGAATCGACTCCATCTTATCAATGTCCTTCTTAAAACATGGTACCCCAAAGTGGGCACAGCATTCTAAGTGAGATTCAACTAGCGCAGCATAAAGTGGAATTATTACTTCTCATGACAACTTGTGTGCCTGGGCGGAGAGATTTTGAATGAACCATAATATACCAGGTGAGAATCTCTTTTCTCTTTTGAATGATCCATTAACATATTGTACTGGAGATGTTATTTAGTGTTCTGTGATGCAAAGATAGGAACCATCTTAATAAGATAACAAGCAATGAAAGAAATCACAATTTTTTCTAAGATTTAATAAAAGAATTTCCATTTTTATTCAGACTACATTTATTCAGACTATACATGTTCCATTTTATCCGGGAACACTGTTGCTAATGTGGATTGAGAAGCAGTGTGTGACATAACAGCTGTAGGAATATGTTGTTGAAAGTGTCTGTACAAATATGTTTCAGACTGATTCTTTGTCAAAGGGGAATAAAATTATCTTCTATAATTCTTCATGCCTTTCTCGGAAATGTAACCGTATGGATGTTGGTCACATAGACATACTGTACATTTGCTCTCGCTCTGCTCCAGTGCGTGGACCTTTCTAAGAAAGAGAGCAGCCAGAGACTGCTCGGATTGCCATCCTTGATGTCGTCCAGCTGGAGCAATAATGGCCAACCTATAAGAATGTTGTATTGTGGGCAAGGGAGAGTTGGGGCACGTAAGGAAAGAGTTTGGAGGGCTTGTAGGCCTGGCTATGTTTGCTTCTGTCCAAGAAAAGTGCCAGAATCTCAATAGACATAAACTCCTCCCCACAACTGCAGCAAGGACTCCCAAGAAAACAGCAGCACGCCTCTGTCTCTACAATATTACTATGGAAGT
The DNA here is from genome assembly GCA_029204185.1 of Lerista edwardsae. NCBI lineage: Eukaryota > Metazoa > Chordata > Lepidosauria > Squamata > Scincidae > Lerista > Lerista edwardsae. Next base: position 9,643,028 of record JAJKFI010000008.1, on the reverse strand, counting down.
TTTGAAAATGGGACAAAAGATAGTAGTTTTCACAGTATTCTATTCTTGTACTGCATTCGTTTCTTACTTCTCTTCTCCACCTTCTTACAATCCTGCACTGCCTGTCCATGCATGCGAGCAGCAGTAGCCAAGCAGCTACCACTACATCCCCTTCCCCTGTGGTAGGGACGCAGGGCAGGGAATGGGTCTACTCACCTCTGCACCAGCTATTTTGCCAGTGCAGAAGCGAGGGCCTCCATGTCGAGCCGCAAAGCCCAACACGGAGGCCGGGATCTGGAGGTGAGCGTCACTGTCGGTCCTGCCCTCTGCTCCACCCCTTCCCCACATTCAGGAGCACCCTCCTGCTCTGCCCAGAACCGGCACAATGCCAGCGACCACTGCACTCACCCCCACCGGCCTCACGTTGCTTCCTCCAGGCAGTGGGGGCCGGCGTTGGTCCAGCACTGGCAGTAGCAGCTTACCACTGGAAGTGCCTTACGCTGGGAGTGCCTTACGGCAGTTTTGTGGCACTAGCACTGGTGGTATGCTCATACCACTTGTGCTTTGGGGCCCAGGATTGGGCCCTTAAAATGTTGAAGATGCGTTCTAGACATTTGAAAGTGTTCTCACTTTCCATTTCACTCTCCCATCTTGGCCTCAAATTACAAACAGATCTTTTAGCGTTCTTCTGACCTCAGTTTTCCCGCAATACTCTTTCCTGCCTGCCTGCCTGCCTGTTCTGCTCTCATCCTCCCTTGCACCATTTCTGACCTGCTACCTCAGTTTTATTCCTTCCTATTTCCCACCATCTCACCCTTATTCCCTCTCTGTCCCATAATTACACTTTTCTACAGCTTGGCTCTTTTATTCCCCTTCTCCCCTCTTCCTTCCTAAGTTCACCACCATCATTCTCCTTTATTCCTCTCTTCACATTTTGGTGACCTTAATTTGGCTACACAGAGCTCTCTTCTTTCAGCATTTTCTAACATTAGGTAAGGCTCAATATGCCACCAGGTACCTGTGTTTTTTTCCCCTATACCACAGAGCTCTCCTCTTCTTTTTATCCCTACATTATCAGGTTCAGGCATAGCTCTCCTTTATTAGTTTCTTCTTTTTTACAGTATCTGGCTCAATTTGGTGCCACGTGGCTCTATTTTCTTCTGTCTTTCATTTATCAGGCTTAATTTGGCCACTGCTTTCCCGTCTCTTATTCCCTTTTCCCTCTATGTTAGCAGTAGAGGTGTTTGATTCCAGTGAGTAACAGGATTATAGCCCAAGTCTTTCTGAGCACAATGGGTAGACTTCTGAGTTTTAAAAAAACACCATTTTCAAATACCTCACATTATCTCTATTCCTTTTATTTTCTTTCCCACTAGTTAGCTCCCTTTTAGTCCTTGTTTTTTTCTTTCATTATCAGCCTTTCATTATTGGGCCACATCTTACCTGTATCTCATTCTCCTTCCCATTGAGCTTTCTTTATTCCAATGGCTTTTTACTATGTTATCAGGTTCAAATTTGCCACACTTAGCTCCCTTTTATTCCTCCTTTTCTTTACTCCATTACCAGGCACAATTACTCCAACACCTACCTGTGTCGGGTAGAGCAATCCAACCCCCTTGTGTTGTGTTGGAAAGACTTGGGCCAACACAAGCCACTTGCGTCTGCCCAGCACTGCTGCAAATGTGGGCAAACGTCAGCCAGCACAGGGGCTTTTCTGGGGCGGAAGGCAGGAGGGGGTGGAACGGGTGAGGGAGGGAGAAGGGAGGGCAGTCCTGCAAGTGGGGCAGCCTGGGAAGGGGGGAAGAGTTTAGATGCAGCCATTAGGCCACATTCAACCCCCTGTCCCCAGGCCACGCAGCCCTGATTCTGCGCCTGCTAAACAGCAGGTGAATATCCCGAGCAGCCCATAGGGGGCAAACATCCCCTTGCCCCAGTGGAGGCCCCAGTGGCTTCCCAACCTGCGGGCATACAGAACAGGCAAGCTGGCCTACCTGTTGCAGTGCAGATCAGCCTGCCTGCCTGTCCCAGTGCAGATTAAGATTGTGCCTTTTGTCCTTATACTTCCTACAGAGCTCTCTCTCATTCCATGTGTTTTTTCTACATTATGAGGCTCAATATGTCCACACACTTTTATTCCTTCTCTTCCTTTTACCTATTTGAGCTAAGGCTCTATTTGGCCCGCACTTAGTTCTCCTTTATCCCCCTTTTTCCATCCCCACTGAGTGCTCTGTTATCCCTTCTTTTTTCATACTTTACCTGGTTGCGATTGGCCATCCCTTAGCTCTCTTGTAATCCTTCTTTTCTTTCTCACATTACCTGGCAGAATTTGGCCAAACTTTGCTTTTATTTCTTCTGACATTATCAGGGTCAGTTGGTCCAACACTTACCTGTGTCTTACTACCTTTTTTCCCTTTTCATTATCATAGAGCTCTCCCTTATTTCAACATTTCTTCATGACATTACCAGGGTCAATTTGGCCACTACTTACCAGTGATTCCTTTTTTGTTCTTTTTTTTCCATTTTCAGGGTCAATTTGGCCACTGCTTGATTCTCTTGTATGCCTTCCTTTCCTTCTTACATTAGCAAGCTGAATTTGGCAATGACTTACCTATATCTTACTCCTTTTTCTTCCTTCCCACTCTGAGATGCCTTCTTCCCCCACATTATTAGGCTCAATTTGAACATGCTCTAGTATTCCTTATTTTCTTACATTGTCGGGCTCTGTATGGCTACACTTTGCTCTTTCGTATTCCTTCTTTTCTTTGGACTGATTGGGACTAGTACTTACCTGTGTTTCTCCCCCCACCAACACCAACACCACCGACAGGCGGGGGGGCGGGACTGTGGAAGGAGGGTAGTTCAGGGGCGGGGAGGGGTCTTCCTCCTTCATGGGATTCAGCTCTCAGTTGGGGCACGCTTTGTTCTTTCTTATTCTTACTTTTTTGTCTTACATGATCGGGATCTGTTTGCAACAACTTAAAAAGGTAAAGGTTTCCCCACAACCGAATGGTCTAGTCGTGACCGACTGTAGGGGGCGGTGCTCATCTCCATTTCAAAGCCTGTAGAGCCTGCGTTTTTGTCCGATCATGTGGCCAGCATGACTCTACGCTGTAGCGCACGGAACGCCATTACCTTCCCACTGAAGTGGTCCCTATTTATCTACTGGCATTTTTTAGGTGCTTTCGAACTGCTAGGTTGGCAGGAGCTGGGACAAGCCACGGGAGCTCACTCCATCACGCAGTCTCGAACTCCCAACCTTGCGGTTGAAAGCCCAGCAACAGCGGATTAACTCGCTGCGGCACCACGTCCCACCTTGCAACAACTTACCTGTGCCTTATTTTTTTCTTTCTTATTGAACTGCAATCTTCCCCACCCCAAGTTATCAGGCTCAGTTTAGCTCTTTTCCTTTCTTTCTTAAGCTATCTAGCTCCTTTTGGCTACACATGGCTCTTACTCCCCCTTTTCTGTCTCACTGTATCAAGTTCAATTTGGCCATTACTTTTCTGTGTCTTATTCCAATGGAGGAAGAGTTTTTGAACTTGGACCCAAGGAGCCGTCCATTCTTGAGATTTTAAAAGTATCATCATCATCATTATCATCAAATAGTATTTATATACCGCTTTTCAACAGCGTTTAATAACATTTAGGTAACTTTAATTATTATAAGGCTTGGATCTCCAAACCAGGGACCTGCAGTGGCGCAATGTGCTGGTAAGACACTCAGTGACCTGGAAGTGGAACATCACGTCTGGCTCACTCAGGGACTCTCAACGCAACTGGAAACATCTTCCATTGAGTGCATTTCTGAGCCTTGCAGAGGCAGCCTCCACAAGCCTTGGAAATGCCCCCGGAGGTGTTTAAACACCAGCGAAAACCGGAAATAGTGTTTAAACACCTCGGGGGCATTTCTAAGGCCTCATGCAGCCTCCGTAGGCCTCAGAAATACTCTGGAGGCGACAAGAGAACATCTCCAGTCGTGTCCGGGACTGAGGTCCAGGAACTCAGGTGAGGCTCAGCATCACCTGTCTCCTCTAACTGCATGCCCCTGCTGCAAACCCCGGCCCACATCTGGCCCTCCAAAGGATTTTATCCATCCCACACAATTCCCAGCATGTCAGGGCTAAAGATAGCTTAAAAGACGTACTTCGGTCTTTTGGGAATACTCATTCAGCCACTATTATTCTATTATTCTTATAAATTATTATTATTATTATTATTATTATTATTATTATTATTATTATTAAGAATAAGAATAAGAATAAGAATAAGAACAAGAATAAGAATAGTAATCATTTTATTACACTGCATTACATTTAGCACTTCTAGTGGCTGAATGAGATATATACCAATGCTGGGAGAGCTGGAATATAAAGTTAATGTCTACATTAAACTTATAAGGAGACAAAAAACATTTGTGATTTTCTTCATAAGTTGCTTGATGCTTTTTAAAAATCCATTCCCCTCTCTTCCTGTGCAAGTCAATTTTGCCCTTTGCTCCCCTCCTCTTTCCATCCTCACTCACCTGTAGTATTCATTCAAACTCTCAGCAAATCAGTTCTCCATGCATTTATTATTTATTTTCCAGCCCTTGACACTGGGTCAGACATATAATGAGGTCCTCGTGACAAAACGTTTGGAGATCCCTGCTATAAGGCATAAGAACATAAGAACATAAGAAGAGCCCTGCTGGATCAGGCCAAAGGCCCATCTAGTCCAGCTTCCTGTATCTCACAGCGGCCCGACCAGGTGCCCCAGGGAGGCATGAGACAACAAGATGCTTGCATCCTGTTGCCACTCCCTTGCATCCGGTACTCTGAAGTAGCCTACTACTCATGTAAGGAGGTTACAACCCATCATGGCCTATAGCCCACGATGGATTTTTCTTCCAGAAATCCGTCCAATCCCCTCTTAAAGGCATCTAGACCAGATGCCATCACCACCTCCTGTGGCAAAGAGTTCCACAGATTAACTACCCGCTGGGTTAAAAAGTACTTCCTTTTATCTGTTTTAACTCTCCCAACCCTCAGTTTTAGCGGATGCCCCTGGTTCTGGTGTTTTGAGAGAGGGAAAAGAACATCCCTTTATCGACTCTATCCCTTCCATGCATAATCTTGTATGTTTCAATCATGTCCCCCCTCAGGCGCCTTTTTTCTAGACTGAAGAGCCCCAAACGCTGCAGTCTTTCTTCATAAGGGAGGTGCCTCAGCCCCGTCATCATTTTTGTTGCTCTCTTCTGCACCTTTTCCAACTCCACTATGTCCTTTTTGAGATGCGGCGACCAGAACTGTACACAATATTCCAGGTGTGGCCTTACCATTGATTTGTATAATGGCATGATTATATTGGCTGTTTTATTCTCAACCCCTTTTTTAATGACCCCAAGCATGGAATTGGCCTTCTTAATTGCTGCCGCACACTGGGTCGATACCTTCATTGAATTGTCCACCAGCACCCCAAGATCTCTCTCTTGAGCTGTCACAGACAGCTCAGAACCCATTAGCCTATAGGTGAAGTTTTGGTTTTTTGCCCCAATGTGCATCACTTTACACTTGTCTATGTTGAAATGCATCTGCCATTTGGCTGCCCATTCCCCCAACTTGGAGAGATCCTTCTGGAGCTCTTCACAATCATTTCTGGTTTTCACCACCCGGAAAAGTTTTGTGTCATCTGCAAACTTGGCCACCTCGCTGCTTATCCCTGTCTCCAGGTCATTTATGAATAAGTTGAAAAGCATGGGCCCCAAGACAGATCCCTGGGGCACTCCACTTTTCACCTCTCTCCATTGTGAAAATTGCCCGTTGACCCCCACTCTCTGTTTTCTAGCCCTCAACCAATTCTGGATCCATAAGAGGACCTGCCCTCTTTGAAACTGTGAAGTTTCTTCAGCAGCCTTTGGTGGGAGACTGTGTCAAATGCCTTCTGAAAATCCAGGTAGATGATATCCATAGGTTCACCCACATCCACGTGCCTGTTGACCTTTTCAAAGAATTCCAAAAGGTTCGTGAGGCAAGACCTACCCTTACAGAAGCCATGCTGACTTTCCTTTAGCAGTACTTGTTCCTCTACGTGTTTTAGGATTTTATCTTTGATGAGGCTTTCCACCATTTTACCCGGAACAGATGTTAGGCTGACCGGCCTGTAGTTTCCAAGGTCCCCCCTTCTCCCTTTTTTAAAGATTGGCGTGACATTGGCTATCCTCCAATCCTCTGGCACCGTGGCCGTCTGAAGGAACAAGTTGCATACTCTAGTTAAGAGGTCAGCAACTCTGTTCTTTAGTTCCTTAATAACTCTTGGGTGTATACCATCTGGGCCTGGTGACTTATTTATATGTAGTTTATCAATTTGATTTAAAACCTCTTCCTTATTAACCATTATCTGCTTTAATTCCTTAGTTAGGAAGGGCTGTTCGGGCTGTGGTATCTGGCCAAGTTCTTCTGCTGTGAAGACCGACGCAAAGAATTCATTTAATTTCTCTGCAATCTCCAAGTCCCCTTTTATATCCTCTTTCCGTCCCTCACCATCCAGCAGGCCAAACGCCTCTCTGGCTGGTTTCCTGCTTCTAACATATTTGAAGAAGCTTTTATTATTCCCCTTTATGTTGCTAGCCATGCGTTCCTCAAATGCTTTCTTGGCTTCCTGTATCACCTTCTTACTTGTCTTTTGCCAGAGTTTATGTTGTTTTTTATTCTCCTCACTGGGGCAAGACTTCCATTTACGGAAAGAAGCTTCCTTGCTCTTTATAGCTTCTCTAACTTTGTTTGTCAGCCATGCAGGCACCCTCCTGGACCTTGTCGAACCCTTCTTTCTTTGCGGTATACACTTCTGCTGGGCCTCTACTACTGTTATTTTAAACAGCCTCCATGCAACCTGGAGGGATTGGACTCTTTTTACCTTCCCTTTCAATTTCTTTCTAACTAGCCTCCTCATCTGAGGGAAATCTTCCCTTTGAAAGTCAAGGGTTCTTGTGTCAGATTTGCTCTGCACTCTTTCCTGGACATGAATGGTGAAACCAATCGCAGCATGGTCACTGTTCCCCAATGGCTCAGTAACACTTACATCCTTAACTAGGTCCCGAGTACCACACAATATTAAGTCCAGAGTCGCCTGTCCTCTGGTCGGCTCCATGACTAGCTCCTCTAAGGCACAGTCATTCAGCACGTCAAGGAATCCGGTCTCTCTTTATTGACCAGAGCAGTAATTGACCCAGTCAATATGAGGATAATTGAAGTCCCCCATGATTACAATCCTGTCTCTCTTGGTCAATGCCCTGATTTGTTTCCTCATTTCAAGGTCACCTTCAATTTTTTGATCCGGAGGACAATAGCACACCCCCACTATTACATTGCTCTTACGGCCTGGTAGTTTAACCCACAGTGACTCCATGGTGGAGTCCGGCCCACCTTCAGCATAATAACGCTCTTGTGACCCACTCGCTAGAAGGCAATGATTAAATGTTGGGAAAACACCCCAAAGTATGTTTGACACCATTTGCCTTCCATTTCTTTAATGAATTGCACTAGACTTAATGTAATAGCATGCTATGGGCATGCTAGAAATGTAACTTCCTCATATTTTCTGTTAGAACAGTGGCTCTCAAACTTTTTAGCTCTGGCAGTCACCAAAAGTGATGTCATGGCCGGAAGTGCCATCTGATGCCAGAGCCTGCTACTTCCCTGAAAATGCAGGATAGTGGGGTTATTTCTAAGCCATTTTCCAATAGCAAAGTGAATCAGAAAGGAACAAAAGCTATTTACAACCATGACATATGCAAACATAGCCCTCCCTCTTTCTAGTGTCCAATCTTCCCATATTTTCAGTGATGAATGCCCTAGGCGCTACATGGCCCACCCTGAAAATGACTTGAAACACACCTAGTGAGTCCTGACCCACAGTTTGGAAACACTGTATAAGATAAACAACATAGCCAGAAATGGAGCTATTCTCCAAACAGGAAGGATAAGAGATGAGGGCATTGTAGGCTGACGGGAGTTGTAGGTTGATTAGAAATACAGTACGGTACTTCCATAGCAGCAGCTCACAAAGACTGCAATTCCCATAGGCACCTTCATCTCTCTTCCTGTTTTTGCTGCATCAGAGCAATGTAAAATGGCTCTGGTTTTTTTGTTTTTTGCTTTCTGTTGCTGCCTTAGAGAACAATTACTGGTAAGCAAAATGGCTCCTTTTTTAATCCACTCCCTGTGTCCCACTTCTTGGTCTTGTCCCCGCCCATCTCTTCAAGCAGCATTTCTTAGCTTTTTCTACCATATTGACCCATGTATGTCAACCCATGTTTTCAGGATCAATTTTAAGATATATTTTTAACTTATAAATGAGTATATTCTTTTCCCTCTCTCAAAACACCAGAACCAGGGGGCTTCCGCTAAAACTGAGGGTTGGGAGAGTTAAAACAGATAAAAGGAAGTACTTTTTTACCCAGTGGGTAGTTAATCTGTGGAACTCTTTGCCACAGGAGGTGGTGATGGCATCTGGTCTTGATGCCTTTAAGAGGGGATTGGACAGATTTCTGGAGGAAAGGTCCATTGTGGGCTATAGGCAATGATGGATTGTGCAACCCCCTTACAAAGGTGGTAGGCTACTGGTACCGGGTGCAAGGGAGTGGCAACAGGATGCAAGCATCTTGTTGTCTCATGCCTCCCTGGGGCACCTGGTGGGCCGCTGTGAGATACAGGAAGCTGGACTAGATGGGCCTTTGGCCTGATCCAGCAGGGCTCTTCTTATGTTCTTATGTTCTTATATATGGTATGTCCAATTGTTTTTTCCCCCATTGAGGAAATAATAATGTGACATTTTAAGGCATTAATAATGTCACTTCCAGTTTTCACTGAAAACCGGAACTTTTTTCTTTTTTGCCAAAATGGTCATTCTGAGGCTCTTGCGGCCTTTGTGGGCTTCAGAAAGCCCTCCAGACCTGACTGGAACATAGCTCCAGTTGGTTTCAGTGGGGTGGGCAAAATCTATGGGTATGACCAGTGGTGTCATCTAAATGATTTAAGAACAGGAACTCACTTTTGATTGGCATGTGTCAGGACCCACTGGAAGTGACGTCATAAGCCAGAGGCTGGCGGAGCACAGGTCTACCCGCGGCTGGTTCCTATCGGTAGACCTGGGCTCCGGAGGCTGGTGGGGCCCAGGTCTACCCGCGGCTGGTTCCTAGCCAACGATGACGTCAGTGATAAGTGGGCGGAGACAGCTAGTTCTGTACAGTGCCTGGCGCCTACAGAACAGAAAGTGAAGAATTCCCCCCTCCCCAATTATAGCTCCAATAGCGATGGGGACAGTCTCCCAAAGAAACCTCACACCCAGAGCGCCAGTGAAACGCTCTGGACTGGAGAGACAGTGGCGAAAGCCGTTCCTTGGTCTTCGCGGCTAGGCGAGGTGGAGTTATTCAAAATTGCCAGAGAAGTTGAAAATTGGCATGGGGGCAGCAGCCTCAAAGCCAAGGCTGGCTGAGCAGAATGAGGCAGGAACCTGTGGAAGGGGCTGAGGGGCGGCACCACTCCAGACGGCACCCTTGGGCGCTTCCCCACACCAAAGCCCGCTTATGCCGGGCAGGTCAGGAGGGCAGCTTCAAAAAGTCCCGGCTCCCCTCCAGGGCCCCCCTCGATTCACCACCACACCCCAGGACGCCCCTTCTCCCCAGTGGGCTGCAGACTCACCAGAGTGGCTGCTGACTCCACGTGTGTGGCTGGAGGGAGCGAGGAAGGGGGCTGTGCAGGACAGAACTTCCCCACTGCAGCCCTTCCCCCTTCACCCCCTTAGGAATCCGGAGTAGCTCCCTTTAACCCTCTGAGTGCTGGCCAACCAAGAAGAAAAGCTCTTTGCAGAGGAATCGGGAGGGGGGAGGAGAGAGAGTGAAGTGGGTGGAGTCAGCCCTAATTTTAACAAGTGGAACTGAGTTCCCCCGCGTTCCCCCTGCATGACATCACTGGGTATTACCACTCGCGGACCCTCGCGGATAAAGGCCCCACCTGTACTTTTCTTCTTTCTTACATTATTAAGCTCAATTTGGCACCACATGGCTCTATTTTCTTCCTTATTTTCTGTTTTTATCAGGATTAATGTGGCTACTACATACAGGGACATAGCATGACTTGCCCATGCCGGGGGCAAGGCACGCGTTGTGCCCCCTCATGCTGCAATGTCATGGCAGCAAATTCCCAGGCACATCCATTCACTTCCCAGCTTGGTGCAGCCAGCCAGGAAGGCAGGGAAATGTGTGGCGGGTGGGTTGGGGGCTCCTGCTGCTGCTGCTGGGGCAAATTCGTCCCAGTGGCAGTGGCAGGAGTCAAGGCAGCAGCGCACACCTTTCTGCCTTCCCCAGCTGGGAAGGCAGGCAGGCAGGCACAGGCCTCCTGCTGCTGCCACCGGGGCAATTTCACCCCAGTGGTGGTGGCACGAGCTGGGAAGGCAAAGAGGTGCACGCAGGGGCTTTTGATTCTGAGAATTTTGCGCTCAGGGCGACGGCCTCATTGGCCCCCATGCAACACTTCGGACTACATACCTCTCGCATTCCTTTTTTTTCCTCACCTCCTAGCTCCCTTATTCTTTTTCTTTTACATTACCCAGCCTCTACCAGAGCCTTATTATTTTTCCTTTATTCCTTTTTACCTTCCCACCAGGTAGCTCCATTCCATTCATCCTGAGATACAGGAAGCTGGACTAGATGGGTCTTTGGCCTGTTCCAGCGGGCCTCATCTTATGTTCTTATGATTCCTTCTTTGCTTTCTTATATTATCAGGCATAATTTGGCCACTACTTACCTGTATCTTATTCTGCCACTACCTTCCCCCCCCCCAATGTGTCAGGCTCGAATCAGCCTCACTTACTGTGGCTGCCTCATTGTTTTTCTTATTTACTGAGCTATTCCCTTGACATTATCAGGGTCAGCTTATTTACTGAGCTATTCCCTTGACATTATCAGGG
>JAJKFI010000008.1:9617490-9627639 GCA_029204185.1 Lerista edwardsae | reverse complement strand
CTCTCTCTCTCTCTCTCTCTCTCTCTCTCTCTCTCTCTCTCTCTCTCTCCCCTTCTTTTCCTCCTCCATCTTATTAGGCTCAATTTGGCCACACATCTCAATTTTATTTACATTATGAGGCTTTACTTGACCGCTTGTGGCTTTGTCTTATTTTTTCTTTTCTGTCTTGCATTATCTGTCTCATTTTGGCCACATCTTACCAGTGCCTTATTCATTTCCCACTGAGCTCTCCCTCATTCCTGATTTCTTTCCTACATTATCAGGTTCAGTGGGCACATTAAGTTCTTTTTACATTACCAGGCTAAAATTTACTACCACTTACCTGTATCTTACTCCATTTGTTCTTTCCCATGAAGGAGCTATTCTGCCTTTTTTGCTCTCCACTATCTGACTCAGTGTGAATACACTCAGCTCACTTTTATTCCTTCATTTCATTTTGAAATCATGAATCTCTCTTTGGCCATACCTGACCTTTGTGGTGGTGGTCTTTTTTCTTCCCACTGAAAAAATTCCTTATTCCACCTTTTTTCCCCTATATTACCAACAATTTGTTCACACTACGCTCTCTTTTCTTTTGCCTTTTCTTACATTATCAGTCTCAATTTGCAATCACTTATGTGTGCCTTATTCGTTTCTTGTGCTTCCAACTGTGCTCCCCCTTATTCCATTTTTTTTCTATACATTAGTAGTCTCACACAGAGCATAATTCTAATCTTGAGTTAGGCCAGCAAAGTTTAACTGGCACAAGGGAGACCCTAAAGTATGTTTGGACCACTCTTGGAGTCAGAGAGGCCAGCACACAGACGTGTGCCATCTTCCCTGACTCTGAGAGTGGTCCAAATGAGCTTTATGGTGGCCCTTGTGCTGGCCAAACTTTGTGGCCTACCTGCCAGCCTAACTCCAGGTCAGGATTGTGCTCTCTGTATAGCCACACTTAGGTCTCTTTTCTTATCTTTCTTACATTATCAGGCTCTGTTTGACCATGACATATGTATATGTTACTTTTTTTCCTTTTCCTTTAGTACCCTCAGGGTAAGGGAGCGTCTGTTCCCTAACCCAGGGTAGAGTTCAGCTGGCAGCAATGGATCTATTGAGCGGGCACAGAATCAGGGAAGCCTGTGTTGGGCTTCCCAGCCAGGGAGGGAGCACATAATACAGCATCAGAGGCTGCTGCCATCTCTGCCCCCCACCGGGTCCAATCCTTTCCCTGTCCTGCCCCCTCCCCACCTCCCCCCCACCCTGAAAGGTCTTGCCACCAGTGGCAGTGATACTTACTGCCTACTGCTCCTCAGTTACATCTTAATGGTGCTGAGGCCCAGCACCGACTGGCATTGACCCAGCGCCAGCTCTTTCTCCTTCTCAGGTGCGGCAAACTTGCTTTACTATGAGCCATTGAATTGGGCCCTCAGGGTGCAATTCTAGCCGATTTTTCAGCAATGCAGCTGAAAGGGCAATGCAGCTCCAAGGTGAGCAAACAACTTCTTAACCTTGAGGAGGTCTCTGTGACTATTACTCCACTGCAGAATGCAGAGTAGACATAGGCATAGCTATGTCAATGCTGGAAAGTTGGTTGGGACTGCACCCTCAGTTTCCTACCATCTGTTCACCTCTGATCTCTGGTTTCCCTTTTTTTACATAGCCTCAATTTCCCACTACCTGCTTCTCTTTTCTGTTTTAGTTTGTCTTCCCTTATTTCTTCCTATCTGAATTTCCCACTTTCTAACTCACTTGAATTAATTTTTCTTCCTTTCTTTCTTGCACATTTTGACATGGCCTTTCTTTTTCTTCTGTATTTATTTCCAGAGCCATGTGTTTTTCTGTCCATCTGTCTTTCTTTCTGTCACTGTACTCTGTTTTGCCTTTTCTACCACTTTTTGAGTTTTTCCCTATTTTATAGTTGTCCTCCAGTTGATTCAATATTCTGTTTAGGTTTTTTATCCCTTACTTTTGGGGGAGAAATTGCTTTCTTGGGCAGAGGGAGAACAACGCCTGACTTTACCATATCCAGCTGTGGGAATTCCCAATTCTTCCCTGGTTTTTTTTTTTTTAAATCATTGCCTACTTGCTAGTTGGCAGATTTAAAGTCTTTGTTTACTCCAGCTGGGAGATCTGAGGTATGGCAGTCAGGTTTCTGGATGTTGGCTTACATCTTCTTTTTGTTCATCAATATTTTTAAATATAATGTCATTTGGGGAAAATTAAAAAGAGTTACTTATGCTTTTCTAAAATGTGAGTAGGATGGGTCACCAGACAAGCTGAATGAGGCTGGGTTTGATGGTTTAGGATAGTGCTGGAGTTCCCAGAGCAAATGGTAATAACTACTTCTGTATTTGCCTTTTGGCTGTGAGTTCTTCTCAGAAAGGACCATATTTGTTCTATGGCACAGTTGCAGTTTTGGGAGACAGTGACTAGGGCCATTGGTATCTGGGCCCAATTAGACATGACTTTGATCATTGTATTGATCAATTGTATCTTTCTCCCTTATGAAAACCATATAGCCAGAGGGCAACTCAGATACTGGTTGCCGTGAAAGGCAAGGGAGTTTTTAAGCCTAACTTCTGTTGCAGTTTCAGTCAGAGCCTCCCTCTGGATGTTCCATGTCCTGGGGGAAAAAGCTCTATTGGCTTCAATGGTTAAATGGCATGCATAGAGCCCCCTGATTTGGATCCGAATAATGGTGGTAAGCAAGGCTAAAGTTGGCTAGCCCTTCCCGCCTCTGCAGTCCCAGACATGATCCAAAGACTAGAAGGGTAGGAGGAACCCTTTTCTTTGAATATCTTAATAACCTGTGTCCAGGGATTTCCATTTTCGGTCTAGCAATCTTCAGATCTTTTTCACTATTCAAGCTATTCTTCATGGACCTGGAGATTGAGCTTACTGTTGCTCAACAGTAAAGGCTAGAGATGTGGCATAATGGGGTTCCTGCATCCTTAATTTATCTTCCAAGACAGAGGCCCTCCAAAGAAGCAAAGTGGCCAATTCTGATGATGATGATGATGTGCTGATAATGATGTGCAGCTGAAGGTCAGTCTTCCCTGGGGAGGTTTCTCCATCCTTGCTTGAAATGGAAGGTGAAATGTCACACCTTCTCCTGTGCTTACCTTGTCAGTTCCCAGTCATTGCGTCCTGCTCCAACCAGCATTGCAGCAGGATGCTGAATGTTCTAAAGAGGAAGTCATTGGCCACTTTCCTTAGCCTCTCCCTTTTCTGTGTGGTGCACACAATGCCACCTGGCCAGCAGGAATAATTTGTTGCAGTGCTTCTGAGAGTTGTCCTGGCTAAGGTCACCTTCAGCCCTTGAGAGGACAGGAAGGAGCATCCTTAGAGTCGGTCAGAGGAGTGCATGCTTGGTTCCCATTTGAGGGAAGGCTCTACTTTGCTGGCTGGCTGGAAGGAAAAAAAAAGAGGGACATTGTGTGAAGAAGGATAGTGAGCCAGGCGCTTGTGCATCCGGTAGTGGGCAGGGGATCGTGAAACCCCACCTGCAGGAAGACTACTCTTCGGATGAGACCTTTGGGCTCCAAACACCAACAAGTGGTTCACCCTGAAGTGAAGCTGCTTCTATAGCTGAGAATTCCCTGATGCAGATGAAAAAGAGACAAAATTGGATTCTTAGATGCTCAGGGGTGTTAGAAATCAAATGCTCCTCCCTTGCCCCTCTCAAAACCAACATTTCCCAATTCTTTTCACTATTATTATTTGCTATTGCTGCTTGTTGAACTGCCTCTATTGAGGCCAGGGCAAAGAGACATCCTTTCCTTTCTTATGGGGTACTAGTTTCCTCTGTGTCTTTTCCCATGGTTTGAACTGTTCTGTTTCCTTGCCTGCACAACGAAGCATTCCTACCCTGGTTCATCATTGCCTTCACCCTGACAATGCCTACCATAATTACAGCCTACCATATTCACTAGGGACTAAGAGCCCCTGAGATAGGGCCCCTGAGACAAATTATTCCTGCTGGCCAGGTGGACCTGGCCAAAATTCCTTCTTCTATACAATGGTTGAAGGTATAGGTACTCTGTCCCAGTTTGTATCTGGTAATCCTACCTGAGAGGATGCACTCAGATCCCCACCCCAGGATGAACAACATGGTACAGAGCAGGTCATTTGTCCCCCACCCCCCACCCCCGCATTGGCCAGAGAATGCTGCAACTTTCCACCCCACCCCCACCTGAAAAGAACCCTGCTCTAACTTCAGTTGCCTAGTGACTGACAAAGGGAATGCAAATGAGCAAGAACCTCTGACCTCTCATTGGTCAGAGGACTAAAAGTTCTAGGCTTGCTTTGCATTATTATAAGCTGCCATGGGGATAATTTTGATCAAAAGGACAGGTATAAAGCAAAAAAAATAGAAAACTCCTCTCCAGCCTCTTTATTTCACCTCTGTTCGTACGTGATGATCCTTGCAGCCAGGAGGGCGGGTACAGATCTGAGCAGGGCATCTTTCATCACTGCCTGAGAGAGACCAAGAGACAAGACCGGGAAGAGGAGAGTTAGTGCTCGAAGGAGACCAATAGGATTGCTCCAGTCCCCCTTCCCCTTTTCTTTCCTCCATTGAATTTTGCATGGCTTAAGAAAGTGGGGAGCCCATCGCAGCACAGAAGAGGAGCCTCTTTTACCCTTGCCATACCTCACCTGGTGGGATTCTGAAGATGCTCACAAAGGAAAAGGTTGGCTGCCTTTGAAGTATTTAATCTTGGCCCAAGCATCACTTTTCAGATAACTCTCCGCTGGCAGGCAAGAGACAACGTCCTAAGATTGCCAGAAGTATCAGAGAGATTCATTATGGAGAAGCCATTAAGAAATCCTTCTTAGATCTTTCAATACATTATCATTGTTCAGCCAGAACATACAGGAGGAAAAGAATGAGATAAAATTCTCTCTCTCTCTCTCTCTCTCTCTCTCTCTCTCTCTCTCTCTCGCTCTCTCGCTCGCTCGCTCTCTCTCTCTCTCACACACACACACATTAGAACCAGCATCATTACTAATACATTACAATAACTAATAAGATCACTAGTACCCTCTTCATCCCTCTCTCTTCCTTTCAGTTACCTAATCTCTTTATCATAGTAAAGATGAAAAATGCAAAATTAGGGTACACCAAGAAAGACTGGTCTGGTCTGGTCTGATGAAAGCAGTGTTCTGACCAACTGACAGTTGAACCAAAGGACTATGATGTCAGGGTGTGATGTCACAAGAAGGCCATCACACTACCAGGAAACCCCTGCAGAATCAGAACATAGTGGGGCTATTAGTCTAGCACTCGGTTTTGCGCAGTGACAAGTCAAAGATTTCTGGGGAGCTCAGAAGCAATGTGTCAAAGGCAACAGCAACTGAAATTCAGTGGCCTCTGAACTGAGAGCAATCATGATTAGTAGCCATCGAAAGGCCTCTTCTACAGGAGATAGGCCTTATCTCCTCCTCTTTTAAAGACATCAAGCTGGGGTAGTCAATCCCACTTCGTATAGAAGCAAATTTCAGAAGTTAATTTTAGTTTTTGTCTTTATTTGTTTTATCTTTTTTCCCATTGCCTTCTTCAGTACAAATCATCAGGACAATTGGCAACACACTTAAAAACAAGATCCTGTACACTAAACACTTCTCACAACAATAAACCTGGGAGCATAATGAAGTCTTTGGCTGGTACTGAAGAGACATTCTGTGTGGTGTACACAGAATGGTGTACATAACTTCATTATGTCATCCAGAATTAGGGGAGATGGAGGGAAACTCTAGACACTTTCTCCATAGCATGTAGGATGAATCCCTGTGTTTCCCCACATCTTTTCTGGGCCTTTTTGTCCATTTTCCCAATTGGGGGGGCAACTTTAACTCACCAGCAGCTTCTGTGTAGTCGGCTGCTGGGAGGATCAGAGGTAGCTTTTGCCCCTTTGCTTTGAAAGTTCCATAAGCTCCTTCTCTTCCATTTGGATCAGAGTTCTTAACAGGGACAGTGATATGCTCACATTCCCATCTGTCCTATTCCAAGGGGGCGGGGGAAGACAGGTATCTATAGACCTTTCCACTAATCAAGTAAACCGGTGACATCATCATAAAGGTAAAGGTTTCCCCATGACCAAATGGTCTAGTCGTGACCGACTGTAGGGGGCGGTGCTCACCTCCGTTTCAAAGCCTGTAGAGCGGCATTTTGTCCGAGGACAAGCTTCCGTGGTCATGTGGCCGGCATGACTCTACGCCGTAGCGCACGGAACGCCGTTACCTTCCCACCAAAGTGGTCCCTATTTATCCACTTGCATGTAGGTGCTTTCGAACTGCTAGGTTGGCAGGAGCTGGGACAAGCAACGGGAGCTCACTCCATCACGCAGTCTTGAACTCCCAACCTTCCAGTCAGAAAGCCCAGCAGCAGCGGTTTAACCCGCTGTGCCACCACGTCCCTTGACATTATGATAGCCACATCTTAAAACTTGCAAGCCCACCGGGAACTGAGTGGTCTTCATTCCAGCTACTTGAGGGCCCACTCGGTGTGTCTTTGAAAGAAATACCCACTCTCAGGGCAGCAGGAGAAAGTTGCTTGGGAGTTCCATCCTTCAAGTAATTAGGGCAGGGACAAAGTCTAGCAGAGATCTGTCAGGTTCCAATTCATTTCAATTCGGTTTTTCCTCTGGTTTACAAATGTTCCTGTACAAGGCAAGTGGATTAGTAGCTGGAGCTCCTTCTGCTGGCCATTAACGGTAACAGCAGCCTTCCATTAACCTTTTCTAGCACACATTTTTATGTATTTACCTTGTTCTTTTTCAAATTTGTTTATTCCACTTTATTCTTTTTTTAAAAAAAAACCTGGTTACATTTTAACCCTTGGCCTGCCTGGTCCCTGGGTATGTGAAGGACAGTGGGTTGTCACGTTCCTTTGTTCTGCAGGCACTGCTGTGATTCTGATAAAAACTTCTGAGGTTCAGTATTCTCCTTGGCGGGGCGTATTGGCCAAATGATCCCAACCCTGTGCCTGGTCTGATAGTCTGGGCTGGTAGCAGCAGATATATTCTACCAAGGCTTTTCCCCCCTTCAACGGTGTGTCCAAATGGAGAAGAAGGGAACAGGAAGGGCATACACACGCTAATCCCTAGGCACTATTTCCCTGGGTCAGCCTGCAGTCCCATGAGGAGTCCCTTATCATGAGGAGTTCCTTATCAGTAAGCATGATTTTAGACCTCAGCCATGTTCCCCCTACATGCCGACTCTCTGTTTTCTTATTTAAGATATCCTAAACACCTTCCTTTCCTCAGAGAACCCCAACTCCTTGTTCAATTTATTTGTCCTTTTCTGCATTTCCTCCAAGTCTACAATTATCCTTTGTGAGATGTAGTGACCAGAACAGTACCCAGTATTACAACTATGGCTGTACCATAATTTGTTAAAGGGCATTGCAATACTGGCAGGTTTTTAGAAATTCTTTTCCTAAGAAACCCCTAGTATGGAATGTGCCTTCTTCACAGCATCCCTCTTGCATGATCAAAATCATCACTGAGATAGCAGCACCTTGACCCAAAATTATTTTTCTTCTGTAGTCATCACCAGTTTGGACCTGATCAGTGCACATGTAGGGTTTGGTTTCTTTGCATCAATGTGAGTCACTGTATTTACTCACAGTCACAATGAACCTCTTTTGCCATTTTATTGACAATTTACCCAGTCTGGAGAGATTTTCCAGAGTTCATTGCAGTCAGCTGGAGATTTCTGTGGAGAAGTGGCAGCATGCGAGCAGAGATACTAAGGCTATGGTTGTCGCTTGTAACCTTAGATGGTTAGAAGTTGTTGGATGTTTCTCTTCCTATACCTACTGTAATTAATCTCCTTGTCAGCTTTTGGTTTCCTGTTCTGTAGTACAAGCTGTGTAACAATGCTTATAGTTTTCTTGTTATAGTAAAGTCATCACACAAAATTGTTTTGTGTGGAACTGATCAATTTAGTCAGCCCTAACAATTTCATCATCCTGAATAATTTGAAGTGTCACTTGCAATAACCTCCCTGAATTCCCTGTTAACAACATTCACATTCTGAACAGTAAGTCACAAGACAAGCACATGAAAAGTCCCTGTTTCTAGCGACTGCTTTGCTCTCTCACCTGATACCAAGTGACTCCACTTCCCCAACTGACACTCTTAACTGCCTTAGAATGCTCTTGTCCATCAGACACAGCTCCTTACCAACTGCTGAAGACGTGACAAGTTCCAATTCCAGTTCCCGGGTATCCTCCCAGCAGTCCATTTGGGCAGAGAAATAAATATACTCACAACTATCCAGAAGGATATATGCTAAATTCTGGTCCCAGCCTCTGGTCAACCACTGGGGAATGCCTCATTTAAGACCTCAACTCAGCTGTGAGTTGTTTGGCTGTCTTTTGATGTCCCTACCACCCTCGTGTTCCAGTTATGAAAAGGGACCATGAAATTACAGAAATCCCCCCCATAAAAAGGGAAGGTTGGCAGGAACTTTGTGTGAGCATGTTGGAAAGAAGACGTTCAACTGCATGAGCCAGGCAGCCTCTCCAGTGTAGGAGGTGAACCTGTTTCTTCTAAGTCAGTGGTTTCCAACCTTTAAAATTTTCGCAATTCCTGTAAAGTGGGGGGGGATGGCAACTTGGCAATGATGGCAGTGACATCACTCTTGGGTTCACACCGCTACTGCCAATAAACTCTTTTAAAAGGGTTGGACTCGCCCCGTGTTTGGCGCTGGCGAGAATCCGGGTTTTGCAGTATCTCCAGCCGCCACCATAGACGGGTACGCTCTGCTTCCTGATGAAGACCCATCCTCCCATGATGGCTAAGAAGCCTTTGGAGCCTTAGTCTTGTTCAAAAGCTATGAACATTTGACCCACCTGAGAAAGAAGTGGCCCTGTGAGGCCCACTCCATTGGCTTGACTAAAACCCACTGCAGTTTGGCTCCTTCCCTCCAGAATTGTCTCCATTAGCAGCCGTTATTACCAGGCTGCACCTGAGAGAGAGGAAGGCAACAGGGCTTACTCCATCAACTGTCACTTGGCTCCTCCCCCTCTCAATTGTCTCTCTCAGTGGACATTCCATCTGGGCATTATAACAATTGTGTCATATTGTATAAGAACTAATACCAGAATTTGCATGTTTCCCCATCTCTTCCCAACCCTCTTTCCTGTTGTGTTGGATTCAGTGTGTTGACTGCCAGATTAAATAAATTTTCAGCTGCAACAAGCCTTGCGTTCATTGGCAGTATGGTGCAATATGTATTAGATGTATGGAACAATCAATCATTTTTGTTTTCTTCTACTGAAGATCAAGAGCCTAAGGTGAGTAATTTACAAATTAATCATCTGCAATGAGCCCAGGAATCCCCAAGGAAATCTATAGAAATCCCAGATGAGGGCTCTCAAGATATAATGCAAAGAAACAGATCACTATACTACTTGCAAGTTTTTTCTCTCAAGATATTCGCTGAAAGTCAAAGTTTAGAAACTTGCTTCTTTTAAAAAGGGACACTGAAATTAACTTGATTCTGTGATAGGCAAGACAGAAGTGTCTCTCTGGCCATGACACTTAACTACGATTGGTAGTATCCTCAGCTCAGTATCCTCAACTGTCCTTAATTAGAACAACTGGACATTTTTACAGCTCAAAGGCATCCTGAGGCAGCCTCAAAGGCTGAGATCTGACTACAGTTCTCTTTTGCAATTGAGTGTGCGATGAGAAAACTCACATTGCATTAATAACTTTCATAAAGGCAATTTATTGTTTTCCATATAACAACTCCCCTCAGGCACATGTAATAAATAAGGAAGAACAACACGGGCAAAGTATCTTTTCTGCACTTCTAAGCAACCCTCCTCCTCCATATGCAGAGTGTGAATTCCCGAGTAGTCATGAGTCCCTGCACTTATTTTAGAAATTATGCCCTAGTTACAGAGGATGATGATAAACCCTGGTTTATATTAGACATGCATTGCATCAAGGTACCTTCTCCCAGGATATTTGCTATAGTCTCAGGTGGTGGGAAAAATTTGGTGATTTTTGGTCCCCTCAGAACCTGCCAGTAGCTATACTGTCTCTCTGGGAATGGGCCTCTCCCTCAGGGTGAGTTTCAGGCAAGTGTGATGGTTGCGCCTGGTGGGGTATGTTGCAGTTTCACATCTCACAGCCTAGAACTGGTAGAAACTGGCAT
>JAJKFI010000008.1:9333155-9615104 GCA_029204185.1 Lerista edwardsae | reverse complement strand
TAATAATAATAATAATAATAATAATAATAATAATAATAATAATAATAATAATAATACTTGGGACATATTAAAAGGAGCAAATGAAAAGCAAGGGGGGCCCCCACCAAGCACTGATCTGCCTGATAAATTTGATTCAGGTTTGTGGCTTTAGGCAAAGGAAAAATTGAACTTTGCTTCCAGTCTATCTTTCAGACTTAACTTTGCTTAAATGATTTCTGTTAGGCTTCTCCAGTACATTTTGCTGCATAGAACCAGGCAATTCATTCTACATCCCAGAAATGCTTTGGTCTCTTCTATTTCTTGAACAACAGCCTCCTATGCTAGTTGACAGATAAGACTGCTTTTGAAACTGCAGGCATTAATGAACTAGCATGAGCGTTCAGGGAAAGAAATCCCCATGGACGTCCCCAAACTTCAAGCACTGTGAAAGTCTCAATGTTTAGCAAGATGTAGGGTTTGGGGAGCAAGTAGTCAAACAAGATCATGCGACATCTGGGAGTAAGTTGAGTAAGACATCAGGCACTATTCCCAAGGCAGAAACCCAGCAGGGCTTGAAGGCAGTTTTCAGGAAACAGAAGTGGCACCTTAATATACTACAAGAACTTTAACGGCATTTTGAGTAGAAATGCTGACAAAACCTCAAACTGATGGATAGTTCCACTCAAAGACCAAGTGCATATCTGCCAAATTCATCATCTGCTTTCTTATAGTCCTCAGGCTGTGGCAGAGGTGCTTATTCTAATGGATGCAGAAGGAAGCACAATCCCAATTGATCGTAGCTCAGCTAATGTTGTGACAAGTTGCCATCAGGCACCTCACCCTTTTTCACCATCTCCTCACCGCTAAAGATGGCAAACAACATCTGTGAGCATGGCTAAGAGGTATCATAGCCTCTTTTTTGCACACTTCCTCAATTTTGCACACGTCCTCAATCTCTCAGCACCTCATGTTTCGTTTCTACTACAAAAGGGGAGAGCCTGCTTTAAAAAGCCATAACTCAATGGTACTAGGGATGAAACTCTCAGCACAAGACATCCATGGGATGCCACATCTTTCTCCAAATCCCTCTTCAAAACCCAGCCCTTTTGCTAAGCCTTTAGCTTCAAGGCCACAGTCCTCATTCACAAGTGAAACAAAGCTGGACTGCACGTGCACCCTTTCATCCCTCCTTACTTTTGCTTCTCTTTGATGAAACATTGTAAGCCTCTCTGAGGACCAGAGGATTAGTTGTATAAATGTAGCTAGAACAAACTCTGAAGCATTTCTCATGAAAGGGTTCCGAGTATCTGGTTACTTTCACTGCCCTCTTGGAAATCACAACCATTTTTATTGCAGGAACACAAATCCTGGCTCTGCCAGAATACTTGCAATTCTTCTACGTGCAGGAGGGGAGCTTTATTTTAAAATTACCTTTTCCCAACAATATTCCAGCCACTAGGACTTTTTCACAGGCAAGACTTTTGTTTTCGTGCCAGTTTGTTTTTGCCAAATAAGGGCTGAAGTGGAAAGCTGGCCACCAGTCCTTTCGGGATTCCCACTCCTTTTTGAGCCAGTCAAGCTGCTTGCCAGAGCTATAAAAGAGTAAAAATGCCACAGATTCAATCTCAGATGCTGGGAGAAAAGCCTGTACTTTTAAAACAAGTTACTAAAAGAAAGAGCTACCAGGGACCAAGAAACCACACATTTATTTCCAGTATCCTCTGTTGTGCAGTGCTACGTGGCTGCTTATAGCATCCTTCTCTTGAGCTATGCAAAATACAGAGCATGCTATGTAGTTTCCTTGCACATTGGCAGACTTTGCAGGAAAAATACGATTCAATATGTACGGTAACCTTTATTGGCATAGACATCACAAATGAAACATACAACGAACTCAAAATCTCTACACATGTCTGAACAGTTATACAAAACAACAGTCTAATGATAGATAGTGCCCAGTAAGCTAACCCATAGGACTCAATATTTGTCCTGCACACACAATGGTCCAGTCCAACAACAAATTCATCACACTTGTTAGCAGATCAGGGTTTTCCCCTTCCACCTACGGTACTTACCTTTGTAGGATTTCCACAATCTGTTTTGCCAAGTAGCACCATGCTTTTGTGTTTTCCTTCCAGCCAGCAAAATCCAAGACTTCAAAAATAACTTCCAGTCGCAGTTTCTGGTTTTTAGTTTTTTCTGCAATTAGCGAAAGTCATGCCAAGTTATCATGTATTAATCATAAAGCAGCAAATTCTAGTTATGCCACATGATGAATACAGACAATCATTTTACGGCATATCTCTACTTGGGCCCAGTCCTCCTTACCATTTGACATGATGTTACAGGCAATCCAGCTATTGAGGGGTGAGAGAGCTCACCTTGGAGAAGCTTGTATTCTTATTTAATATTTTTATTTTATTATTTACTTATAAAGCCTGCAATTGTGTGGCCTCCTCGCTCCATGCCTCTTCTGTTCAGAATAAACAGGTGCGGGGCATGCTGGAAACCCAACATTCATTCATTCATTCATTCATTCATTCATTCATTGTATTGCTATCCTGCCTTTCTCTCCAGGAGGGGACTCAAGGGCCCCAGAGGGGACCCTTGCTCATGCTCATGTAAACAGAAGGCTGCATGCACCAAGCTTTGTCAATACAGTGAAGAGATGGGCAGGCAACCTCCAAATCACCTGTTCCTGTCTACTTGGTTATTCATAAGCACCAAGTACGTGGGGGAAAGCAATTTGGAGTTGCAGCAGGGTTTTCCCCCTCCTTCTGCCTCCAGCAGTGCTGGGAGGCCGATGCTGTTGTGCCCAACCAGTCCAACTTGTTCTGCCCAATCAGAGGGCCCAGTGGAGAAGCAGGCTGGAGAGGATGCTGTGCAACACAAACATTTCCGGTGGCCTCATGGTTGGCCACCCCAGTTGAGAGTAACTCAACCCAGTTGAGAGTTACAGTTGAGAGTAACTGTCCCTATTCACCTCAGCACACTGTCTAGGGGTTGTTTGTGGGTGCTTCCTCTGCATCTTTTTATATTAGATTATGAGCCCGTTTGGGATAGGGTACCATGTAATTGCTTTGAGAATTTTTGTTTAAAGGCAAAATTCTCTTATAAGTTGAGTATCTTATCTTTGATACTCAACACCTATCCTGTTGTTACACTGAACAGTAGTCCAGAAGCTACTAAACAGCCAGTTTCAAATGGGCACACAACCAGCCGTATGCCTGAAGTTAACAAGAGCTTTAATGTTTTGAAGCTCTCTTCTCGTTTAAAATATCATTCTTAAATCCTTGCCATACACACATATTCAGAATCAAATAGTTATTTCACAATTAAGATCGCAAGTTGAACAGATTTCTTCCATAGCTCAACCCCACACCAGAACTAGGGCAACTGACCTTCACATTAGTATTTGCTTGCAAAGATATGCCTGTGCACTTATGACAAAGGCAGATGCCCTCCTCTTCCCCATTACAAAAAAAAAAAAAAATATAGCAGTAAGGACCCCCTACACACACACACACACACACACACATAACTCTGAGACTGTTAAAAGAAAAACACTCCAAGACTCTTACTTGATTTTTTAAGCAGGACATAAAATTCCAACATCAGTTCATGAGAAGGAACAAGCTCGTGCAAGACCTAGGGAGACATTAGCACAGCTATATAGAGGCAGTCTAAAATTGTTTTATTTTTTCATGGATGGCAGTGTTATCCTAAAAAAAGGGGGGGGCTGAAAGCAGTGTTATGTGTTTTTATTCCAAATCAATACTTTAATCAATCTTAAACCATCTTTAATCAAATGTAATCATGGCCATGTAGATGGCATATATGTGTGTGATGCCTATGGCTGTCAGCAGACATAGCCACAGGAATAAAACAGGCATCATACACCCACATACACTCCCCCCCCCGAATAGCAAGGTGTTAAGGAACTCCAAAAACTGCACACAAAATGTGGGGGCAGCTAAACAGCCAAAAGCCAAATAAAGTTATGCCCCCCCCCCCCCCCCCGCACAGGTCACATCCCGAGCTGGCTGTTCTGATGCCAAAAAATGCATACTCTTGGCTGGTTCTTCCCTCAGGTTCTATTTCTTCCTCTTCCCCCTTCAAATCTGCCTGTGTCATCATTGCAGTGGGGTTCAGTAGAGGTACATAGCAACATACAGAGAATTACAGAGATTCCCTAGAATGCAGAACAGGGATCATTTTTGGTTTTAACAGCACAGCATGATGTGAAAAAACAGCAGAGGAAAGACAGATTCAGACTGCAGAAAAAGTACTGCATAAGTGTTTGTTTTACTGTACTACATAAGTACAGATTTTGCAATGCATAAAAAAGCATAGCAAGAAGCAGTAACCTCAAGAGACCCTGCAACCATTGCAGGAACACCAGCTCTTATAGAGTTAATTGCAATATGTTAATTGCTGTGCTGGGTGGAGAAGCTAGCAGGAGCATAGTGATGGAGAACAAAGAACTGCTCCCATAGCCTTCCCAACTATCTGCAAGTGCTAAAGACAGTCTGCATTCACCTGCAAATGATCAGCAGGCAGTTAAAAAGGTGAATTTTGGCTTATTTCATTGATTAAAGGGGATACCCTGTTTTGTGGTTTTTAATGGCCAATTTCGTGGTATTTCCAAATACCATTTTAGACTGCCCCTATGTATAACACATGGGGCAAAGTTAAGCACTTTTACATCCCACCTGTTCCATGGAAGAATTAGCAGCTGAGACTTGTGGCAAAGTAACTAAAGCAGGGGACATAATCTGGCAACCAAACTGAATTCACAGCCTAGGTATACAGAAGAGTATAAATTCTGTGAGTGAAATCTCAAGCCTGTTTGTCTAACCCCTGCTAACTGGGCAAGAGGCACTTTTTCAAGTGGAGTTCCTCTTAGATTTAGCAGGGGGGAGAGTAACCGTCCCTCTTCACCACAGCACAATATCTTTTCTAGTGGCTTTCACTGGTGGTGTTCTGCGTTTTTTAATATTGTGAGCCCTTTTGGGACAGGGGACCATGTAGCTTTATTATTATTTGCCTGTAAACCGCTTTGTGAACTTTGTATTGAAAAGCGGTATATAAATACTATTGAGTGATTGACTACGGAAGCAATAGTTGTAGCTCTAGAACTAATAATTAAAACACAAGCAGACTTACTCAGTGTCGCTATTCACTGGACTGATTATCATTCGTATGACAAACTATCGGTTTATGTACCCCCATATCAAATCATCACAGACACTTTCAGACAGATGATGCTCTGTTTTAAGCAGCCTGTAAGCCACAGTTATATTTGAATGGGCACCAATTAGAAAGGCAGCTTGAAAATTAGGAAGGCAGAAAATGGAAGCATCCTCCAGGGTGTAGCAGCCATGCTAGTCAAGATGCCACCATAATTTATAAATCCTGTTGATTTCAATAGAATGTCAACATTTTTCCTTGAAATTGATGCAACTCAAGAGTGTTTTACTTAAAGTGGGTGGCATGCCCTCTAGCAGTGCAATCCTATTTGTTTGCTCAGAAGTGAGACCCTCCGTATTCAGTGGGTAAATATGCACAGCATCTTATTCACAGATAATCATTACAGTAACCACTAAGCAGAATACAGAAAACATACCTGGAGAGCTGAAATCTGCTTTTTCCTTGGTTCACCCCTTCTCTTCAAGAACTGATAGAAGAAGACGTGAGCATTGGGGTTGGCAGGAAATTTCGAATTATATGCGTACTCATTCAACATCTTTCTTGCTTCTTCATACTCTTCATAATGTTCTAGCATCTGTGTGAATACAAATGTGTGGATGGTTATTTCAAGTTTGGGCTGCCTTTCCACCAATGGGGGTCCAAAGCCATTTACAAGAGCTTTAAATCTTCACAAGAAAAATATTCCCTTTTCCATTCAGGTATAAGCAGCCTCCAGGCTTGTTGGGATATGGGTGAAATGCCACCTGCAAGACTCAGGGGGCAATGTATTATCTAGACACCTGAAACACCTTACCTGCCCACTATGGAACCTGAAGGAGATATGTCCACTAACTTCCTTTCTTCCATATGTTCCTTCTCTCTCTGATGCTCCAATTCCCACCCTGACTTTCTAGTTCAGACAACTTAGAGGTGGGTGAACACAGTTTAATTTTTTCCCCACGTATGTCCGCATTTCCCAAAGTTAGAAAGCAGAGTTGTGTGTTTTTATTCCTAAGGTGAATTTTTATAAATTATAATATAGTATACTTGAAAAGTGTACTAGGTAGAAGACATAAATGGTATATTGTCAGCCGATGCAGCCACATGCGTGTAAAAGTGTAATAGAATGGTTTTATTTTTTTCAGATTTTTTCTTTACAAAAATGGGAAGCACAGAAAGTGATATTATGTGCTTTTATTTCATTATCATAAAAAAATCCATCTCTACTTATAGTCTGCCATTACATCTAACTCGGTGATTTATGATTTGCACTTCGTACTTCAGTTCAGAACTGGAAACTACTATTTCTTCCATTAAGCTGTTTAATGTTTTGGGTTTTTTTTAAAGGGTCGTCGAAGCTAGTGATGCCATTGGTGACAATGAATTCTCAATATCCAAGCCTGCCCAGTCTTTGCTTAGAAAACACAGTGGAGAGCGATGCTGAAAACAATCTGTATGAAAGCTTAAAACCAAGCCAGATGCCACCATTTCTACTTCTGCATTTTCCCCCTTCTTTCTCAAAGTAGCAGCCACAAATGGGCCCAACCAAATTTCCTCTTCTACCATTATCCTGTTGAAAACCACTCCCGCACCAGGCTTACAACAGCATGTGTTCAACAGGCATTGGGCCCAAGTGGAAAGGGTTAAACACCCCTCTCTGAGAAAGGGAAAAAAATCCACAAGCAGAAAGAACATCCAGTTTAAGCCTCCATAGGCTGGTGAATTCTTGCAATGCTGTCAGCAATATTTTGAACAAGCATCAAATAAAATAGTGGCATACGCAAGATGTGCTCTTACATCCACGTAACACATTACAAAGGGATCCCAAACTCCAGGAGTCTTAATTATCTGTTCAAAGCCGACTGCAGCCTGCCGGTAAAAGCTGTGCATTTCCTGCTGAACAGACGACACTGCATAGCTGTTTTCATCTGTGAAAAAGGCGAGACAAAATAAGTTTCTTACATCAAATACGATGCATACAAACAAAGTTAAAGCACGGCAGCAATCTCAGCTTTGAAAGGTGCTTTTCAGGCACCTCCAAAAAGCTTATAAGGAGAGAAGTGATTAATAATGTGAATCAATTCTAATTAATGAGGACAATATTAGGCATTGGTAATATAATTACCAATTAATTAATTAATGAGGACAATATTAGACATTGGTAATATAATCAGTATGTTCTGCATTTTAGACATTAGAATCAGATATTAGAATTTTTTAGAATCAGACTGGTCCTAAAGAAACTAAGGCACAGACTAGATTGTGAAGTTATGCATTTTATTTTATGCTGAATTACCCAAACACACCATGGCTAACCAATGATAAGTTAGCTGTTCCTAGTCAAAAATCACACAGCACTATTATAACAGTGTTTTGGCCCAACCAGAACAGACACTTGTCTGTTCTACCTCTGTTCTACCAGCATAAATGCAATCATACTCCGAGGCTGCAGACACAAAGCTCAACCATGATTTGTGATGGTTAGCCATGGTGAAGCATTACATCTTATTACCTAAAGCATGGTAAGGGATTGGCAGCAAACAAGGATAAGGAAACCTGGTTTGAAGTGGATTTTCAACTCACGGCTTGCATTATATGTGGTTATATGATAAATCTGTACCAAACAACCACAGTTAATTTTTCTAGCTCTGTGCTTGCTAGGCAACAAACACATCTTACTGACTTTTACCTATAAAGGCCCTATGGGGCCAGAGTTGTAACCTAAATCATGGTGTTACCATGAGATTTTCATCAAGGCTAAGGCAGCAAACCATCGTTAAGCTAACGATGTTTATGTCTAAGGCCAATGAATCTGCTCAAGTTTCACTGAGAAACAAAAGAGACTGAAATGACAAGATTATCCAGTTTGACTTATTGAGAAAGCCACTAGGTTTTCAAGTTACACAACCTGAGGTTCCTTGTAAGATGCAATTTGGATACCAACAGTGAGGAGCAAAACTCTTATTCCATGTACCATTATATGTATGACTTATTACTCTTTTCCTATGTGGAAAACAAATTAAAGCTTCAAGTCTAAACACATTTACTTGGAAATCATGAATTCATTGAACATTGAGGGTCTTACGTTTAAGTAACCATGGTTAGGATTGCATTGCAACTCCAAGCTTCACCATTAGTATTTAATCCTACTTTTCAAATTCCAGGAACATTATACGAAGTTATAGTTGCCTGCAAGGGTACCAGTGGACACAAAGATACATACTCACCAAGTTCCAGCAATTCTGTCTTCTTTTTTAGCCACTTTAGATAGTCCAGCAGTGCCCTATAGCCTTGAACAAGTTTTAGCTCTTTTTCCTGGGCAACTGTTTGCTCTCCATAACGCCAACTCTCTGCCAGGACCAGGTTCTGATAGGCCTCATCCAAGAACCCATTACTCAAGAGGTAGAAGATGTGTTCTAAAGAAACCTATGATCATTTTAAACTTAGTTTACAATCCTTATCAGCAACACTTCCAAATATTATGTTAGATAATACAGTACATATTCTGATCCCCTTTAACTTCAATGCAAACTTTCAATGCATGACAAAGATATGTCAATAGAGCTATCCGCAACACTGAAACAATTGCACACAGGCATGCACAATTCAGTCATCCATTCCTTCCCTTTATATGCGCGCACACGCACACGCACTCTCCTACCTGCAAATCAGCATAAGAATTACAATGGCAGGAACACGGGGGGGGGGCAGTTTACCCAAACTAGATCATAGTGAAGAACAGTGTACAATTATCCTTGCTATCCAGCAGAAGTTGCAGTAAGTGAAATACTAGCATATTGCATTGCACAGCTGTAGTGCTGCAAGTACCAAGCCCTTCTGCAATTAAAAATATTTTTTCTATTTAAAAGATTTTTACCCTACCTTTCCTCTGCCAGGGTAGATGTCCAAGGCAGCTCACAATTATTGGATGAAAATACAGTACATACAAATAAGACTGCTTATTTTGCTTAATAAAAATAAAATACAAATGAAAACAGGATAAAAAATATAAATCATTGAAGGAGGGCAAACTATTTACAACGCAGGTTCTGCTGCAAAGGTACAAGAGTCAACATCAAACGCAGACGAAACAGAAAAGTCTTGAGCCCACTTAGAAATGCTATGAGGTTAAATATAAATATGGCATATATTTTGCCAGAGAAGTTTCTGCTAAGAATAAAGAAATGGAACACTGTTTTGTTCTTAAAGCAAACATCATGGTAACCATACACTCAAGAGCCAACAAAACATTCCCTCAGTAGTATTTGCAACATTAGCAGGCCAGATATCTAAAACAATTATTTTCATCCAACCTACACTCACCTGTAAATATCCTTTTACTCCCAAATTTTTCATCCGATCCGCAAACTGATTGATCTCATCTATGTTGCTCCTGGGATGATGTTGCAAGATTTCAGTTCCTAGTCGCCAGATCTTCTATCATGGAAAAGACACATACAGAACAAATAATTATCATAGGATGCAAGGCTGTGAATGTCGCCGAAGGAGCTGAAGTAGGCAAAAGCAAACTGTGACTATCAAGAGAACATTGGTGCACATTTGGCACATACCATAAGTTGACAAACAGCCACCCAACATATCCAACTGGAGATTGCAATTCTGGCAAGCCCCATCCTGCCACAGAAAAATATGTTCAACTGAATAATCCAAACAGTGCTCGGTTCCATTCCTAAACATGATGCAGAATTCTGAAATCAGCATGCTTCTCAGCCATGTGTAGGATCTGACTGATAACCTGCTTGCTTACCTCAGGGGCAGCCCTCTTTTTTTCTGTTCTGGTACTCTCCAGTGTCTCCACATAGCTGACCATTAATTCCGCAGCCCTTTGCCACTGACTTCGTAAAAGGGCCTCTTGTATGTTGTTTAAACACTCTTCTTTGACCGTCTGAAATTCTGAGGACTTCCTGTCTGCAGTGTCTACAATGACATTAGAATGTTTGCTGATAGGTGCTATTTACCTCCAAAGCAGTAGGACTTAAACTGCAGTTCACAGATACCTTATATGTTCAAGGCTGGATTATGGAAGGACGTATGCGCAATAATTCAACCTTTGTTTAATCTGCATTACATTGGAATGTACGTTCTGATGTGTTATAATTAACTACTACGAAACTGCTTATAAATACACTGCAGCATCTTTTTCCTCACCTTTTTTTGTCATGCACTAGTATATTCAGGCATAATTCAGAAAGCGATATAAATAGCACTGATGGTTATCTTTGGTTTTGAAGGTACTCAAGCACACTCAGGAAAAGTAATTTATTCTTGCACCAGTGGAATTAAAGTAGATACAATAGGAACCTTCCCTGGAGAAGACCCTCACTAGTAATAGCACAATTTAATTGGCATAGTTGACACTTCTGAGTTGGATCATGTATTTGGACAGCAAGAGGAAGAAGTTTCCCATCATGCCCTACAGCCAGCACAACATGCCACAGAATTTACTATCACAAAATAAAATCCGTACAAAAAGTCTGCTGGGAGTTACACTAACATGGAACTTCCCAAAATATTGGGCAACTTACAAAGGTACCTTCTTTGTACAGTTGTTGTTGTTGTTCAGTCGCTAAGTCGTGTCCGACTCTTCGCGACCCCATGGACCACAGCACGCCAGGCCTCCCTGTCCTCCACTAGCTTCCTGAGTTCGCCCAATTTCATATTCATTGCTTCAGTGACACTATCTAACCATCTCATCCTCTGTCGCCCCCTTCTCCTTTTGCCTTCAATCTTTCCCAGCATGAGGGTCTTTTCTAAAGAGTCCTCTCTTCTCATCAGGTGGCCAAAGTATTGGAGCTTCAGCTTCAGCATTTGTCCTTCCAGGGAGCAATCAGGCTTGACTTCCTGGAGAATTGACCGATTGGATCTCTTTGCAGTCCAGGGGACTCTCAAGAGTCTTCTCCAACACCATAATTCAAAAGCATCGATTCTTCGACGCTCTGCCTTTCTTATGGTCCAGCTCTCACAGCCATACATGGCTACTGGGAAAACCATCGCTTTGACTATGCGAACCTTTGTTGGCAGGGTGATGTCTCGGCTTTTGATTAAGCTATCTAGGTTCACCATAGCTTTCTTCCCAAGAAGTAAACGTCTTTTAATTTCATGGCTGCAGTCACCATCTGCGGTGATCTTGGAGCCCAGGAAAATAAAGTCTGTCACTGCTTCCATTTCTTCCCCTCCTATTTGCCAGGAAGTGATAGGAGTGGTTGCCATGATCTTAGTCTTTTTAATGTTGAGCTTCAAACCAATTTTGGCACTTTCCTCTTTCACCCTCATCAAAAGGTTCTTTAGGTCTTCCTCACTTTCTGCCAGTAGAGTGGTATCGTCTGCATATCTGAGGTTGTTGATGTTTCTCCCAGCAATCTTGATTCCAGCTTGTGAGTCATCCAGCCCTGCCTTCCTCATGATGTACTCTGCGTATAAGTTAAATAAGCAGGGTGACAATATACAGCCTTGTCGTACTCCTTTCCCAATTTTAAACCAGTCGGTTGTTCCATGTCCAGTTCTAACTGTTGCTTCCTGACCCGCATAAAGGTTTCTCAGAAGGCAGATCAGGTGGTCTGGAACTCCCATCTCTTCAAGAACTTGCCACAGTTTGTTGTGATCCACACAATCAAAGGCTTTAGCATAATCAATGAAGCAGAGGTAGATGTTTTTCTGGAACTCTCTTGCTTTCTCCATGATCCAGCGAAGGTTGGCAATTTGATCTCTAGTTCCTCTGCCTCTTCGGAAACCAGCTTGTACATCTGGTAGTTCTCGATTCACATACTGCTGAAGCCGAGCTTGTAGGATTTTGAGCATGACCTTGCTAGCATGTGAAATGAGTGCAATGGTGCGGTAATTCGAGCAATCTTTGGCATTGCCCTTCTTTGGGATTGGAATGTAAACTGATCTTTTCCAGTCTTGTGGCCACTGTTGGGTTTTCCAAATTTGCTGGCATATGGAGAGCAGCACTTGGACAGCATCATCTTTTAAGATTTTGAGTAATTCCGCTGGAATGCTGTCACCTCCACTAGCTTTGTTGTTAGTGAGGCTTTCTAAAGCCCACTTGACTTCACTCTCCAGGATGTCAGGTTCGAGCTCAGTGACCGCACCACTGAGGTTATCAGGAACATTTAGATCGGCCTTATAGAGTTCCTCTGTGTATTCTTGCCACCTCTTCTGAATCTCATCTGCTTCTGTTAGGTCCTTGCCATTTTTGTCCTTTATTGTGCCTACCTTAGCATGAAATTGTCCTTTGACATCTCCAATTTTCTTGAAAAGATCTCTAGTCCTCCCCATTCTGTTGTTTTCCTCTATTTCTTTGCATTGCTCATTTAGAAAGGCCTTCCTATCTCTCCTTGCTGTTCTCTGGAAATCTGCATTCAGTTGGGTATATCTTTTCCTTTCTCCCTTGCTTTTGGCTTCTCTCCTTTCCTCAGCTATTTGTAAAGCCTCGTCAGACAGCCACTTTGCCTTCTTGCATTTCTTCCTCTTTGGGATGGTTTTAGTTGCTGCCTCCTGTACAATGTTACAGACCTCCGTCCAAAGTTCTTCAGGCACTCTGTCTACCAAATCTAAGCCCCTAAATCTATTTGTCACCTCCACTGTATATTCGTAGGGGATCTGATTTAGGTCATACGTGGAGGGCCTAGCGGTTTTCCCTACTTTTTTCAGTTTAAGCCTGAATTTGGCAAGAAGAAGCTGATGATCTGAGCCACAGTCAGCTCCAGGTCTTGTTTTGACTGCCTGTATGGAACTTTTCCATCTTTGGCTGCAAAGAATGTAATCAATCTGATTTCGATGTAGACCATCTGGTGAAGTCCATGTGTACAGTCGCCGTTTGTGTTGCTGGAAAAGGGTGTTTGCTATGACTAATGTGTTCTCCTGACAGAACTCTATCAGTCTTTGCCCTGCTTCATTTTGTACTCCAAGACCAAACTTGCCTGTTATTCCTCTTACCTCTTGACTGCCTACTTTAGCATTCCAATCCCCTATGATGAGAAGGACATCTTTTTTGGGTGTTAATTCTAGAAGCTGTTCTAGGTCTTCATAGAAGCGGTCAACTTCTTCCTCATCAGCACCAGTGGTTGGGGCGTAGACTTGGATTACTGTGATGTTGAAAGGTTTGTACAGTAGACAAAGCAAAGATAGCCACAAAAAGCAGGAATGAAAGATCTCTAATTTTCTTCTTCGCTCACTTCCCTAACACCAAAGTTGTCGCTTTCAAAACTCCAGGATACTTTTTTAGCCTTAGCACAGGAGTGGCCAACCTTTCAACTTTAGAGCTCCTGGACCTTTAACAATTGTGTAGGAGAGGGAATTTCAGCAGGTGCAGCTTGTCATCTCACAGATAACCTGCACCTGCTGAAATTCCCTCTTCTACACAATTATTAAAGACCCAGGAGCTCTAGAGTTGAAAGGTTGGTCACCCCTGGCATAGCATAAAGTAACAGGATGCCAAGCCCTCTTCCAAAGATGAGAATTTCCCATCATTTTTATACCAGTCATACAATGCCATGAACATACAGGAGCAGAAGTGCAATTGTTCTACTAAATGCTCCTAGTAAGGCTGCAGCAGCTGTGCTCACCTTTCATGGCATCTTTGCCCACCGTCCTCCTTTGCCTGCTGTTGCTAGTAAGACCTCAGCTTTACCATCCAGCAAGCAAAGAAGGGGGGCAAAAGGACAGAGTTTACAACAGCAACTTTACTCGGTGCATGCTAAACATGTAGGTCCTGTCACTAAACACAGAGTTGCACTTGGTAACTGCAAGGAGAAAACTAGTATACCAGGGCAAAGTATAGACTGGTGTACAGGGCAAAGTGTAGAAACCTTCTCCCTAACATGCCAGCTTCCATTCTGCAGGAGAGATGCACCATAATACATAAGCCAGCTCTAAGAGGTCTACTTTAAAAAGATACCACTACTGTAGGCTGACACAGACCTAAATAGAAAAAAAGTGCTTCAGGGCCTTGGCTGCTTGCCATCAGTGTTGCTAGCTTTACCAGTGTATTTACACAGCAGCACAACCATAAGTTCAGCAGCTTAAACAGCCAACTGAACCTACTTGGACAGCGAAGATATTTTGGGAGCAAAGGTAAATAAATTCCTGGTGGTGGTAAATTCACTGCTGAAACTGCAGGCACATCCTCAGTCTCATCTTCTGCAAATGACTGTCCCCCTTCATCTCCTAGTTCTTCAGCAAAGCTGTCCATTTCTAAGAAAAGGAAAAGGAAAAAAGTTTGCTTTACGACTGCACAATATAAAAATTGTCTTTTTTTTAAAAGACCCTGGAGAAAAGACACTATGTCAAAGTTAGAAGCAGGAATCATTGATATGATTTTCTGTTCAAAAATGCTCTTTGATACAGAAGAAGTGAACGCACAAGGCAAGTCAAATTATATGGGAACTGAACGAGCCAGTGGTTCCCAAACTTTTTTGACTGGTGGCTCCCTTAACCTATTGGTGCATTGGCCTTATCTCCCTGTGAGGGCTACAATCCTACATATTGTATTGGGGGCAGGTTTTCCATGAGAATTTTGTAGCTCCCCTGGCTGGTTTCCACAGCTCCCCAGGGAGCCACAGCTCACATTTTGGAAACCGCTGGTACAAGCTATAACATACAAGCAAATTATACATGTGGGTGACAACTCTATAAATGCACAAAACTACCCACCTCTTTCCACTTTTATTAAATTTAAACACCACATTTCTTCCAAGCTGGAATTCAATGCAGGCCACAAGGAGTACCAAATCAGGTACCCATTCCAGCACTAAGCAGATCTAGACTTTGCTTAGCTGCAGTAATTAGGCTGAATGATATATTCCCAGGCCATGCCCTGAGTCACCAATTCCAACTGAAATGCCTATAAAAAGGAATGACCATGGGCCAGTTCGAACAGTACACTGACTGCTCGACCAGCCCTGCATAACAAAGGACATGTGCACGCAAGATGCATGTGTGTCCCACACCCTCAAGTTGGGGGGCTCTTGATTGAATGGGGGGTTGCATTGTTGGGGGGGGGGCTTATCTGAACTGTTGATAAACCTACTTTAAAAGTAGGTTGAACAGCACAGGTAGGACAGCAGTTCAGTTAACTTAGGAGTACTCCTCTGGGAAGGGGTCAGGATATATATATCTCATGAGCATGCAAGTCACTAGACACAAGTCCAGTGAGATTGCTGACCTAACTGTGCCAGCCTAAATCCAGGTTAGGATTGTGCCCTAAACGACTGTTGTCCTACTCCAGCAGTATGTGGTACTTGTCAGACTTCCATGTATCTAGGCTGAAATTCCTAATATAAAGGCATGGAGTGGAGTGTGGGGAGGGGGGGCAGTATTATCAACCTGTAAAGCAGCAGCAAATTCAGCACATTCACAGCACTTGAGACATCTTTTCATGGCCGCCACCAGGTGGCATCAGAGAACTAAGTTTCCCAGAGACTTCCTTTCTTGCCAGGCTATACTTGTAATGGCTAGACCAACCATAAACCTGTAATCGATAGACTAACATACAGGGCCAAGTTGCATCTCTTTTCTGTACGTTTTTACTCCTTCCCACCACCACCAGCAGAAATGACAGCTGCCCATAGAAATAAATACTCAAGGAATCCATAAGTGTAATTGAGTAGCAGGTCTTCTCTACTCTTCAAAGTCAAAAAAAAAAAAAAAAGATACCAGCAGAGTGGGGAATCCCTGTTCTTCCTAATGAGCCTTATTTTGTGTAAAACTGTGAGAATTTTTATGCATTTTTAAACCTTTATAAATGCAGCACATCAGCATGCAAGTTGGTTGCTTAAAACGGTGGCATGCAAGTAAGGGGACACTTGCCAAAACCCAATCCCAGCTACTTCAAAATCCTAGATTTTTTTTCTCCTTGGATTTCTGGGCAGCTCTCATTTTGGGACAGGGCAGAGAAAACTGCACATGCAGAAGGCTCCAGGTTGAACTCCAGCCGTCTCTAGGCAGGGGGTAGAAAGACCCCTGGGCGGAAGTGTGCAGAGCTGTTGCCTCTCAGTATAGACTGCACACAGCTGGATGGGCCAGTGGTCTGACTCAGGAGACAGCAGCTTCCTTGTTCCACAGAGAGGAGATTTAAAACCGACAATCCCACGTGAAAGTACCCTGGAAACACAACGAGATCACTCACTCTGCTCTCCTCGTACCTCTACTGGAGATGCACGTTCGTTCCCCGGGGAAGCTATTTACACGGCAGTCCCACTTCCAACTTAGCTTGAACACAGACGAACGAGCTAGCTAACAGGCTTGCTTCTGTCGCTCTGTCACTCCTTCTTCACGTGCGCCCTGCTAACAAAGAAGAGCAAAGTTACTCCCGAACGTAGGAATGAAGCAGCTAACAAGACTTTTTTCTGCTGTTTCCACTACTCTACCACAGCGTACGCCATCTTGCTTCAGGGCACTGTCGACGCCAACCCCCGGCACTCCCTTAACAATTGAATAGGGAAGAATTGAAGCCAGGGGGCGGGCTTAGTGGCCATGTTGGTAAGTGCAAAACATTGCTCATTCCAAGCATTTCAGATTGCTTTGCGCGTGATGTTTAGGACTGAATCGTTTAACTCCTGAAGTAAAAACTCACGAAAATAACAACGTGTCATCGTGGAGAAACATTATTGGTAACCTTATTATGAGTTAATATGCAATTCCAAGGTTTAATTCCGCGTAATTATATTACTGAACATACCGGACGAAACGCTATCTATTTAAACTCAGATTGCACTGCTTTGACAGACTTATTTTTTTGAAATCTACACAAGCAGAAATAAAACGGCCATGCCCCATTTAAAAAATGTCTGTTAATGTTCAGAATTTCGAAAATATTACCGGTCGTTTTATTGAGCCGATGTAATGTGAATACACGAATCTTTCCGCGGAAATTAAATCCCATTTTTCGTTCAGCGATTTGCGCACCCGTATGCAGAACACGCAGGCATGCTTAAAGACGTTGAAATTAACTTTTACACGCGCGCCGTGCGAGCGAGAGAGCCCCTCCGGCGGCAATCCTCGTCGTTCGCGGCGCTGATCTGAGTCAGCCATATTGTTCATTCCAGGCTTCAAGAATGTGACGTCATGGCTTCTCCAGTCATTCAACCTTCTTGGTCGACGCGGACCATGGAGTTGACGCGGACGTATACACATCACGTAATAGCCGCCGTCGTTTAAGAGAATATTCTCTAAGTGCGCACGCGTGAAAACATGGTTCTTGGTTCTTGATGCTTCCGTCCCATCCATGAAGG
The DNA here is from genome assembly GCA_029204185.1 of Lerista edwardsae. Taxonomy (NCBI): domain Eukaryota; kingdom Metazoa; phylum Chordata; class Lepidosauria; order Squamata; family Scincidae; genus Lerista; species Lerista edwardsae. The sequence goes on along the minus strand of JAJKFI010000008.1, from coordinate 9,597,681 downwards.
TAGAATAACAGGAGGGGACATGAAATCATTTTCTTCAAGCCATGAGAGTAACAATATGGCTGACTCAGATCTTTCCCGCCAAGGAGGATTGCCGCGCATTCACGAATCAAAATCTCCCCGCACGTGTGTAAAAGTTAATCTCAACGTCTTTAATAATGACTGCGTGTTCTGCATATGGGTGCACGAATCGCTGTACAAAAAATGGGATTACTTTTCACAGGTACTTAAAATCATTGTGATTAATTGCTACTGAAAAATATTACTTCCTAAAGTATGCAACCCTTCACAAACTGAAGTAGGTATGAAGAAGTAAAAGGAACTCAATCCACACACAACCTTCAGCAGTGATTTTCCGGATACAAAATGTATATTTTCCCCCCTCATTTTTTCCCCCTTCCCGTTTACACTTTTTTTCCCACCTTCCTTTTTTTTTTCTTTCCTTCCCGTTCACACTTTATTTTTCCGCCTTTCATTTTCTACTGTGATATTTATGAAATTCTGAACATTACCAGAAATTTTTTTTAATGGGGCATGGCCTTTTTATTTTTGGTTGTGTAGATTTCAAAAAATAAGTCTGTCAAAACAGTGCAATCCGAGTTTAAATAGACAGCAAGTAGCATTTCGTCCGGTATGTTCAGTAATATAATTATGTGGAATTTAACCTTGTAAGTGCATATTAAATCATAATAAGGTTACCAATAATGTTTCTCCATGATCACACGTTTTTATTTTCGTAAGTTTTTATTTCAGGAGTAAACTATTCAGTCCTAACCAATACGAGCAAAGCAATCTGAAATGCTTGGAATAAGGATTGTTTTGAGCGTAACAACATGGCTGCTAAACCCGCCCCCTGGCCTCATTTGGCTGCTATTTCTTCTTAAGGCATGTCCTCTCCTGTTATCTTACCTTCATGGTCCCATCCAAACCTCCCTGCTTCCGTCGGTAGACCGACTCCGCGTTGTGGGTTGCGGTTCGAGCTCTCTGTTGCCCCTTGTGGGCGAGGAGAGAAATTGCTTGCTTTTGTAAGCTGTCTGTGGCGAGTCAGCGCCTGGCAGAGCAATTTTACATCAGTAGATGTAGAAAACCCATTCACAGTGGCGTTTCTACAGGGATGGCAAATCTCTAAGTTTTGCAAGAAGCCTTACCTTGCAGTGGCAATCACTCCTCTCCTGCACCGTTTTAGCCAATCCTCACAGGGAACAGCAACATCTTGGCGTTGCTTACTGGCTACAGCAGCAAGGGAGAGGGATTTACATGACAGGGTAAGGCTCCTTGCAACACTTAGAGCTTTGCCATCCCTGTAGAAACGCCTCTGCCCATTCAAGCAGGCTGAGGCTGTGTTTAAGATTTTCTGTGCGGACTGCTGCTGCAAGCTGCTGCTGCCGCCGTCTTTGTAAGCTGCAATCCTATGTACGTTCCACAGAATACAGTAAGGCTTACTTCTGTGTAGATTATGTGTGCTCCAAAGTCAGTTCAGTGTGTAAATTACTCCTAGAGGATGGGCTATCATTTGAGTCAAATATCCTTAATATTAAGGTTAGAAAAGTTCCCAACACACATACTGGTTCAATTTTGGGGATCTGTCCAGAAATTGGATCATATGTAAATTGAAACTGCCAGCTCATGCCAGTCCTGATTTTGGTTTTGGTTTTTTTGCACCTGTGCAAAGCACCACAATGACTGCACCTACACGGAAGTGCCAATGCAGCTGTCCATAACTAGGATGTCCATAACTTAGGGACTCGGTGTATACATGACCTCCTGCAGCCTTACTAACAAGAGCACCTTTAGCTGAATACAATCCAATTTCATCCTCTCTTTGGCATGAAGCATGCAGTTTGCCCAGCAGGAACCTCTGGTTATGGTATCCATCCATCAAAGGGAGCCAAAGGCTTAGTCCTTCCAAATTTGGATCAAAGATGGTACTAATGTGAGATTTATTTATTTATTTGATGTATTTTTATACTGCCTTTCTCCAGATTTCACTGGACTCAAGGCGGTTTACATGGGCAGACTGTAATTTTTCAATTGGGGTTTTTTTTTTTTTACAATTATTGTTCTATGTACATTCACAGAACCCTCAATTTCTTCATATCAGATGTTTCCCTTTCAATGTGTGGTCATGATCCTGGCTGCACTCTTGCACCTTCTGAGCCTTCACAGTCCACCACAGATCACACCTTGGCCAGTTCTTTTGTCAGCTGACTCCTCTACACTCCTCCCATTCCTCCACAAGCTCTGTCAGTGACTTCCGGTCTCCCATCCAAGGCCAATCCAAGGCTGATCCTGCTTAGCATTTTCAGGCAAAGGCAACAGCTCAACCTCCAGACCACACTTCCTGCCAAGCATTTGGAGCAGGTTTAAAGTATTCTCCCCTTTCACCTTGAGGAGCAACTTTCTCACTTTAAGGGTTAAGTAACAAGAACAGATTTTAAGGGTTAAGTAACAAGATTTTGTTCTTAAGGGAATAAATACTACAGTTCCTAGTTTCAAATGAACTACTTGGAACTTATTACAACAAACTTACTTTCATATTCAGGGTGCAAGACTAACCTGGAATTAGGCCAGCGCAAGGGACGTGTGCCAGCCCGAGAGTTTCACAAACACACTGTAAAGCACGTTTGTACCACTTTCGGAGTCAGGGAGGCTGTCACACAGACATCCCCTGTCCTCCCTGACTCCAAGAGTGGTCCAAATGTGTTTTACAATGTATTTGTGACACTCCTGGGCCAGCATAAGTCCCTTGTGCCAGCCTAATTCCTGGTTAGGATTGAGTCCTCAATCTAAGTCTTCTTGTATTGCCTTGTTGCAAACTTTGTATTAGTACCTCTACCTTGGAGGTGAGGTTATAGCTCAATGGCAGAGGCCATACCTTGCATTCAGACCGTCCCAGGTTCAATGTCTGGCACCACCAAACAGCTGGAAAAGACCCCTCTCTGCCTGAAACACAGGTGTAGTGAAGACAACCCTGACCTATATGAACCAATAGCCTGGCTCAGGAGAAGCAGCTTCCCATTTTCATTTTGTTGAGTGAAGAAAAAAAGGTAAATAACTTCTACTTTCCAGCAGCCACATATAATTACCATTTATTGTTAGACACAGGGAATTCGTAGGGAAGAGTGCACAGGAGAATCATATACAAGAAACCAGTCGTCGTGAGTGTATGATAAGAACATCAGCCACACTTCTGCAATTAGTAGTAGAGATTACTGTTAGCAATTTCAGATAAGAAAGTAGTGATAACTGGAAGGTTCATTTTTCTTCTGCATTGTGTTCTTCATAGAGGGAACTATGTGTGCCTTCCACATGCCAATGTGAAACGTCCAAAGATGAAAGTACTGTAATTACATTTAAATCATGAGCCTGTTCTGCCGTGTTCCTTTTCATGTTTGGATACAAGCTTCTTCACACCTTGAACTGAATTCTGGATGAGGGCGCACTTTTCTGTATGTCACTTGTTATAACACTGGACCAGTCAACTCTAGTAACAGATCCTTTGAAACTGGAGAGTGGGCTTGAGTGGAAAGGAGAACAGGATAACTTGTCCTGGGAGCAAGCCACGTACCATATTAGCAAAGCAAGGCACGTATTGGAATTAAGACTGCGCAGCTCCTTCCCTAGCAGAGCTCTCGGGTCTTTAAAGCAACCATCCCTAGTGCTTTTCCGAGGAAATTGCCGGGGGGGGGGGGGAGAGGAGAGATCGCCGTCGAAGCCCACAGTGCACGAGCAGTAAAACAAATCAACAGGTGCCTTTTTTCGCCCGAAGAACCTGCTGACTTTTCCAGTCTGCCCTGCTGCAACTATTAAAGACACGAAGTCCAGGGGAAGCATTACAAGGAGAGGAGATTAGGAGGTGTGTGTTCGCAAAGTGAGCGCGTGCGGCCTTTCCTCCCCAGGCCTGGGCGCGAGCGTGTTGGTCTCTCCCTGTGGACGCCGCACAGGGTGTGGTGGTGCTGCTGCTCCCCCGTTCCCTCCTCCTGTAGCTCCTTCGGGACGGCGGGCGAGTCTCCTCCTCCTCCTGGCCATATCCTTTTCCAGCCGGCTCTGCTGACGTGTCTGCTCGGCTCCGCTTCCCCCTCCCTGTCGCAGCCAGCCAGGCCGGCAGGCTCGCTCACGAAACATGGCTGCGGCGCGGCGGCGGCTCGTGCTCCTGTGCCTCGCCCTGCTGCTGCTCGGCGCCCAACCGCCGCCTTCCTGCCAGGCTAGCCGGGCGCTGGACCGCCGTTTTGCAGAGTACAAGCGCTGCGCCGACCCCGAATGCAGCAGTAAGTGGCGGGTGGCGGTGGCGGTAGGGAGGGAAGGAAGCCGCCGGGTCCCTGCGCCTGCCCGTCCACAGATCTAAGCGGAGACCTGTTGGCATCTCCAAGGCCACGCAGTGAAGAGGTTGGCCGGCACGGCTGCCTCATCCTTCTTTTCAGCTCAACTGGGGAAAGAGGTTGGGGAGCTTCTCCTAGGATGCGGCTGCCCAGGGAAGAGAGGGGATGGCAGGTGCTCATTTCTCCTGCCCGTTTTTCCCCATCCCCCAAAGGAGAAGAAATAGAGATGCAATTGGAGACGTCTTTCCTCCTTTGCATCGCACTCTTTGGCCCACTGCTCACAGCAGACTAGTTTCCGCTTTCCGACTATTTGCTTTGATATCCGGCATGAAAGCCGATCTTATGTGAGTCAGTGTAAAACTTAGTAGAAAGCAAGCTGCATTGAGGCAGAGTGACTTGTGTGTAAAGCTTGCCCCATCCCAGGCTCCCTCTTTTGCGGATCCCCCCCCCATCATGTTCTAGATTGTACTCTCCTTGGAGCAGAGATCGAAAAGTGCCTTGCGTGCCCTGGAGTGATACCGTTCTACTGTAATATAATGAAAATTGGATGAACTCCGGAAGCTAGTGGAGGACAGGGAGGCCTGGCGTGCTGTGGTCCATGGGGTCGCGAAGAGTAGGACATGACTTAGCGACTGAACAACAACACTGTAATGAAAAGTTCCTCGTTCCTCCTCCCCTGTTAAAGAATGGACATCATCATCATCATCTTCTTCTTCTTCTTTGCTTGCCTGTGGTTTACTATGATGAAGGTCTGATCTTGTCACCCCAAACCCAGTCTGAGATCCCATGCATTGTCACAAGAGAGATTAAGGCTGCTACCCTATCCATACTTACCTGGAAGTAAGCCCCATTGACTATAGTGGGACTATTGGCCCTGTGCTGCACCCCTGAGATTATCTTCTACTTTAGTTGTAATCCTAATAGTTGTTGCTTCAAGTGACACAGCTTGCTTTCTGCAGCTGGGCCAACCTTACGCAAAAGCCCATTAGAAACTTCTTGGTAGATCTGTTTGTTCTAATGCTGCTCTTGGATTAGCACTGGGCTAATCTAAACGGGAGGGGGAAGAGAAATTATCAACATCAAGCAGTTGGCTTCCCTCCCCTTTGCTTGTAAACAAAACTGCCTCTTCAAGCCACAAGAGCCTGGATTTGATGAGGAGCAAATTAGTGACCTCATTCCCCTCTTCCTTTTTCTGATACTTTCTCTGAAAGTGACCTAGGCTGTAATCAATTCAATCAATCACTAGTATTTATATACCGCTTTTCAACACAAAGTGGTTTACAGGCAAATAATAACATTAAAATTAAATGGCTCCCTGTCCCAAAAGGGCTCACAATCTAAAAGAATGGAGAATACCACCAGCAACAGCCACGAGAAAGACACTGTGCTGGGGTGAAGAGGGACAATTGCTCTCCTCCTGCTAATATAAATATAAGAGGATACCACTTGAAAAAGTGCCTCTTGCCTAGTTAGCAGTTAGTAATCCTAGCCTTACTTTCCAGGAGTAAGCCCAATTGAACACAATAGGACTTACTTCTAAGTAGACATGCATAGGATTGTGTTCTTGATCTCTTTTGGAGATAGAATATACTGTACAAATAAGCATATGTTTTTCAATTACCAAGATGACTTTGAGCCCAATCCTGTACATGTCTGCTCAGAAGTAAGTCTCATGGTTAAAAGGGATTACTCCCAGGTAAGTATGGAGATTTGTTCTTCTGCTCCAGAGTTCACTCTATAAACATCTCAGGTATTTCCATTTGCAGATTGAGGATTCGTGTGTTTGCTTTGTGCTGCTCATAATTTGTTCTTAACATGTATATTTGGAAGAAAGAATTCATCATTCCTAGTGCATGATGACAGTCATGTTGTGTGGTCCAATATATGTTTACTTGAAAAGCAGTACCACTGACTTAAATAGATTTCTCCCAAATATGTATGTGTAGAATTGGAGGCTTCCAGCACGCTCCTGTAATCACGCACTTGAGAGTGAGCCCCACTGATCAAGGTAGATAGAAAGGATAGTGCATTTGAAACTGGTGACTAGCAATTGAAACTGGTAACACTGAGATTTGTTTGTAAACACCATTTTTGGAAATGTACAGCTCAGCTTCATCAGCTTTCAAAGAATATGAAAAATTTAAATGAATAATTGTCAAAAATGAATAATGTTATGAATAAATAATTTTTATAAATTGGGGTACCTAATTTTGTGTAACTTAAGTACAATTTTTTTTAAAGACTAGATTATGTAAAAACATGTCCATGATTCATGTTATAAAAACATGTAATGTTCTAGTTCCTCAATCTTAAAGACATATAACCTGAAACCATTTTACTTTGGTTTCAGATTGATAAATTTGTGAGGGTTAAATAGGCTACTTCAGAATGCCAGATGCAGGGGAGTGGCAGCTAGATACAAGGGTCTTTTGTTATGTTTGGGATTTACATATGTGTAGACATAACAAGAGCCCTGCTGCATCAGGCCGAATGCCCATCTAGTCCAGCTTCCTGTATCTCACAGTGGCCCACCAGGTGCCTCAGGGAGCACATGAGACAACAAGGTGCTTGCTGCTCCCCTGCATCTGGCATTCTGAAGTGGTCTACTACTAACATAAGGAGGTTGCACTACCCATCATGGCCTATAGCCCACGATGGACTTTTCCTCCAGAAATCTGTCCTTTTAAAGGCACCTAGGCCAGATGCCATCACCATCTCCTGTGCGAAGAAGTTCCACAGATTAATTACCCACTGGGTAAAAAGTATTTCCTTTTATTTGTTCTAACTCTCCCAACACTCAGTTTTGGTGGATGTCCCCTGGTTCTAGTGTTGTGAGAGAGGGAAAAGAACATCCCTCTATTGACTCTATCCCTCCCATGCATAATTTTGTATGTCTCAATCATGCCCCCCTAAGGTGCCTTTTTTCTAGACTGAAGAGCCCCAAACACTGCAGTCTGTCTTCAAGGGAATTGTACAGACTTATTGCGGACTTATTCCATCACAGGTTACAAGTCGTGATGACTATAGATAACCTCCAGATTTTAGAGGTAGCTTATCTCTGAATGCCAAAATGCAAGGGAGTGGCAACAGGTTGTTTTTTTTCTTGAGGCATCTGGTGGGTAACTGTGAGATACCGGAAGCTGGACTAGATGGGCCCTTGTCCTGATCCAGCAAGAATTTTCTTATAATTTTAATGCAATGTTTGCACCTACCATAGCTTCACATCCTGGGTACTTTCTTTTGCGTACATGGATTGCCTGTCCTGTGCAGCAAATTTTACAATGTCCTTCTTTCTCTCATTTTCTTTCAACAGTGCTAATGTGTCGAGGGAAGGCAGTGAAGGATTTTAAAGGTCCAGATTGTCGTTTTGTAGATTTTAAAGAAGGCGAATCAGTGTATGTTTATTATAAATTAAGCGGAAGAACAAATGATCTTTGGGCAGGAAGTGTAAGTTTTTCACCACTTATTTCATTTGACCCAGATTGTTTTTGCCACATCATCTCTCTGAATAACGTTTTGATATGTGTTATTTGCTGTGTCTGCTTTCCCAAAAGATGCTTAAGTAGATTTTTTTTATTTCCCCTGTTAATGCAATCGCATCATACTGCATCACTTTATGTATTGTTAAGGGTTCCTCACTTCACCAAGCAAAGAGAGGTCCAAGAGTAGTTCTACAGGATTTAGTTTTCTTTAGATAATAGATCAGTAAAGGCTTAGGGTAGCCTTAAGTGGTGTAAAAATACATGAGCAGGTTTCTAAAAATGGGCAGCAGTATCACTGATGCTGGTTCAGATTCCAGAGAGCAACAATGTAGACCTCCTGCAGCAATGATGCTTAGAGTTCCATCAAACTCCCAGCATTCTCTGCTCCAAATTCAGTATTGGCAGCCCTTTTTCTACCTACCGATACAAGTCTCGACTCTCACTTTAGTGCGTAAATTACCCTTTCGAGAGAGCATCCCCAGTCCCTCTGAGGAAACAACAACCAGCAGGTTCAACAAATGTTGAAATACCCAGCAGTCCTAATAGTATCACAGCCACCATTTTCTAATGCATGTTTAAAATTTTATCTCCTTTTTTTAAGGATAGGAATTGGTGAGGAGAACAAGGTTATTTTCTGCATCCATTTTAAGACTCTATTCATGGAAATGAAAAGGTGTACAATTATCAGATCAACCAGATTTCTAGGAGTTCATTTGAAATAAAAATACAGTAGCTGTTCATGCGTGGCATACTATATTAGCAGGCATTTTTGGTGTTAGTTTTTGTCAGTACAGGTTGAGCCTAATTACCCACAGATTTGGCTCAATGTGGGTCCCCTGGAAGCTGTTTTTTTTTTTTTTTTTTGCTTAAACAGCCATTTTGCGGCCCGCCAAGGCCAACTTAGCAGACCTCAGAAAGCCCTCCAGCAGCAGTGCTCCATAGCAGTCTCTGGTCAGAATTGGATGGTGCATGTGTGGGAGCAAACTCTGTGTGTTTAATTACCTGTGGATTTTTTCAATCCGTGAGGGTTCCAGTGACAGAACCCTCTCAGAGAAAAAGGCCCTACCTGTATTCTCAACATGGAGGAGCAAGCTACATATTACATGAAATTACAGGTTTCTTTCCTCCAGTTGCTGAATTTGTTTTTGTGTGTTTTTTTAAATCCTGGAAAACAACCTCAGAAGAAGGTCCTCTCTTTAATCCCATTTGTCCCCACCTCCTTCCCCCCCCCAAAAGATGCAGAATCCCTGTATCTTTTTCCCATGGGGCAAAAAGCAACCTACAGCACAATCCTGTGCATGTTTACTTGGAAATAAGTCCCACTGTGTTCAGTGGATATTACTCCCAGGAAAATACACATCAGATAGCAACATTAGGGAGGTTAATTTGAAGGAAGGCTGCAACTGCAGTTAATCTGTAGTTTGGTGCTGAGAAATAAGGAAGAGTCTGCAACAAAAGCAATGTCTGCCTGATAAATATTTCAACCACATGCTAAAGGGTCTCACTGTGTCATATTTTTGACCTGTTGTTGTTTGTTTTCTACTTTGTGAAACAGAATGGTGAGATAGGTATTTAAATATTACAAATTATGGTTAGTATAAATGTGGTTCATTAGCATAAAATTGGTCTAAGTCTAGAAAATGCTAGCCACACAAGCACCATTGAAATTAATGGTACAGATTTGTTGCAACTAATTTAAGATCCATTTATTTCAAAAGTATTCCTGTACAGCTCTCTTCCTTTAGATGGGGACCTTTGAACGTAATGCACCCTGGATCAAATGTAACTTTCACTCTGCAGTGAGGTCTTTGGGGGAGATGTAGGATAGACACTGAGATGCCTGTCAAGTGGAGATTTCTCCATGGTAAGAGTTGTGAACAGGCCCATAATGTTACCATGCATTTCAGTAAGGAAACTTTTCTTTGCAAAGGAAGATCTACTCCCACGAGCCAACTTTGCTCCCTGAACTGCCAGGAGGTGCTGCTTTTATTGTAATATGTGTGTGGGGGGGGGAGGGGGGGTTATGACACAACAGCTTCTCTGCAGCAAGCGAGTCCAATTAAAATTGCATAGAAGAAACAGAAAAAGCACTGCACGCAGTGAAAGTAGCAGGATGGAATCATTGTATCATGCTGGCAATTCCCTTCTGACATCTACTGTGCTACAAATAACCTAGATAATGAGGAGGCATCTGTTGCCAGGGCTTCATAAACACAAAGTTTATGAATAGCTGCTAGGATCAGCCATATAACATTTATTAAGGGGTTATGAATAATTAGAGTCCCATGTTTTTAAAGAAAAAAAGACTAAAAAGGCAACATCCACATTAACTAATCTAATTTGCACATAGCAAGCAGCTATGTACATCCACAAACTTAACATGGCAGATGAAAGTTCACGTCAAGAGTGCAAATTGCTAATTCCTGTGCAGTGTGTAACAAACTCCCAAGCCTAGTGGGCCTTGAATATTAAAACATTCTAACAAAATACATACAGTACAATTGTCATTTCCTGCAACCAAAAGGTGCAGACTATGAACATCAATAGGATTGTTCCACTGGTTATTTCAATGGACAGCAAATTCTACCTATGAGCTTAAAAATATTTTCTATGTAATGATGCATCTGATTTCTGGGTCCTTCCATTAATGCTGCATTTCTCTCCATTTAGGCATAAATGCAATTACCGGTAGTCATCTTTTTATGAGAGATTGTCATGCTCAAGATAGTTCATGTAGTTGAGTTGCTAAAATATCAGATGTGGATACTTTAGAAAAATGTGATATAATAAAATTTGTCAGCTAAGGTTATTCATCCAAGACATTTCTGTCTTGCTCTTCTACTCCCAAGGGGCCACTAGAGTGGCTAACAATATATATTTAAAATCAGACAGTACAACTATCATCATATTTATCATTTATGCATCCTTTGTTGTATTTTAATTGGTTGTTAGCTGCCTCAGGTGCCCTTTGGGGAGAAAGGCAGAGTATAAATTGAATTAAATAAATAACTAATATTTAGATGGATCTACGACTATCCAACAATCGAAAGAAGCTGTGCTTGGCAGAGCAGCATGGAGAGTTCTCTTCTATAAATTCACCAAGAGTTGGACATGATTGAATGGATAAACCTACCTGGATGGAAAAAGTGCATCATATCGACGATATGAATGTCAGAAATCTTTTTTTAAGGCAAACATATAAGCATAAAATTGGTCAAAACCAAAAGGTCTTTACCCTTTGTTTAAAAACCATCAGAGATGGAGCCATGTGTATTTCTTGGGGACGGAATTCCAAAATGTAGGTGCGACCACCAAAAAGACCTTGCCTCATGTTCCTGTGAGTTGTGTTTAATTGAAATACAGGACTTGAAGCAAGGCCTTAGATGTAACATAAAGTGCACAGGTAGATCCAGATGAGAGGGGAGGCCTTCAAGTATCCAGTTCCTCCCCATGTAGGTCTCTAAAGGTTATAGACAATTTTCATACCTGTCAGGAAAGGGTAATTTTCCACCTAGTATAGATGCATTCTTCTAAGTATGGATCACTTTCCATATTGGGTCCTCTACACACACAAAGCTTTTAAAAAAACATAACTGCTTCTGCTGCCTGTTCAGTATATATAATAAACTGTGCTGGATCAGATTCGTACACACATCAATCAGATTGTCAGTTCATGCCCCCCCCATTTATCTCCTAAATTTGCAAATACATATGCAGATCTTTGCATGCAGCATGCTGATATTTGGGGGGTTCTGTGGATCTCATCCAATTTCTATAGTACTTCCAGCATTCAGAGCACTGTGAGATGTTGGGCTAGATGGGCCTTTGCCATGATCTGGCAGGGTTGCTTTTATAGTTGTGTTTGCTTAAAGGGCCTCAATCCTTTTTGACTTTTCAGCATAGATGTAGCCATGCCTATGGGGCGTGCGCTGCATCCTGTGGTGGTGGGGCAATCTCTGCCCCTCAAGGACCTCCTCAAGGTAAGGGAATGTTTATTCCCTGACCTTGGGTCTGCATTGCATCTGCATCGGAGGTGGAACGTTGGATAGGATTGGGCCCTAAGCAATGTAAAAAAAACCTCTGTTTAGTTGCTCTTATTTTTATGCAAGAGAAGGAACTGGTGCAAGCGATTTACCAATTTTTGGCATTATTTCTGAACATGTGAACCTGAATGTTCGGGTGAGAGGGGCACTCCAATGTGGGTGAAAAATAGCAGAACAGTTTTGGTTACTGCATAATTTGCATACCTGCTTGACTGCCCAAAAAAGTTCCTGCTGAGTATGCAAATGTGAACATCAACACTGGTAAAAAGACTATAGAATCCAGAGTGCAGTCTGTATGCAGTCTCTGAGAACAGAGTGCAGTTCTCATACACTCAGTGAATCTGATTATATAGTCAGTCCTCTTTATACATGACTTTGCTATCTGTGAGGGGCAGAATTGCTCCTTTACTCGTTATCCACGATTCTATCCTCGTTATCCACTATGCCTTCCAAAGGCAGCAGGAACTATCAGGATGGCACCTGCAACCAGCACTGACCCCTTTAAAATGACTGGCAGAAGCATCCACCAGCCATGTTTAAGGGATTTATACTGGTTGCAGATGCCATTCTGAAGATCCCTGCAGCCTCTGGAAGGTCTCTGCAGCATTCAGAGATCTTTTGGCATTTCCTGCTGCACTCTGCTGGCTTCCTGAGGGTCTCTGCTGGCTTCTTCTGATGGCAGATAATGTACCCTTTGCACCTAACCCCATGGGATTATTGGTTCGTTATTTGCAAATTTACTGTCTGCTAGGATTTCCAGGAACCAAACCCTAGCAGATAATGAGGATTGACTGTATGTGGCACAGGTACTTCAAGCAGAGCCACAGGGACAGACAGAAGGGAGGCTTGAGGAAGAGTAGTTTTCTTCTTTGACACAGTTCTACTTTGAGTCAGCATTCCAAACAGGTCTGTGTGAAAAGTAGACAGACATGGTTGGCAGTGACAGCCTCTCTCTTTCCGGCATTGAGTGGCAGGTGCCTAAGACTTTCCAGAAAAGTAACCGATATAATATTGCACATAGATAATTTAGGTGCTGCCCAGCTCTGTTGCTTTAAAGCAGTTTTGCAAGGACGCTGAGGCCCAAGTTACAGTGTAGCCAAATATAAATTGTCATGCTAGAGGGCTCCAACTTGACAAGATGAGAAGTCCTTGACCTTCAAATGAAAGGACAGAGACGGCAGAATCACACATTGCAATCTTAGGCAAGTCTACTCAGAAGTAAGCCCCACTGAACTCAATGGGACTTACTCTCAGGTATATGTGTCGGGATTGCAGCCCAAGTTGTGTTTTACTTCTTACTTAATGGACATGCCTGCAGGTATGCCTATTTGTTCAGAAGATTTGAAACTCTTCTGCAAGTATATACAGGAGAAATTCAGAAGCTGCTTACTGACAGTATTAAATTGCACATATACAATGATGGATGAAATCTGTTTGAATCTTGGCTGAAATCTATAAATGTGTTTATAGGCTTTTATGCTTATTTGTAATTCATCCTTAAGATCTTATGGAGTTAATTTAAAGCATTGCACTTGAACAAACCTCTGTTATGCTGCATAACTGGGCAAGAGGCACTTTTTCCAGTGGTGTTCCTCTTATATTTAGCAGGGGGAGAGTAATTGTCCCTCATCACCCCTGCGCAGTCTTTTTGGTGGCTGTTGCTGGCGGGCTGCCTTTTTTTTTTTTTTTTTTTAGATTGTGAATCCTTTTGGGACAGGGAACCATTTAACTTTATTATTATTTGCCTGTAAACCGCTTTGTGAACTTTGTGTTGAAAAGCGGTATATAAGTACCTGTTGATTGATTGATTGATTGATTGATTGATTGTAAGTGACAATCTCAGTTAAAAAAAAATAGCCATATGGCTTTTGGTTTTTCACTTGGTTTTTCACTTGGAAGGATCTTTACTACATGCCCCAGAGGCTTGTTGTAGTACAGGGCCGGCCTTAAGCCAATATGACCAATGTCATCACATTGAGCCCCGCACTTTGGGGGACCCCACACTAGTGCAGCGAGCATATCACCCGCTGCTACAGCCAGGATCTCTCTGGGCTGTAGGTAAGTGGGGCGAGCAGAACCTTGGGCCCTTCTACCTACCCCTGCCTCCGAATGGCCCAAAATGGGTCTCCTGGAAGCAATTGGCGGTGACATCATCATGGCGCCACCAATTATTTCCAAGTGCCGCACTTTTCATGTGGCACCACAAGCACTCTTCTTGGTGGGGGGTCCTGCAGGAATGCCTCGCCGTGGGCCCCACTGCTTCTAGAGGCAGCCCTGTCGTAGTAGGTGATATTTTGACCATAGCAATTGCTAAATATTTGCTAACATTTGTCTTGCAAACATGACTTTGGACATTACTAGTTTGCACTACAGTTTAATAGTAAATATTGAACATAGGGAATGGCGCGTCCAGCTAGCATTAGAGCAGTCTGTTCATATGTGCATGAAATCTATTAGACAGATTTTCATTTTTTTAAACCATAGCCAAAATCCAAATAAGTTAATTGGGAAAAAAAATCTCTAGTTCAATCACCCCCAAAATGTGGTGCTGGTGCATAAGCAACTGTAGCATTATTTTCCTAGCCACACACAGGGCCGGCATTGATGCCAGTTCCAATAGGACATGGATTCTGGCAACTAGGTATTTGAAATAGTTTTTTCTACAAATGTTACCTTGGAAGCCTTCATTGTCACATCTCATTGGATGAAATAAAATCAGTATTTGGCCTATCTACCTTTTTAAAAAAAAGACATCAGAAAGAATGTTTCTCCAAGAAGTTAGCCCTTTCGTTTCTCCCATAATGAGAAACATCAGGATTGCCTGGAATGAGACAAAGCTTCGGGACTGCTGTCTTACTGAATGTAAAATCTTGAAAGAGTGTGTTTACTTTTCTGTCCTTTTCTATTTGCATATGTTATCTAATCTCTGTAGCAATTCACCATTGTTAATATTGGCTTTCTGACAACAGTTAATAGAGCTCAGAAGTGAGAGTGTAGTTGGGAGCTTTCTCCAGAAGGAGAAAGACTATCCAGTCTTTGTATGTAAGGAGCTGTTGTAGCAAAAACACATCCTTTTCTGATGTGGGAAGTACAGCTTTCTTAGACAGCTCCTTGCCCTTGCAATAGGACTCCTAGTTTAGGGGAGTCCTCCAAGCTGTTGGGAGTAGCTGGGGGGGGCAGGCTTTGGAGGAAATGGGGAAGGTGAGAAAGATATATTCTGTGAATGCTGTTGTTTCAATGCCTTTCTCATTCTTTTCCTTTCTTCAAACTCCTAACTTTTTCCACAGTTCTTATAAGAGTCCCATGTACTTTTTTATTTTATTTTATTTTATTTGCAGTTCTGTGTGTTGAAACTTAACTTTCACCATGTACCTTGTTTGGCAGTTGCCATTTCAGTGGCTTGTTTCCACAGATTCATTTACATTTTCAGTGTAGTTGGGACAGAGCAATTGCATGCTATGGATGCCTCAAATTGTTATTGACTCTTGATAGAATGACAAGCACAGCGTGCCTATATGCACTGCTGTATGCACTCACATGAACTTGTATGTGGCCTTTGACTCTGTATCTTATGCAATAGTTGGGCATGTTTCCAATAGAGTTCTTTTAACTTGCTGTTTTAAAGCATGATTTCAAATACAGCATGTTAACTTGGTTCATTCCATGGTCTTGATCCAGCAGTCCCCATTATGTGAATGCTGAGTAGAGTTTAAAATAATTTAAAGGGCAATAATTTAAAAGAGAAATGAAATGTGTCATATCCTTGCATTGCACGAGAAGAAGAATCTGACAGCCTGCCAAAGTATCAGAAACAAGTTCTTTAGATGCAGTGCCAATGTTTTTAAAAAGAATGTTTAAATGGCCCATTGTATATGTGCAACATGCACCTCGGTGGAGGGTCTGTGTATCTTTCATAGGTTGTCTGGGAAGGGACGTGCCACTTCTCAATGGTATCCAGTACACTCTAAATAACCATTAAACAGCAACCGTTTTTAAAATGCTTTATCTTGAACTGACCTCTTGTTTTCATGGCAGGTTGGAAGTGACTTTGGATATTTTCCAAAGGATTTACTTGAAATAAACCATATTTATACCCATGATGAACTAGAAGTACCAGCTGATGTAAGTTATTTCTGTATTGTTTTGTTTTATATACCATTCTTCTCAAAGGCTTGGGATATGTGTAGGTGGGTCTGCATCACAGTGAAAACAGACTGCACAAATGGACCTGGGGTGGGGGTATGAATGCAACCCACTAGGGGCTCAATAAACCTTCTGTTGTAGGGTAGGTCATTATCAGATTTTATCTCACATTTGTTATATAGTCAGTATGGTGTGACAAGATTAAGGAACAGCTTTGTAGGTAGTGTTTTTGTTATATACTGTATAACATTCTGACAACTTGTATGATCTGTGCAACCTGTTTCTATATAGTTTACATAAGTCTCATTGTGTTCAATGATATTTATTCCTTAGAAAAACATTCAAACATTGTAGCCTAAGGGCCTAATCCAATCCAGCTTTCCCACACTGATGCAGCTGCAATGCAGCCCCATGAGTCCCTGCCACTGCAGGATGCAGTGAGTGCCCTGTTGGTATGGCTGCATCAGTGCTGCAAAGTTGGATAGGATTGGGCCCTAAATCCTGTTCAGATTCTAAATGAGTCCTTGCTTATATCCTGTTACATGCCTAGGTAAACCACATGCAGATTTTAGTGGGAGCAGTTAAATCTAAATTTCAGCAATGTTTAATGAAAAACCATGATACAATTGTATATTTTTAAAAAAAAAATTCCTTAAATAATTGAAATATATCAGTTTCTTTTTCTTTCAGGAAACAGATTTTATTTGTTTTCAAGATGGCAAAGATGATTTTGACAATTATAATGTGGATGAGCTTTTGAAATTATCAGAGGACATAGTGGATAGTGATACGAAGGATGATCTGGAAAATGAAAAGGAAGAGGAGTTTGAAAAAACTGATCCTACAGAGTCCATTTATCCCGAGAGTGATGGCCTTGAAGGGGACTCAGAAGAAAGCAGTGAAGATTATGCTGAAATGAGTGAACAGGACAATTTCATTTTTGAAAAAAATAAGAATGTAGAGGGATCTCTTGATTCCAAGAGTGAGAACCCTGCTGTAAATAGTGACGCAGACAATCCTCAGGGAGACCAAAGTGCACAACAACCCTCAGAAGATATGCTGCAAGAAATGCTAAAAGTGCCACAACATGAAAGTGCCAAAAATGCTACTATATCTCAGGGTGGATCTAAACAATCAGATTTTGGAAGCAAAAATGATAGTGCTTACAAACTTTTACACCAAGAGGTATCGGAGGACTTGAAAACAACATTTGGCTCAACAGCAGACGCCCTTGTTTCTGATGATGAGACAACTAGCCTGGTTACATCACTTGATGGTGATGCTGGGCAAGATTTGGACATTGACTCTTACGATGTAGAGAATCTCAAAGAACCTCAGAAGGAGTCAGAAGAAATTCCTTTGCTTTCTTTTACAAAAGAAGATGTCACATCTGATGTCAAAGACCCAGAAGCTGACAATATGTCATTTGATGATATTTTTGAATCGGAAACCAGTGATCCTGATGTTGGCACTAGGGAAGCCCCCACGAAATTCATTTATGAGAAAAAAGACGATCCCGGTTTACTAACGCATATAGGAGATAAGATTTTTGCAATTGTCAGTGGAGGGGAAAAAAGGACTGATGAAGATAAAGATGATTTCGAGGAGGAGGAGGAGGAGGACGATAATGAAGTGGCTGTAATTAGCAAGAAAGAAAACAAAGACATTTTTGCTCATTTGGAGACTTCAGCAGAAGGTGGCCCCCTTACATTAGAAAATGATCCAAAGAAAGATACAAAGAAGGTGCATAATGTAGATGACAGAGACCCTAAGGAAGAAAGCTATAAAACTCAGGAAGAAGAGCATGAAAAAAGTGAGGTGGAACCTACAGCAGAGAAACTAAAAAGTAAATCTATGCATAACTTTGGTGCCTTTTCTAATTATGGTGATGGCCTGCAATCAAAAGCATCAATTGAAGCAAAAGAAGAAACTTTAAAACCACCATTAAGTGACATCAAAGATGATCTAGAAGGCCTTTCTCTTCATAAAATAATAAAAGACAAGGAAAGGGAAAGAAAGAAACATTTGGAAGATAGCTTGGAAAACGATACAAAACACAAAATAGTATGGGACGAATTAGGCAAAAGAGAAGATGAGAAAGAAAAGTCTGTCAACATTGTATCAGAGTTGCTGGAAGAACTAATAAATGAATCTCAAAGTGATCTGGATGATGATAATGTTGTAGAAGGCAAAACAGAATATGATACAAAGCAAGATGTTAAAAATTCTGAACTAAAAATGGTACTCGGTGAGAAACAATTAAATGTCTCTGCAATGGAAAATGTACCGATTGAGAAAAATATTGAAGAAACTATCAAAGAATCGAAACAAGAAAGAGAAGTCCAATATTCAGAAGAAGAGGAGGAGGAGGAGGAGGAGGAGGAGGAAGAGAATGACCTTACAAGTAATAAGGAGATACTTGAGAAAAGGTCTGTTATGGAAAAATCCATGCGAGCTTCACAACATGGAAATTTTACTCAGCAAAACATTGTCCAAAATGAACAAAGCTCAACTGATATAGATATGGATGGAAAAGAGTTGCCCAAAGCAGAAGCTCAGTCCTTCGAGCTTGATCCTAAAGAAGACAATTTCCCAGAAGATCCAGAAGAGGAACTACTACAAGATGAGAATGCTTTAAGTGCAAAAATTTCTAAAGAGAGACTTGCAGCTGACCAAAGTTTTACATCAGATGATGAAAGTGCAAGCCTTCAACCACAAATGCCAAAGGATGCTATTTCAGGAACTGCTAATCCTTCTGATTACGGTGAAGAAGCAATAACAACACTTGAGCAGGCCAAGAGAGAAGATAGTATGCAAGATTTCAATAAGGAGAATGAAGGAATGCAAGTAAATGAAGATTCTCCACTGAATGAGGTGAAAGAAAGCAAAGACAAAGAGAAGAAACATTTTATGGTTGATGAAAAAATTACAAATCTAGATGTGCATGATAAATTGTCATCAAGTCGTTTAAATATCTCTGAATTAGAAGACAAGAAGGATGACCTGAAAGAATCAGAACAGCATCTCCAAGAAGATTTTTCACAGAAGAGTTTTAAAGACAAACAGTTCTCAGCAGAAGGGAACCTGCAGCATTCCCATGATCCCTCAGGGCCTGTAGGTGTCTCGGAACACACAGATGTAGCTACAGAGCCTGAATACAGTGAGTCTGTGAGGCAGCTTACTATAATGAAAGAATTTCTTGATGCCAAGCGTATTGCACGTTTACAAAAATATCTTGCAGAACAACATATGTTCAGGATAGAATCTTTGTTTCATGATATGGAGCTGGAGCTGATGCTTGCTCAGAAACATGATAACTTCGAGGATACTGAAAAGGCTTTGGATGAGATCCTTGAAACTTCAGAGTCTAATATTCTGGATATTGTAAATGATGTTTTAGATTCAAGGGAGATAGAAACTAAGGAAGAAGTGATCCAGGAAATGGATTTGTTTGATGAGGAAGCTGCCTTAATGGAGGATATTCAGGAACTAATGTTTTCATTAAGGCAAAAATACTCTCCCATTAGTGAGAGCACTCCACTTGCATCTCTTCCACAATCAGAGATGGACTCTGGTGTATCCATTACAGGTAAGATCTTAAAGTGAATCAGTACCAGGGCTAAAAAAAAATTACCAGTCACACAAATCCCAGCTCAGTGGGACTTACTTCTGCATATGGCTGTGCTGTTCCCAAATTATAGGTCCAGGACCCACCAGAGGTGACCCAATTTTTGGTGGTTTGCTAAACTGACAGGGCAGATTAGGACCTGATTTTAGAACACCCAATTTTACTTAGATTATAGGTTAAGTGCCATACTGTTGTGTGACACAAAATAATAATAATAATAATAATAATAATAATAATAATAATAATAGGGTAAGCCAGAGCTGGCCAACCTGTTTTTTCAAGGGTCATGCCATTCCTCAGACAGTGATCTGGAAGCTAGAAGTGTGTTTTGCTGTACAAACAGCATGCCCCCCATGGGTGGTTAATTGGGTTTTTTAAAAGACTACACTGTTTCAGAATATAGCATTACAATCAAGTGTGTATGTTTATATAGGAAGCTGCCATGTGCTGAGCTGGATCGATGGTCCTTCTAGCTCACTCTTGTTGACACTGACTGACAACAACTGTTCAAGAATTCAGACAGGAATTTTTCTTGCCCTACCTGGAGATACCAGGGATTGAATCTGGGACCTTCTGCATAGAAACCATGGGCTCTAGCCTCTTAACACTGAGCTGCAGCGCCTCCCTTCTGGTTTCACACCTGTTCAGAACATAATACAAAAACAAACATGTTGCATCCAGTTGTGGATTATCTTGAAATCATCTCTCCATAAGAATGAGCCTGTAAACAAATTTAATCATAGCTTTATCAAAACTTCGGTAGGAACGTCCGTTGATATCATAGGATATCATGATTCATTACAGAAACAGAAAAAAACAAGGATGGGAAAATTGGTCAGTCCTGAAAGCATCACTGAAAATGTATTGCACAGGTAGCTGCAGCCTTCTGGCTTGACACAATTTTCATACCATATTCATGAAGTTTTGGTTGCCAATCCATAGGCAATGGAAATGCTGCATTTGTTCCTGTTTGGGCAGGGGCGGGAGATCCTCGAGTTCTTTTCAAGGATTTTTGCAGGTCTTCGTCATAAAAGTGTGACAGTATGCTATGTGATATTGGTTCCCAAGTGCCATCATTTTTTTCAAACTTCTCTATAGCAAAAAGGGCTAGAAGTTTAATTTATTCTATGTCCTCCAGGGACTTTTTATTTTTGATCCTTGCAGAATAACCTCATAATGATTTTTTCCATCTTAACAACTTCTATAAAAATGTGCAAGAATACCAAAATCCTAATGGTATTTTGAAACAAAGGGGAAAAACCCTGCATGAATTCAAACACAGAAAAGACACTGGCAATTGTATAGTATAATCTAATTATACACACACATATTTCTGTTGTTTATAGCTAATGCAAAGCAAGCTGAACATGACATGCATTCTGTAGAAAATACAGCAGAGAGCACAGATCAAAATCTTCCTGGAAATACAAAGCATATGTCACAAGAGGATTCAGTTCTTCAGCTCGATCAGCCAGAAGATGAGAATATTTTGACAGAGACAGAAACTTTGGATGAAACAGAAGACCCAAAGATCCTTAACAGTGACGAAACATTGCCACGTGTGGATACAGTCCTTGGATCAGATGATTCGGGGAGAACTACTGAGAGAGATTTGATTGCAGGTAATGTCTCTAATAGCTTTATATATACAATAGCCCCTCGAGTGAAGATTACATTCACTTAGGGCCATATACTATCCAATTTTCCAGTAGTGATGCAGCCATACCAACAGGACATGCACTGTATCCTGCAGTGGAGGGGAAGTCACGGAGGCCGCCTGAAGATGAGGGAATGTAGGTTCCCTTACCTTGGAGTTGCATTGCAGCTGCATTGGTTCTGGAAAGTTGGACAGGATTGGGCCCTCAGTCAGCTTGTAAAGCTAAGGTCATGTCTACTCAAAATTACCTTGAAAATCCCTTAAAAAAAAAGTACTATTATATCAGTTTGAAATTTATTACATGCAGGCAGGAACTGATACAGGTTGCAGAAGCTGCAGCTTCTTTGTGGGATCAATTGGAACCACCTTCATTGTTTGTTTTTCTGTGTGTTGGGGGGGGGGGTTGGAGTTTTGCCAAGGGCATATAGTTGAAATCATACCAGTTAACTACACCTAAAATGAGAGGTAATTGTAGTTAGGGGTTTCTTTTTTGAACTAAAATCAAGGAGACTTGCAGTCTATAGGTTTTAATTTGAAATCTAAAAATTAGGCAACCACATTCAAAATATTGTTTTGCTGATTACATTGTTCAAAATATACCTAGTGATGTATCTAGCCCCTTCTGATTGCATGTGTATCATGAATTGAAGACAGCACTCCAGTTGAGCAATTAGTATGTCTCTAAGTCTAATTCATACGTGGAAGTCTCCCAACCAAAAGGGTTGCCATAGTTATTTCTGTGGAAAAGACTTCACATATCCATTTGTATGCATTGAATTGTCTTTTCCATTTAAATGCACATACAAAAATGCATCCAGGGCTCTTAACAGAAATACCTATCAAACCTATATACATACGAGCTTAATTAAATTGAAAGCGATGTTTCCACCATTTGGCCATGTATTGGATTGGCACTGAAATTGGAAGACAGGGTGCTGCAGTGGTTTGATGAATTGGACTTTGACCTGGAAGATCCTGGCTCAAATCCCCACTTGGCCATGAAGCTCTCTGGGTGACCTTGGGCCAGGCACTTTCTCTCAGCCTTTGTCTCAGGGTTGTTGAGGACAAAAGGAGGAAAGGAGCTATGCCCTGAGCTTCCTTGAGGAAGGGCAGTATAAAAATGTGAAAAATAAACAAATTGTAGACAGATATCACTAGGACTGCAACCCTAAACGTGCATTAGGAAATAAATCCAACTGACCATGGACTTTCCTCTCAGTAAAACATTCTTACTGCTCATACTGTTATGTAGCAATCCTATGCATACTTACACAGAAGTCATAGTTAATTTTAGTGGGAATTCTGAATAAACACGCACAAGATCAGTTGCATAAATAGGCCCCTATGAAGCTGTAATATATAAATAGGCCCCTATAATTATAAATGTCTGAGGTCCAGGCAAAATAAGACTTAGGGTGCAATCCTAACCTGGACTTACGCCATCACAAGTCACTTGTGGCTGCCCAGGCGTGTTGCAAATGCACTGTAAAGCGTGTTTGCAACACTCTTGTAGTCAGGGAGGCTGGCATACACGTGTGCGCTGACCTCCCTGACTCCAAGAGTGGTCCAAATGCACTTTACGGTGTGTGACTTGTGACAGTCCAGGTTAAAATTGTGCCCTTATAACTTAGCAGCACTGCAGATTGCATAAAATGTGTAGTGTGGTCAATATTTTATGTTTTTTGTTTGTTTGAACCAAAGATATAATTGGTGCAAAGGAGGATACAGTGGAAGAGGGTAGTAATCCATCAAAAGCAGATTCTGATGATCCACATACTGTCGTTTCCCCGGATGCTTCAGCTTTTTCAGTTGATATTTTGCGACCCTTCACAAAGACTGTAAGTACTTTGCCTACTTAAGCTTTGCATTTGAAGTGATTGCAAATTTCTAATTGCATGTTTAAAAATCAGGGCAACTTGGTGCTATGCATTTACTCAGAAGTACCAGAGTGTTCTATTCTGTGTGACTTAACTCTCAAGTGTGCACAGGATTGTAGCTTTGAATTGTATTACTAAGTACACAGCTCATCACTAATCCAGGTTTATACAGAAATGAGTTCAAGAAATTTCAGTGGCAGTTACTACTAAGTAAGCATGCTTATGAGAGCTAAATTTCAAAGAGGCTTTATGAATGAGGTTGGACACTCTATGAGCTCTGTGAGGACTAATCATTCTGAGTAAGGTTAAGCACTGACGCAACTCCATTCAACATTTTGGGAGAGTAGTGTGTACATGCGTGTGTGTTTTAAGAGGAAGAGTTTCCTTAGGCATCCTGGTGTGTAAGGTGTTACTTGAAACTAATGAGACTGACTCCTAACTTAAACTGAATGTAAACCTACATTGTTTGAGGGAGGCCTGTGCATGTTTGCCATGGAACTGGCTACTGCTGTAGAAACAGCACGGGTGAGCAGATGGATGTGTCAGAGATAGACTCATACTCTGCCCTTGAAGAGTTAAGCCTCCGTTGCTTGTATTGCCCCATTCTTATTCTATTTTTATCTTCCGTCGCTATCGTTTGCATTTTGGGGAAGGAAGGGAAGAGCCGCGTTGCTTTCAAAGCGGGTTTTTACAAGCCGACTTGCATCGCTCATAGAGATAGAATTCACGGCATCACTGGGCTGGCGCCCCGCCCCGTTTCCGGTAGGAGCCCGCAACGGCCGCTCCTCTTCCGGAATTTCCAACCGTCCCTGTAAGTTGCCGGCACGGGCCGATGACGTCAGGGGTCATGGAAGGGTCAGCGTGAGGTGACGTGTCCCTGGGGAGATCAGAAGGAGGGGAGGAGCGGCTGTAACAACAACCGGCAAGGAAGCGGCAAAGTTCACCGCCGGCTCTCCTCCATGGAGTCCGTCACGCCTTCCAGCCCGCCCGGCGGTGGCTCCGCGCTGCTCTTGGGGTCGCTGTCTCGGGGCTACTCCTCGCTTACTGGCCGGCTCCTGCAGGTGAGGGGCGAAGGGGAAGGCGGAGGGGAACCGCCCCCCAGTTCCCCCCTCAGGGGGAGGGGGACGCGCGCCGCCCGTGGCAAGGGGGGGGGGAAATAGTTACGACTCTGAGCTGTAAAACAATACTTGAGTCCAAAGCTGGTGCCGTCGTGCCCACGAAGACCACGGCAGTGGCCGCTGTAAGGGGAGGGAGGCGGCCTGTAGCAGAGCGGAGCGTTGCAAGGGCTGTATGTGTGATTGGGGGGGGGGGAGGTTGTCGTTTCGTCTTCGCCTTCGCCCTCGCCCTCACCCCACGCTTGTATGTCTGTGCTTTCGTACTCTTTCCCCTCAATAGGCGCACAGGGCAAGTGCGGTGGCACTTAACTTGCTTAAAGCAAGACCTAACGAAAGTTCTACTTGGTCTGGTGTTACTGGAGGAAAAGGCATTGTCCTGCCACTTTAAAATAGCAACTGTGTCCTAAAAGGGGCTGCCAGTGGAGAGGGCAGCCCATTTATATCAGATCTTGTGGTTCGTCTCACAGCTGAAAAGGGAAACGGGTTTGTGTTCATCCAAGTGACAGGTGCAAAGGAAGGCCGAGTAGGGAAGGGTTGCCTTTCTAAAGGGTTCAATGATTTGTCCTGATTAAGTTATTCTTAAACTGCTTTCCCCATATTATGTAGGTAGCTTCTTACAAAATGTCATGTATTTTGTGGCTCTGAGGTCAGAGGTTTCTGTGTTTGTGCAATCCCAGGCCCTTCCAGGAGGTTCACAGAATACTTGGAAATAGAAATAAGAAGCGAGTGGTTGATAGTTGACAGTCATTCAGTGTGAGTTTTGGTATTGATGTCATGTTGAGAAGGTATCTAGGTATGACATCGCTTTCTGTGTGATGATGCAGACCTCATCATATATGATAAATTCTCTATTTTGGAAAGGGGCTTTGGTGTGTTGAGGTCTGTGAAAATAGCTTCTTGAATTGTTTTTTTTTCTGTTAATGCTTTGGACTGGTTTAGCAAAGACTTCTGGGAGTAAAACTGAAAGCTTGTATAACTCTCTAAGTAACAAGATTCAATAAGCCTGTTGTGTAATAGCAAGCTATCTGATTTCAAACAACTTTAATAGTGCAATCCTATGTGCAAGTTAAGCAGCCAATCTAGTTACTCTGGCTTACCTGTAGTATCCTATGCTAGTCCAGGTCAAAGGGGGCAGAGCAAAAAACTTCAGAGATGTAACCCTATTAACCACTCCCCTGATACTTTTTTCACATTTACTAATCTTCCAACATGTTGGCATGTCATCCTGTAATTAGTATAACACCCCCACGCAGACAGATCAGTGCAGTGCAATGAAGGAGCCAATCAATGCATTCCATCAGGTAGCTGCCTCCCATGACATCAGTGCAGCACATGCACAACTTGCCTGAAGCAAGGCTGGCCAGTGCCTCCCACTGTGGCACAGGAAGTAGGAGCCACTGTTGCACAGGCAGCAAGTGGGCAAAAGCAGAAAGCAGTCAGGAATTGCAGCATGCAAAGTTTGTATCCGTTTACTTTCCTCACATAAGCCCACACTTTTGACTGCAGGAGACTCTGAGGGGGGGGGGAATAGCTTCCTTGGGAGAAGTAATAGAACAGGCACATAAGCCTCCCAAGGGCAAGGCCTCAAGTCCCATGGGAAAACCGATCAGCTGAAAATGTTTTTTGGGGGAGGAACTGGAGCAAGCTATGGGGATCCATAACCTTTAGTTTATCTGTCTTCTGAGAAACCTGTATGCAGGCCAGGAAGCAACAGTTGGAACTGGACATGGAACAACTGATTGGTTTAAAATTGGGAAAGGAGTATGACAAGGTTGTGTACTGTCACCCTGCTTATTTAACTTATATGCAGAGTACATCATGAGAAAGGCTGGGCTGGATGATTCACAAGCTGGAATCAAGATTGCTGGTAGAAATATCAACAACCTCAGATATGCAGATGATACCACTCTAATAGCAGAAAGTGAGGAATTCCTGGGCTCTAAAATCACTGCAGATGGTGACTGCAGCCATGAAATTAAAAGACATTTACTTTTTGGGAGGAAAGCTATGGCGAACCTAGACAACTTAATAAAAAGCCGAGACATCACCCTGCCAACAAAGGTTCGCTTAGTCAAAGCTATGGTTTTCCCAGTAGCAATGTATGGCTGTGAGAGCTGGACCATCAGAAAGGCAGAGCGCCGAAGAACAGATGCTTTTGAATTATGGTGTTGAAGAAGACTCTTGAGAGTCCCCTGGATTGCAAGGAGATCCAATCAGTCAATCCTCCAGAAAGTCAAACCTGATTGCTCCCTGGAAGGACAAATCCTGAAGCTGAAGCTCAAATACTTTGGCCACCTGATGAGGACTCTTTAGAAAAGACCCTCATGCTGGGAAAGATGGAAGGCAAAAGGAGAAGGGGGCGGCAGAGGATGAGATGGTTAGACAGTGTCACCGAAGCGATGAACATGAAATTGGGCGAACTCTGGAAGCTAGTGGAGGACAGGGAGGCCTGGCATGCTGTGGTCCATGGGGTCACGAAGAGTCGGACATGACTTAGCGACTCAACAACAACAACAAACCTTTAGTAAACACTTCATGGGGAATTTAGCATTCTGCAACAGCCAGCCATATACATCAAAATAATAGACCCTGCTAATAGAATGCTGGCATAGTAGAAGAGCATTGGGGAGGCTGCAGACTCACTTGAAATGTGTTCCCTCACTAAAATGAGTTTGGAGGAACCACAAATGGACACAAATAGCTAGCTGAGAGATTATAGCATATGAATCAATCAGAGGGAGCATTTCTTGGCTCAGTCATCTGGCATACATGGGATGCAGGCTTCTTTTTGCATCAGCATCTTGTCATATGTACATGATGCCCTTTGCATCGTGGCTGTCACCAAACATTACTGTTGTCATGCTGCACACACCCACCCCACTCATTCATCCTGGCAGTAGTGAATGAGTCCTGAGGCGTTTGCCTCTGAGGATGTTGCCCCTCCCCCCCATCACCATAGAGCCCAAGGAGTAAGACAGTGGGGATGATTCAGACCTTGAGCGGCTTCTTAGAGGCTAGAGAGAACCTAGAGAGGCTTCTTCTCCCTTTCAGAGTCCTATCCTGAGGCCAGCTGAGGTAAGAAAGTATTAGGTTTCTTACCTAGTAAGGATCCTGTTTGTGGGGTTTTTGGCTGCTTCATCTCAGCAAGGCTCTTGTGCCTTTGAAACTGTATGATAGCAGAGCTGCACCAGTTATGACAGTATATCATGGAGTTGGTAAAGTTTCAAGAGCCAATCTCACAGAATAACAATTGAAATTATACTGGTCATTGCTTCCAGGCCCTTGTGGTCTGCATATCTGGACAAGTGGAGACTTTTGGGTCATTTCCCCTACTTGGAAAGGTGAGGGGGGAGAGCGAGTAGCAAGGAGCAGGCAGCTGTAACATATGGTTTGTGATTACATGCTCAGTTTGTGTCAGAATTGTGCCACCTGAGTGCTTGTGCAATAATACCCTGTTGAGAATGTTCAGTCCTTTCCCCCCATTATGGGGAGTTTAGTAGAACTATATAGATAGTGATTGTTCTGCCCCATGTGGCAATACTGTGATCTTGAAAAACAAAAAGGTCTGGAAGAGGTTTTGCCAGTTTTAGCAATACTTGCAGTACCTGACATTCACCAAAAGAGGGCAGATGCTCACTGTTCTTGGCCATTGCCAGAAAAAAATTACTAGGCCATACAAATGATAGCAAAAACACATTTCACAGTATTGAAAGGTATAGGGGAGGGGTAGAGACAAAAATGCATTAACTCAATATCTGAGTGGGTTATAATGTCTCTGCATCCACTGTTGGAGTGATGAACAGAATGTCCAGCTGGTTGTTTGTGTATGGAGCCCTCCTGGTGAAGGGTATTTGCAATGAGAATTCTGAGAGTGTGTTAACAAAATTCTCCTTCCATGTCTGTTCTGATAGTAGCAGGCTGTTCGTGCAAAGTGCTATTTTTCCACAGTTTCCATTGCCAGTGTTTCCCTTTTTGATCTAACTGTGCATTACACAAGGCCAGGGAGGTGTAGGTTGCATGGTATGGGGCTTCCATGGCAAGGACCCAAGTACTGGGGTAGAAATCCTATGGTTGTCAGTAGAGTCTGTATCCTGTTGCTCTAGCATAACATTAGGGGGGAGGGGAAGTTGGGAGTTCTGGGTGTGTTCTCTGCATTGATTTCTATGGGGTGCACTTCCACTTCTATGGAATGTCTTCCTCAGATGCTGGTGCAATGTTATTTTGATGTTATGGGTACTTCTGTTGTCAGGAGCAGATGTAGGATATGATACAAGTCAGCTCCTTGCTACCCTGTCAAAGTCTCTGCCCCATTGGGCCTTACACTAGGTTGAGTAGTACCTCCATCTAGGGGTTGTTGTGGTGTAGAGTAATTGGAACAAGTTCCAGTACTTTCCAAGGGCTTGCAACATATCCTAGGCTACCTAGAACAATTTTTTTGAGGAATTGTAGTGCATGTTATCTTTTTTAATAAAATGTTGGGATTTGGAACGCATGTTTAACAGATAAGAATTAAAAAGAGGAGAAAATACTTTGGTTTTGTCAGGATTTCTTTCAAGTTTGACATAATTAGGTGCATCATTAAACTCTGTTCAAGTGCAAATATGTTTAAAGCCATCTATTGAGTCTTACAATTTATCATTTCTTTGTTCAAAATACTTAAAATCATTCCTAAAAAGGAAGTCATCTTATGTGAGATTACCTTTATTGTCTTCTTTTCATGGTGCAAAACAGTAATGTTGAATAAATTTTTCTGTATTTCCTGAAGAAAGAATAAAAATAATCACTGATCATGCTAAACAGGAGGGATAGAGTCAATAGAGAGATGTTCTTTTCCCTCTCTCACAATACCAGAATCAGGGGGCGTCCACTGAAATTGAGTGTTGGGAGAGTTAAAACAGATAAAAGGAAATACTTTTTTACCTAGTGGGTAATTAAGCTATGGAACTCTTTGCCACAGGAAGTGGCAATGGCATCTTGCCTAGATGTCTTTAAAAGGGAACTGGAAGAAAAGTCCATCATGGGCTATAGGCCATGATGGGTTGGGCAACCTCCTTACGTTAATAGTAGGCTACTCCAGAATGCCAGTTGCAAGGGAGTAGCAACAGGATGCAAGCATCTTGTTGTCTACTGAACTCCCTTAGGCACCTGGTGGGCTACTGTGAGATTCAAGAAACTGGACTAGATGGGCCTTTGGCCTGATCCAGTGGGGCTCTTCTTATGTTCTTAAATATATTGAAATAAAACGACAGTATACTATTTCTTTATATTCATGTGTGCTGTGTTCTCAGGTATTTTAAATTGTTGGTTTTGATGGTAAAAAGATATGATGAAACTTCAGGCCCCAATTTGACATTCTAAGTTTCAAATGTGATCACATTTTTCATTTAAAATTATAACTTGAAAATTCATTAGCAATTGAGAACTAAAGCAATAACATTAGTATTAATTTGTCAAATTCAAACTGCTACAGCTTTTTAAAAAAGAAATAAAAATGCCAGCAGTAACCATAATATTGAAAACAAATCAGAATTTGTGAAAGCAAATCCATAGCAGGAAAATTTGCTTGAGCATTCCCTCCCCGCAGATGGTTTTTTTGAATGGGAGACTCATATGATTCTGTTATATGCTCCTGATGTTAAGTTCTGAATGTATTTGTTATGGGTCAATAGGAAGAAGTTTACCAAATCTAGGCTTGCAATCCAATGCACGCTTAGAAGTGAGCTCCATTAGATCTTCTTGTGAGTAAACCTGTTCATTCTTTTAAATGTATTCTGCTTAGTTTGTTCTATGTTTGTTTAACATATATTTTGTATTAGTTGGTTTCGACTCTGCCTGAAGAAATGCAACCTGGCCCTGATTTCCATGGACTTCCTTGGGAGCCCATTATCATTACTGCCTTAGTGGGATTTGCTACACTTGCCATTCTCTTCTGGAGAACTTGCCTATCTGTAAGTACATTTTCAAGTTCAACTATACAGCCTGGCCTGCATATCAGAGCTACAGTAGTGCTGATCATGGTGTGTTGGCATTGGAAAAAGCCCCCCTCCCCCAATGCAACACAAGAATACTGCACAAAGAACATTCAATACTGGAGCATAATTCTTAGGATTGTGCCTTTTCACCATAGGGTCAGTGCAAATTTTCACTGTTGAATTACCGCTGTGGGGGGTGGTAGTGGTTAATGGGGTCTTAAAAAGGAGACAAAACAAAACTAGCCATCTTTGCCCTACTTCTCTGGAAAGTACACAGAGATGTCCCAGTTTGAAAAACCTCTGCCATACCAGAATCTGTAGGCAGGCGATTGTTTTTGAATTTCAGTGTGAACAAAAAGGAGAGACTCAGTATTAGCAATGCCTGGCTTCTAGTACTTCAGTGTATTAGAATAAAGAACTAATCCTGTATAGAAAATTGTACTAATGAGGAACAGGCAAAAAAAGGTGGAGTATGCCTTTTAAAATTCAAGCAGGAGCAGACAAGTAATCCTGTGGCCAGCTAGTAGGTGAGGCCAATTAGACATCTACTCAAGCCACCTTAAAAAAGAATGCTGTTCGGAACAGTAAGCAGAGGATACAAAATTCTTTGTAACACCCTGCTTTCCACAGTCGAAAGTGAAACATTGGGACTGAATCCCACAGTGTGTTTTAATCTGTGGCTTGAAGACTGGAGCAACATTTTTAATGTTTTACAGGTGGAATTTGCTATAATACATGTGTCATAAGTTTATTTAATGCATGTATACCCCAATTTTTAAAATATATTGTCCTTGCTAGACAGGATGTTTTTACCAATGTAAAAATCGTAATGGAAATAATTTTAACAATAACGCAAAACATTTTAGAGTGTGAAAATGAATTAACAACATATATTGTATCCATGAGTACCAACACTTAGAATTTTTTTCCTGGAAATACGTTGGTAGACCATGTAGCTAGTGTAGTATTGGTTCAATATGTGTAGTCAATGGGATCCTTGCTAGTAGCCTCAATTTGAACAGACAGACATTTTTTTGGAACTGCCTTAACCGACTTATCAGCAGCAGGGGTGTTCCAGAAGCTGCTAGCTTGCAGTAGTGGCCTAGCTGCACAGAATGGCAGGTTGCTCTTTGCAACCACCGTAGAGCATGCTGCACTACCAGAAAGTGAATTCTGGTGTCACAGTGGGCCCGCAGGATTGGGCCTTCAAACAATCGCTACTAACTTACAGAATAAATACCGTAGAAAACATAGGCTGTCAGAATGCACTGGTTGCTGAGAAAGCACTTACAGCATATTCTGGTTCTTACCATTCTCTGTTCTCAGTCTGAAATTAGTACACATAACAGCCTTAGCAGAATGGTTTGAGCAACAGCACCTAAAACTGCTGTTGTAAATCTGTGGGCACCTACTTTATTTCAATGAATTCAAGATGGCTATTTGTGAAAAGTTATGCTCCTGATTATTTTTAACCTCATTTTTAGTTTATTTGAGTTTTAAAATATAGTTAACTGTATCAGCATAGTAAGTTGAGTAAACAGACCTTTAACCTGAAGGCAGGTTTGCTTTCAAGTACTCTGAAGTAGGGCATTGAACTATTCTGGAGGCTTTTATTAGTGTTTGCTGGTGTAACATCACTTGGCATGTATACTGGAAGCAGTATGTGTGTTGATAATTCTTTAAAGTGAAACCAAATAAGTCTTTGCCAGAAATCCTTGATTTATTTGTTGAATTGCATTGATAAAATGATTTAATTTTTTTATCTCAAAATGTTTTTTCTCTTTTTTCTTTGCAGGTAAAGAGTAGAATGTATCAAGGTAGGGTTCTTTGCTATGAGCTGCTTTTGGCAGGGATGTGTCTGTTAGTATATGCTAACAGCAACTTTAAGGCCATAATAAACTGTATTAATCTGCTCCTTATGTGCATAAAAAGCCACTTGGACACTGCAGTCTTTTGGATACACTGAACTTCAAGTATATCAGGGTGCAGAAAAGAAATTAGAGGAGCCCTATGCATGTGCTTCGGATTTCGTTTTTCCACACACGGGGACTACAGGGCTTTGCGTACAGTGTTAAGTGCCACTGTGGTGAATCTCTCAACTCTCAGCAGTGGCACTATGGGGCTGCTCTGGACAAGCGAGTCCAGGCCGTTGGCTATTGGGTGATTCCAATAGCCACTTGTGTGCTTCCTGCACCATGCAATTCCAAGAGCTAAATGAGGCGTGTCTGCAGCACCTTTCTGAACTTTGAGTTTGCTTGGTTGTTTCAGTATGAATAGCTCTTTCTCGTAGCACTTAAACAATGTCCATAGTTATGATGTTGTCTGTGTGTTACACCCAGAAGCTTTACAATGAAGCTTAAAGGAGGAGCTCCTTTTGTCCCACAGTGTCTTGCAGCACACTTCACTGCAGTGTAAGCATTGGAGATAATTTCATTTTGCTGTTGGTGCCTGAATTCACCCGCCCCAGGGGTTAACATTTTAATCAGTGTTGGGAGGTCATATGGGGAATTTGACTCTCAGTTGTAGGGATGCATGCAGATTAGTGAAGAGTTTTTGTAGCCTTCCTGGTGGTAATTAGGTTCTCAAGTAGCCAGCTCAAGGTTGACTCAGCTTTCTGATATTTTTCTGAGATTGGTAAAATGAGTGCCCAGCTACTAGGAGTAAGGAAAAAGATGACTAGGGAAGACAATGGCAAGCCATCGCGTACAACAGAGGTTGCCCAGCCTGGAAGCCCATTCCCTGCCCCCCTTAACGGACAGGACAGTGTTTAAAGCAGCACCAGCACTCCAACGATCGTGCTGCGGAAAAGAGGCTTTGTTAGACTTAGCTGGAGGCTCGCTGGCCATACGGAGGGTGCGGGGAGGAGCCTGTGGACCCTTCTGCAGGCCTCCCTGCCCCTCAGGAATGCTTCAGATTGAGGTCTTCCGGTTTGCAGACATATTTCTGAGGTACAGGGAGGCCTGCAAATGGGTCTGCCAGCATGACCCCTGGTAAGTCTAAAAGAGAGCCCTTTTCCCCCAGCGCCACGCAATTGCTTGAGTGCTGGCGCTGCCCCCTCCCCACAAGCCTTTGCTGTACAACAAAGTCTGCCAAGTAAAAGTCAAGATGTGACGTCACCACCTTGAGTCAGGAATGACTTGGTGCTTGCACAGGGGGTTGCTGTACTTCACTTCTGTAGTGCACCTCTACAGAAAATAGTGCCATGTTAATCTCTAACATGCTTTATTTTTTTCTAGTGACAGAAAAACAACTGGTTGAAAAAATTAAAATTCTACTAAAAGAAAAGGCAGAAATTTTAGAAAAGATATCAGAATATGATCAAAAGGTATTGTGCAATCTGTATATCTTGTTATATATGTACATACATATATGTTATATATGTATATGTCTTGTTATATAATTTAAAAATGTATTGGTGCTTTTAGTCTTCTGATTCAATGAAGATCATTATGGTTTGTAACATTGAACATGAAATTGTTAGTGTTCCACTCAAACACAGGCTGGAGCTTATTTTAAGCCAAATTTGATACTTCTGTATCTGAGAGGATGTTTACAGCTTATCTGCCCGCCCCCCCACCACCCAAAAGGAATCAGAGAGGAACCCTTGGTAGCCCTCTGATTGATTTGCCAAGCACTTCCATTTTGAAATCAAATGACCTGGTGCAGGTTGATTTGAACTTCAGTCTCCCAGGTCTAACTTCAGAACCACTCTTGAACCACAAGAACTTCAGAACCACATCCTGGCTCTTTACTGATATCAATGACACCTCAATGTGCCCTTGGCATCAGTAGAGAGCCAGGATAGTGTAGTGGTTCTCAACCTACCTCACAAGGTGGTTGTGAGGACAAAAGTAGGGAAGGAAGCCTGTAAGTATTTGCCTTGGTGGGGAGGTGGCAGTGCCAGCCACCAGGTCATGCTACAGTCATGCTGGCACCAGGGAAAGGGGGCTTTTTTCAAACTTACCAGCAGTAAGAAAAACGAAGTGGGGCAAGATCACAACCTGAAGCATTTCTAAGGTGCAGGGAGGCCCGCAGAGAGGTCTCCTTTTTCCCCAGCTTAGAAAACTAAGTTTACTTAGTTGCTACTTTGATTGGAAGTTTTGTTGCTCTATTGCTGATTTTGACACTGGTGGTTTTAAATTTTATACTGTTTTTTATATTTTAGTATGTATGTTCTTTTTGTTTTATATGCTGTTTTGGTGGGAAAGCAGCTTAAAATGTAAATATTCTTTTTTATTCTTTATATCTCTCCCCCTACTCTGTAACTAGATAAAGGAAGCAAAGCAGTCTGTGAAAGAGGCTCAGAAACAGAATACAAATCTTACAGATGAAGCTTCAGGGCTTAAGGTAGGAAACATGGATCCCATTTTTTCTCATTTTTTCCCCTTTATGTATAGTTAAAGTATTCAAACATACTTATTACAATTGCTGTTACAGGACATGGTCAAGGGACTTAAAGAAACAAATCATCTTCTAGATGATAGAGTGAAAAACCTGCATACTATGCTAGAAATGGAAAAAGAGCAGAATGTGAAGAAGCAAGAACAAGTAAGTAATTCTTCCTGTTTTGCCCCTGGCTGTGCATTTTATTGGTTTGAGTCAATCTTTACATTCGCTGCAATGATAAATAACTGGATGAATGCTTAAAATCAACCAGCCTTCTCTTAGCTCCAACTTGAATTAATTCCATAGTCCAGTATGAAACTCAGCATTTCATAGCGGACCTTTCCACAACTTATTTTCCTTTGAGTTTTGGGACTGTATTTGTGGGATGAATTTTCATAAGCCCCACTGATGCATGTGGCACTGACTGTTTAGAATGGTTACTCTGTCTGGTTACTCTGTCTTAACCTGCACGTTTCCTAAGGCCTCCCCTCCCCCCCACCTGGGAGGTCATCTGTAGAGTTGAGGTGTCAACAATAGGTAGACAATGCTTTCTGTTGTTTCCCCTTTGATCCTAGGGAGGGAGTAGAGGTCCTAAAGAGGTCCAGTCTAGTGGCTGTTTGGGGTATAATGAGGGTAAACAGGCTAAAGCCTAAATGACAAATTAGAGTTGAAGTTGGTTGGGAGTTCTGATGATCTTGGAGTTAATGTACAGCTTCTTCTGAACAAGGCTGTTCTTCTTTTGAAGCAACAGGCTTCCAGTGAGGGCACTGGTTCCCAAACTGTGCCCCGCAACACCCAGGGGTGCCACGGCAAACTCACAAGGACACCATGGGATGTCCATGGCAGCCTCTTCTTACCTGCTCTCCCAGGCTCTGCCATCTTGAACTGCACAAGATCATGTGCGATTCAAGATGGTGGCATCCAGATGATGGCACTGCTGTGACTGCAGGGCACCATGCCCATGGTGATTTTGTGAGCTGCTGACTTAAAGTATTCCTAGATCTGGCTATGCCACTGGGTGCCCAGGTGGATGTGGTGGCTTGGAATATCTTTTTACTAGCTTTGTTCAATGTGTCATGTATGTTGTTGGAGAGAGACTAGATTTGGCCTAAGCCGTCCACACTAGTCTCTTTCAGATTAAATGACTGTAATGTGTTCTACATGGAACTGCCCTTAAAGACAGCATGGAATCTCTAATCGGTTTCGAATGTGGATGCTCAGGTGTTGGCTGGGCACAATAGAATTGATCATATCATACCTGTCCTGTACTAGCTATGCTTATTACCAATCTACTTTCAGGCTTAACTGAAAGTGCTGGCTGAGATACGGCAGGTAGATGTTTTTGTTATGGTGCCCCAAGTTTGGAGCAGCATTCTAAGAGAGGTGTGCCCTGGCCCTTTTGCTGCTTGTTCTTATGGGGCAACAGAAACAATCTTATTTCATCAGGCTCTTTCAGATTATTGCTTTTAGATAATTTCTGCTGCTCTTTTTAAAATTAAACTGATATTTTTGTGTTAATACTTAATAGCTGAAATTATATTTTTAGGAAATCAGGATAGAAATTATAGCAATAAATCTGAGGACCAACCTAAATCTTCAGTAGGCCTTGTGTATATTTACACCTTGGCAGGAGAGTCTGTTGGAGTTGCTATAATACAAATTTTCAAGCCAGCATACACCACAGTAATTATTTCTGTTCGTGCAGATCACAGAAACACAGAAATCATTGGGGAAACTCCAAGAAGTCATCTCCTTGCATTCCGTAGAGCTCTCTGAGGTAAACAGATCTTGAGGACAAAATATATATTTCATATTCCTGTACACGGTAGTCCATGCCTTGATTACTGTAAAGCACTCTGTATGGAGATGTCCTTGAAGACAATTCAGAAATTGCAGTTCAGAATGCAGTGACCTGGGTGGTTGCTGGATCTAGGTGGTTTGATTCTGTTGGACCACTGCCTCAGCAATTATACTAGCTGCCCATTTGTTTCCAGGCCCAGTTCAAAGTGCTGGTATTAGCCTTTAAAACTGTCTATGGTTTGGGTTCTGGTCTAAGTAACTGGCGGGATCACCTTCTCCCATACATTCCAGTCCATTCTCTTAGGGGCTCCCCTTACAAATGCCACCTCTGTCCCAAGTTAGGGTGATGGTGGCATGAGGGTGAGCCTTCTCTGCATTGGCACAACAATT
This sequence comes from Lerista edwardsae, assembly GCA_029204185.1. NCBI lineage: Eukaryota > Metazoa > Chordata > Lepidosauria > Squamata > Scincidae > Lerista > Lerista edwardsae. Next base: position 9,560,872 of record JAJKFI010000008.1, on the reverse strand, counting down.
GTGGAATTCCTTGCCAGGAAAATTAAGAACTACCCCCTTCATCATTGCTTTTTGGCAAGGGCTCATTACGTTTCTGTTTCATCTGGGATTTGAGTGATGGGTTTGTGTCTGCCCACTGTGCCTCTGTAATTTTTGTTTTGCTGCCTTTCGTTGTAAATTTTCCCCCAGTGGTTTTATTGTGTTTAAATTATTTTATGTGTTTTTATATATTGTGAATTTTATTCTTGGATTTCTGTAAGCCGCTTTGGGCATGAGAAAGGCAGGATATAATTTTTATACCATTTTTAAAAACAATTTTGTCGGATGACACTCCTGTGTGTTCTATATTTTGAATTATCTGTCAATTTTACATTATTTGCACCTCAAACATGAAATCATTGATATATTTAGGTGCAGATAGCTCTCAATGAAGCTAAGCTGAGTGAAGGAAAAGCTAAATCTGAGCTACGTCGTATACAAGAAGAGAATGTAAGACTCAAGAGGAGCAAGGAGCAAGTAAGTGTGTTGTGCTTATTAAGCAATTTATTATGGGTCCAATAACCTTTTAACACATCAAGCAGAAAGTGCTGTAATTGTGATGTAATCAAATTACACTCGTGATATGCAAATTGCATTCTTGGGACTGCAGCAATTGCACAAACATGAAACATTCCCGACCTAAAGCAAGATTAGGACAAAATATTATGCAAAAGCATTGAACGAGGACAAAATTTCAAAAACCCTTTACTTGAACATTCAAACGGTTAACACGCACATAGCAAGACTAAGGTCTGCAGCTTCCAAGATGGCTGCTCCCAGCTTTCTATGACCCACTGACATCAGTCAAGACCCACCAGTTTGAGAAACAGTGCCTTAAGGGGAAATGGCCCAGTTTTTACACTCAGTGGTGGGTCACGACCCACCACTTTGAGAGAACCACTGGTGATGTACAGTAGGGCAAAAGATCTCAATTTCACGTTTATACTGTTAGAGTTTGAGCTATCCATAACTAGGAAAGAGACCTTGAGGTCATGCTAGACTGCTCAATGAAAACATGAATGTGTAGTAGCAGTGAAAGTGGCAAATTCCATGCTGCAGTAATTTTATTAAATAATGGAAATTCTAAGGTTGGTCTTGAACATGTCTTGGAAAAACACTAAAGTTGAAACAGCAGTTCTAGCACAGTTGTAATATATAAACATTATTCATTGGTCATGGGTATAGTTTTTTTTTGAAATCTGAAGCAATGGGGCTCTGTTGCTCTTGTGACGGTAATATTGATAATGTTATCCTGACATTATTTTAGTTGCTGCAAGAAGCAGAAGGCTGGAGTGAGAGGCATACTGAGCTCAGTGAACAGATCAAACTATATCAGAAGTCTCAGAAAGACATTGAAGAAGCACTTGCCTATAAGGAGAATGAAATTGAAGTAAGATTGCTTGAAGAACACTTTTCTGTGTTCCTTAGACTATATAGCACCATCAAATGTTGTGGTTCTTCAGTTCAACGTGTGTGTGTTTTCCTGCTGCTGTAGGTTTTGACCAACTGCATTATGCAGCTGAAGCAGCTTGATGCAGATTCTGAGTCAGAAGGCAAGAGGGATGCAGCAAGTGATGTAGCCAATGGAGAACTGTCAGGTAATAAAATTTTGCAGAGTAATCCATTGGATTGTGATATGTGTTGAAGCACAAAACGTTGGTAGTGGGAAGAACCTGCGTGTGTCTCCTGGAGGAAAGTGGTTCACAGCAGTAAGTGATCAGTTGTGTTGTATTATGACTGAATAATACTGTTGCATGGTTGTATGACTAGAGATGTTATCAGCACAAAGTGCTGGTCTTGTTGTATCTCTAGAGACAACCGGGAATAGATATTTCTATAATACAAGGGCCTCCTTCCAATGCACTCAGGGTATCTAGCAATATACTATATACCGGCAGTGCCTGATTACCCACAGATTTGGACTCATATTGATCAAGCACTGCTTGAATCCTCAAGACCCAACTGAAGCTTTTTCTCAGGCCTGCAGAGGTTGTACGTGACTGCCCGTGACCTCTGCAGTCCTCAGGATGGCCATTTAGGACAAAAACTGCACTTCACCTAAAAACTGGGTGGTGGTTGTTTTTTGTATTAAATGGCCATTCTGAGGTTGTGGGTAGCTTCTGCGGGCATCAGAAAACCTTCTGGATTCAACCAGAGCTCAGCTGTAGTTGGGTTCAAAGAATGGGTGTGTGTGCGCACGCGTGCAAAAATCCACAGGTTTCAGTATCTGCGGAGGCTCTGGGAACAGTACACCCAGGGATACTGAGGCATGACTGTAACTTGAAGTAAGCTTTAAATTCTGGATTGTATCTTTGATGTGGTATTTCACATAACAGCCATTGGCACCGTTGTTGTGATTCTTGCATTAGTTTTGCCTTGTTAATGCCTGAGATTGTCAAAATATAAAGCAAGAAAATGTGACACTTTCTCTAGTGATGATTCTGTTTGTGGAGCCTTGCTCCTTATCATGAAATGTGTCAATTTTGAATATTTTACCTTTTTTACTGTTAGCCACGGTGGAATGAAACACATGGGGAAAATTTTGTTTTGTGTTTTGCTTTTTTATAGATACCAGGAATGAAAAAATGAAGAATCAGATTAAGCAGATGATGGATGTTTCACGGGTATAATACACTATCTTTACTCTACCAGAAAGTTGTGTCATATTGATTAGTCGTACGTTTCACAGGCCATTTTGTTACTGTTTTTGCAGGTAAAAACAACATTGTCTATCATTGAAGAAGAAAAAAATCACTTGCAGTCTAAACTAAATGATGAAATAGCAGCAAGGCATGAATTAGAAGGTATGTTCAGTAGTGGAATAATTTAACATGAAAAGTTTTTCTAAATTACAAATTTCAGGAAGTAAAGCAGTTTCCATCACCACTTCTTGTACAGAGAAGTGTGCAGACGAAGAATTGGTTGGTTTTGGATCAAATCAATGTGTTAAATCTCCCTTGCCCCATTTTTTTTTTGGGGGGGGGGGAGGGGTAGCATGTGGTTGCCAGGTCATCATGCTGGAATGCTGTAGAAAGAACTAGCAGATTAGACCAGTCAAGGATCTAGACTAGATTCTTGCAATTGTGTTCTGTTTTTGACTTCCTGGATCATGTTCCACAGCTTCCAAGCTTCATTTGCCTGCCCTTTCTTCCTGGCAGTAGTACACAGCCCTTCCTTTCTCCAGGTACTACATATAGCTTTGCCACCATTGTCCCTCATCTTGACCTTCAGGGCATTACCACCCATTTCATCATTGGATCCCAACCACCTTTAGCCTCCATGACTCTTGACCAGCTTCCCTTTGCACTTCGTCCCAGCACAGTGTGTCTTGATTCATAAACCTGGGAAGTTTATTTAGAGTAATCTCTCCAAGCCTCCTCTTCATCCTTTATTTTTGTCAGCTTCCTTGTCTTTCAAATTCAGCCCTTAACTCCCCCTGTCCCAGTTGTCAGCCTGCCTAATGTGATTTAATCCCAGTCAAAATGACAATTTTCCCTTCCATCATGGAAGATGTATTGAAACTGCTTTATTTCTTCATATACTGAACGTTCTGTTTTATCATGCCAGCTCAGCCAATCTGTAGTGGAGACTGCACAATTATGAATGTATTACTATATAGATGTGCTTTATTACAGAGCAAATCAAGAAGCTGGAACATGATTCATCTTCCTTGCAGACAACAAAATCTCAGCTAGAAAATGAGTGTAAAACACTGCACCAGAAAGCAGAGATTCTCAATGAGCTTTACCAGCAGAAAGAGATGGCACTTCAGAAGTGAGTACTGAACTTTATAAAAGAGAGCCCCAAAAACCTGAATAATAGTATAAGAACACTGTACTCTTCTTCTTCTTTTTTTGTCTAGATCAGTGGTTCCCAAACTATGGGTTAGGACCCACCAATGGGTCATGAGCCAATTTCAGGTGGATTGTGAAGCAGAGCAGCCATATTGAAAATATGAGAAGATAGGGTACAGGAAAGGGGGGCTGTGTGGTTGTTTGGTTTATGTCAAGGTTGTAAATAGGCGTTTTTCTTTCTGATTCACTTTGCTATGGGCAAATGGTTGAGAAATAATCCAATTTATTTCTGCATTCTTGGAAAGCAGAAGGCTCTGGCATCACAATGACAGCATTTCCAGCCATGACATCACTTCCAATGGGTCCTGAACAGATTGTTGTTCTAAGAAGTGGGTCACTGTCCTAAAAAGTTTGAGAACCACTGGTCTATACATAAAACCACTGGTCCATTTTTGTATTGCTGTATCCTAGTCTTCTGTCAGAGAACATGTAGATAGCATACACATGGTTCCAAACTGAACTCAATCCTCATATGAGCATGCTTTACTTAACTTCACTGGAGGAACTTTAAGGCTCAAGCTTAGTTTTGTTGCACAGAGCAGTCTGCACAGCCCTTGGCTGACACAAACCACTTTTGTCAGCCAAGCATTGTCGCACACGTGCTGTAAAGTTGCACATGTGCTGTGTGCGCGCCAGCGCAACATGCACTGTATCAATTCAGGCAGCTGGGTTCGGCCAGTGCAGAGGCTTTTCTGGGCAGGGGGCAAGGCAGGCGGGGGCGGAACGGGGCAGGAGGAGGGCATTCTGGCAGACTGAGCGGGGCAGTCTGGAGATGGGGTGGAACCCGGATGCAGCCTAACGGCCGCATCCAAACCCTGTCCCCGGGCCTCTTGGCCCCAAGTTGGACTTTGCAGCAGGCTCAGACTTGCACCTGCTAAATAGCAAATGCAGATCCAGGTAGGCCCATCCAAGTGGCTGGCACCTACCTTGGGGAGGAATGTGCCATTGCCCCATGGAGGCTCCAGCCTGCTCCTAACATGCATTGGATACAGCACAGGCCAGGCAGCCTGCCAGTTCCAGCTCAAATTAGGATTGAGCCCTCAACTGTAACTGTATCTCCTACATACAGTAACTTTGTCTATGCATCAGAATTTGTTGTGCTGGTCTTGCTGAATTCTTTGTATTTACTTAATTTTTAAAAAAAAAAAAAATCCTATTTACCTTTTTATGGAATATTCAAAATCAGTGATATGGGTGGCATTGTATTATGTGTGAATAAAAGCATTACTTTGAATGCCACCATATTATAACTATACATCTAACAAAAGTAACAGCTAAAAGCAAAATCAAGCAGCCTAAAAAGGCAATAGCAGCTAGAGAATTGAGCAGTGTTCATTTTAAAAGCCCTGAAGTCCTTGCTTCCTGTCCAAAAGTCTTAATATTTGAGGGGCTTTAGCCTTTATCATCAGAGGTCTTTATATTCTGCTGAAAGTCCCAGCTCCTGCAAGAATTGTTGAAATATCCTAGGTATTTACTGTGAGATAATATTACTGCAACAGTGCCCTAATGCTATGACATAATGCTAGCATAACTTTTGGGATTCTTTTTCTAAGCATTTATATACTGGCACACTGTGTCTATATTAGTGTTATTCAAACTGTGGGTCAGGACCACTTGGTGGTTCAGTGATGTCAGGTGGGTCGTGGAGAGCTGGGAGCAGCCATGTTGGAAACTACAGACCTTACTCTTGTTTTATTCCTTTTGTGAGTGTTAACAGTTTAAATTTTCAAGTGAGGGTTTTTGTGTTGTTGTTTTTTAAAAAAAATGGTTTTTAGTTCAGTGTTTTATTTTGTTCTAATCTTGCTTTCTGTCAGGAATGTTTCATGGTTGTACAATTGCTGCAGTCCAAGAATGCCCATTTGCATTTCGGGTATCATTTTATTATGTTACGATGCTAGCACTTCTTGCTTGCTTCTTGTTGTCACTTCCTGCCACAACATCACTTCCAGGTTAATGACATCACTCCTGGTGGGTCCCGACATGAGTGCCATTCTAAAAAGTGGGTCCTAGTTTAAAAAGTTTGAATACCACTGATCTACATAATACTATTATGTTGCCTTTGGCAGCATTGGGGAACTTGTACCAGTGTATTCTTAATGTTCATACACTGAAGTGTAATCTGGTTCTAACACTAGAGGCTGAAAGGCAAGGCAAACATCTCCAGAATTACAATGAAAATAAATGCAAGTCTGGAAGATCCACTACTTTAAAATTATTGGATAATGTCATCTAAACCTGGGAATTTACTGAAGGAACAGTATTAAGGCTTTGTGTTGTTATGCAGGAATGTGCCCTTGATTTAGGCAATTGGTAGTCAAGCATTTTATGCTAGGTGAAATAATTATTTCAGGCTCTTTCAACAGTTGCCTATTCTTGGGGAAAAATCACATTTCAAAGCTTGAGGCATGTCTCCATAAGAAGCAGTTCTTGAAGCTTGGCAACCCACTGGTGGGTTGTGACCCAGAGTTTGAGAAATGCTGCATTAGACAGTACTGGTTTGCCTCCCCAAAGCATTCTTATGGAGACATGCCTCAAGCTTTGAAACGTGATTTTTTTCCCAAGTGTAGGCAACTGTTGAAAGAGCCTGAAATAATTATTTTACCTAGCATAAAATGCTTGACTACCAATTGCCAATAAAAAAATCAAGGGCACATTCCTGCATAACTACACAAAGCCTTAATACTGTTCCTTCAGTAAATTCCCAGGTTTAGAAACTCCTCTATTCAAGTATTTGTTTTGAGTTGTTTTGAGTGTTAAGCTTTTGCAATGGCAACAAGCGCCCCCCACCCTTCGACAGAAAGGGTTGAGTGAGTTTTTCCTGTCAGTTCCTATGCGGTCATTTGGACACAGTGCAGTTGGACTAGGGGGCAAAATGCTAGTCTACTTTATACTCCCAGTTGGAGAGGGAGTGTCCTGTCAGCGCTGGAGGACAGCACTTGCACCTTTTTCCTTAGGAACAGTTTGACCTTATCAGCTGTGCTCACTCCTTCCCCTGGCCTTGATTTGCTTGCTTCTAGGCTGCTAGGTGGGGCATTTCTGTTGTGCTTTAATTCTGCTTCCTTCTATTCTCTCCTAGAAAGCTGACACAAGAAGAGTATGAGCGTCATGAGAAGGAGCAGAAGCTCTCTGCTGCAGATGAAAAAGCCGTCCTGGCTGTCGAAGAAGTGAAAATTCATAAGTAATTGATACATTAGAGTTAACACATTTTCTTCATTTAGATAGTGAGCAGAATTAATCTTTGTATTTCTTTGACAGGCAAAGAATTCAAGAAATAGAGGAAGAACTGCAAAAAACGGAGCGATCTTATAAAAATCAGGTATGATGTTAAGGTCATCCTGGGATGGTTGAAAGTGGGATATACTAAGAAAATGTGCAAATTAACCCACCACCTCTTCTTTTCTCTCCCCTCCCTCTGTTCTCAATGCTTTAAGATTGCAGGTCATGAGAAGAAGGCCCATGAAAACTGGGTAAGTTTTGGTTGTCTTGAATGTATTCTAGTACTGAGGCATTTTACAGTATTTTATGTTTGCTGAAAACTTGCTTGATTTCCTGGAGTGGAACAGTTAATAGTGTTGGTAGAAGAGCACTAATCAGCCTTTTGTTTTGAAAATGTTCTTTGCTAGCAATATCTGACATGCACACTTCGTTCTCTTGTTATAGCTTCTAGCACGTTCGGCAGAGAGGGCATTAGCTGAAGAAAAGAGGGAAGCTGCCAACCTCAGGCAAAAGTAAGCATGTCCTGTTAGTGTGACCATACAAGGTAGTTAATTGGAGTCTGTCATTAAGTTAAGACAATGATACTGTTCCCTAAAGAAAGCAACAGTTTGTGTGCATCTTCTTATAAGGCAAATTCCCTCAACACTATGTGGTACAAGCAATGCATCTTTAATTTTTTCTTCATAGGTTGATAGAGGTGAATCAAAAAATAGCTGCGCTTCAGAGTCCATTGATTGTGAAACCAACTGCTGGCCGACCAGACTATCAAGTTCTCCCTCGCAGAGGTAAGCATGTTCCTTGCTCATCTTCTGGTAGTGATTTAAACTGTCAGAATTTAGGAAAAACTAATATTTTGTATTAGTGATATTGTATTATTCCTGCAGGTCCATTAAGTCGAGATGGGTCCTTTGGGCCTTCACCTGTGAGTGGTGGAGCTCCTTCCCCACCACTGATGATGGAACCCCCAGGGCGTCCCCTTTCTGCCAATCCAAGGGAAGGTTCAAGAGGGGAACTTGGTAAGAAACTGATCTGTTTCTCTTTTGGTGATTTGTGGCTATAATGAGATGTGAAGGCCGTTTGGCAACCTGTATATTTTAACTCCTATTGAACCCAATTCTCATAGTGTAACTCATAGTTCCATCAGATGACTAACACTTCACTGTTAACGGCTCCAAGAATAAATGTGAAGTACTTACAGCTCACACCCTGGTTAGCACTTCAAAAAAGCCCCCACATCCTTGCTGTCAATGTTACCTAACAAACATTAAGCATTTTGTAGTGTGTTCTTATGTAGAGAGAAATGGCTTTGAAGATGTGGTCTCTTTAAGAAACATCCTTGAACAACTGACTGAGGAGAAAATGTACAAGTTTCTTGGTTGTGGTTTGGGACCACCAATAGCTCATGACCTGAATGTTGGTAGGCCATGATACTGATAAGCTGATAACAAGGAAGATGTCTTGAACCCTATGGAAAGTGAAACTGAGTCACATGTGCATATTTACTTGTGAGTAGGTGAACATGGCTCAGTTCACATTGAAGGGCAGGCTGAGAGGAACACAATGCCACCAGATTGGTCCCAATCCAATTAACATAGCCCCCCCCCAATATACTCAAAGGAAATCCCCCCCAAGCTGACCAGCAAAATTTATTGAGCCCCATGCAAAGTGAAACTGAGCCACATGTTACCTGAATAGGCAAACATGCCCAGATCCGATTGAAGGCCGGGTGAAGGGGAACACAAGGCTACCACAATGGTTTGGATCCAATGAATGTGGAGTTCCACGAATTTTCCAGAAGGCACCCCCCATTGTAAAAAAGGATAAAGCAGAGGCTTGAACAACTAAGGTGAAACTGCTATTTTTAATGTTGTGAAGCTGGGTGGGTCCTGATAGAATGTCATTTTAAAAAGTTGGTCCTGGTACTAAAATGTTTGGGATCCACTGTCTTAGAGAATTTTAGGGGGTGGGTGGGCCATAGCTAAATTTTGCATGCAGAAGGTCCCAGGCATCTCCCGGAAGGACTGGGGTAAAACTGCCTGGAACCCTAAACAGACATTGGCAGTCAGTGTAGGTAATACGTCAACCATCCAAGAGCTCTTCCAGTTGTGTATTTCTTACTCTGTACCCATTAAACATGCACATCGGCATCTGTTTTCTGGCTCATGCATACTAATCAAAGCCAGAGCAGGCTCTAATCGCACCTGGGGCAAGATGGTGACGGAAGACATCACCGTGCCCACCGCACAGCCTTGCCGCACCCTCTGCTTCCCGAATCACTCCATTTTGGAGCATAGCAGGCAGGGCCGTCCAGCTTTGCTGCTTTCTTCCTCAGCATGCCCAGCTCCTTCGCCAGTGCCCATGGCAGCTGCTACACCACGCCCAATGGACTTGATGACTCTGACCAAGGCTGATTGCGGTTTCTACTTAAGTCAAGATAATTGGCTTCAAATCTTGAAGAAGCTAGTAAACCTTATCCTCAGACTTTGGGTAGCAATGTAACATTAAACAGGAGATGGAGGGAGCCTTCTAAGCATAGTTGAAAGAGACCTGCATCATCCCCATGGAAAACTAAAGCTGTCTGAGTATGGAGAACTTCTGCTGTAGATATATATGCTTACCTTTTAATAATTCAACCTCCTTCAGGTGCTGCTGATGGTCCTCCACTCCCAAGAAGGCATCCTGAACTATCTGGAAGAATGTCTGTTCCAGGTGAGACTTAAAGCAGTGGTTCCCGAACTTTTTAGCATCAGAACCCCCTGAAAAAATGGTTTCACTTTACCAGCTGCTCAAGCCTCTGTGGCTATAATGGTGATTGAGCAGCAGTGCTCCCCCCCCCCCCCAGGGAACACATAGCCTAATCTGCCTTGTCAGTTTTGCTACCAACCCAAAAATTGAGTCTTGACCCACAGTAGGTCCCAGACCCATAGTTTGGGAACTGCTGGACTAAACTATTGATCCCCTGAAAGTGTACTATTTTTTCAAGAAGCAGTATAATAATATGGGGTATTTTCCTTTTCAGATCTTGGTCCTGCTGTAGCAGCCCTAGTCAACTGTGGGCCAAGAACATCCTCTCCTTCTTCAGTTCAGGATGGAATGGTAAGCAGGGGGGAGCAACCTTTGTTTTGCTACCGATGGCACTTTGGGCTGACTCTTTGCTAGCGTAGCCTGTTGAATATGCCACATCACCTCTTACATTCTGTTTTGTCTGTCCTCTCATTATTTGTCATTATTTTCCGGGGGGAAATGAAGCAAAATCCTCCCAAAGAGTGTGAAGCCCCCAGTGTTTCTGTTCCACTAGCTGAAGCAACAGCAGTAAGTACTAAGATGCTGGAAATGGTGCTTTTTGCTTACCTCTATTTTGATGGAGATGGTGAATTGGGAGCAGTCACAGCATGACAAAATTACTGCAACATTCCTTGGGCTATATTTCTTGCAGTAGGTTTCTTGACTTAAGGCTATATGCAGTGTTGGGGCAGCTAGTGTTGCCTAACACTTTTGAAAAAGCCTTGCTTTTTAACCCTATGGATAACATTAACCAAGTTACTCCTGTAAATTTCTGCTGTGATGGCTTCTGCTAAAGTTTTTTTTTAACCCCTTGGGTGTGCCCTAGGTTTCTCTGTGTTGAAGCTATTATATGTTTGTGTTTGTTGATATACACTTAAAAGACTGTCTTGGGTGGTTTTCTGTCTGACCTTGTAATCGGGCATCAGAGTCATTGTCCTGAATTAAAGATATTCAGGAAAAGGAGAATCTCCATATGTGCAGTCAAACCCAGTAGCAATAACGTTTTTTTTGAACAGGTTAATATGGGGCCTAAAGGCCCACCATCCTTTGCGGGGGCTCCCATAATGACATCCCCAGGAACTGGACCTCGGCCACCGCCAGTTCGATTTGGACCTCCACCACATCGGGCACCTTACGGTCCTCGGCCTCTTCCTCTCTCTCTAGGTATGCTTGCTATGTTTTGCTGTGCTTAAATTATGTTGTGGCACGATGAATTCTGGAATTGTTTTCGCATCCTATTGCAGAACGGAGCTTTTTCTTAAAGTGCAACTTGGGCTGAAATTTCTGCCACATGTCAGTAATACTATTTTCAAGTGCCAAAAACCTTGGAGTTAAAGATGGCAATCTGAGCCATTACAGATCATTGCTACCAAATGTGTTACTGTTATGGCATGCTGCTGTATATACCAACTTTAAAAGAGAACAGAAATGTGGGCATATAGCAGCAGCAATATGCTCTTGCCCCTAGCATAATTTTTGATACAGGATTTGGTTTTTAAATTCTACATTTTGAAATACATTTTATCCCTTTTGGGGCAGATCAATGATAGAGGACATGCTTTTTATGTAGAAAGGTTCCGGATTCAAGTTCCAGCATCCTCAGGCCAAAGGCTTTTGGATAGTAGCACTCCTCCTTGGAGACTACAGGTTATAACAGCACTGGGCTAGATACCTGGCCTGCCTTGATAGAAAGCAATTTCACTTGTTCCAGCCAGCAAAAGTTAGATTGAAATCAGTATGGTTTTGGTATTTGTATATCTAAGTCAGGGGCCTCCAAACTCCAGCCCACGGTGCATCCACGTAAGAATTTTGGATGTAGCACTGGCTAACCCTTACCATTCCACATTGCAGCTTCTGTTCTCCTTGCCCAATCTTCTCACGAGTTGCACTGGGCAGCCACTTCCACTGCACCTTGCCTCAGAAGGCTCTGTGCCCTGGTTTCTGGGTAGAAGTGGCTGCCCAATATGACTCTGCGACTATTGGGCAAGGAGAACTGAGGCTGTGGCATGTAATGGTAAGACTTTGCCATGCCCAGAATCATTATGTTGGGGCACTGCATCTGATGTGGCATCAGCAAAATATTTCAGAATACTTTACAAATCCATTCAGTCTGCATAAGTTAGCATGCATAGTAGTCTTGTTCTTTTATTTTGAACTTGCTATTAAGTTTTTGTAGAATCTGGTTGAACATCTTTGGGATTCTGTGTCTTTCAGTGTTCCACTATACTTGGGGGTGGGGGAGGAAGGCTGTGTATCAGCCTTTGAAGACTGTCAGCTTCATGGTTATTTATTTCCTTGCAGTGCGTGGTGGTCCTCCACTACCTATTCCAAGAGACTATCCACCAGGTCCTCCCTTTGGAATGCGAGACCTTCCACCTGGTCCACTGCCACCTCCTGACCAGAGAGGATATCTACGTGGACCACCACCACCTCCTTTCCGGCCTCCACCCCACAGAGATTATCCTCCAGGTCCTTGGCTACCCCCACAAGGATTAAGGGACTATCCCCCTCCTTCTGCCAGAGACTTGCCAGCATCGGGCCCCAGTGACTACCAAGGAGGTCCTCCCTGCCCCCCATCACCAGCCAGCTCACGGGACTCTGCACATAATCCTGAACAGAAACCATGATTTTGGATTTCTGGACTGAACTCTACCACGTTTCATGTGGTGAGGATTTCAATGGCTTCAGCAAAACCAACTCCTTCCTTTTCAATTGTTTCAGTATAGCTTTCTTTTTTTTGCAGAAATTCTCTCCAATCTCTAGCAACATGCATTTTTGATTACCTCTAAATGAGAACTTGTCCATTGTCTTGGACAAAGTACAATTTTTCTGTGATGAACCTGAAGCCTGCTTCTCACAGCTGTGGCCGACCCACAGCTTTCAACGTGCAATATATGAAAAGTACCTGTGTGGTTAGTTTTTAATTAATGTAGCCTATGTAATAAGTTGGTGGATGACTTCAAAATTCAAACTATAATTGAACATTTCCTGTGGAAATACCTTTAAAAAAACTACCCTGTCACACACAACCTACAGTGACTGTAGCCAAGTGGTTTACATAAGGATCCTAATGCAAATCTTTTTAAATCTTGTGTAAGCAGGCCAGAGGCACAAGCTATACTGTACTGAAAGGACAAATCTACTAATAAAGAGAGGAAGATCCCTTTTTGCTACATTTGAAGGATGAATTTTGTTTAACCAAGCAGTTTCTCCCAGCCCTAAAAACACTACAAGAAGTCGTGAACAGGCATTGATACCATAAGTAACTTGCTGAATCTGGGCAGCTTGTTAGTGGACTGATACAATGATACTCCTTTTAGGAAGCAGTGGAAGGTGCAGTGTATAGCCATGGCTTTTCTGGACTAAGTAAGAGCATAAATTGGAAAAATCAGGCTTATTGATTCTAGGCTTTCAAGCCTTAGTTTCACAGTTAAAATGTTATTTTGGAATTAGTGTTTGCTGTACAGGAACTACTTATGAATACCATGTTCAGATTGGAGCAAGCAAGGCAAATACCAGATTTCAGACAGCCTTAGTGGTCAGTTCAGGATTAAAACTTGACATGAACATGTCCCTTGAGGCAAATTTCAAATGCATATTTCCATACCATTGAGAGTTACGTTCTAGTGGGATGACTGTAGTTGCAGAGGGTAAAGGGTTATAGTAAACTAGGACAGCACCATTACTGAAGAGATACATTTATGCCTAGACAACGCTCCACCACTCCTGTATAAAATTAGTAATGAGCTAGAGCAGCAGTTCTCAAACATATGGTTCCTGAGTTCCTTTATACCCTCCTAAACAAAGTCTTTGGAAGCCCCAGAGTGCCTTTATGGTGGTGCAGTACCAAGATGGTGGTAACTTGGGGTGGGGGGGATTTCAGGGCTCCAAGGAGCAAAGTTTGACAAATGCTGAGGTGGAAGATCAGTCTTCTACCAAGGTATAAATTTCAGGAAAAGTAAGAAGGGTAACCCCAAGAATCTGCAGTAAGACTAATGCTACTGCATTTATTCAAAAGCATCAAGCCCAGCCAAACTTGAGAATGGTATTACACTGAGGACAATTTAAGCCCAAGCAGTTCGAACTACTTTATAACCAAACTAGCTTTTTGTTACCCAGCGTTGCCAGGGTAACAAAATGATCTTCCAGAGTTTATGGGTTTTGCACCCCTTCTCGCCCCTAATGACAATCAAACCGTGTCAGGAGCGTCGCCGCTCCCCTCGGTGACCCCGGAAACTACAGTTCCAATGCCAATTTTGGCTGTTTTTGACCATTTTCACCTGGGGCCCCCTGCGCACCCCATCCCTGGGGGCACTGGGGGGCCTGACCCTCGCAGTGTTTGTTGCCAGGCCGCAAGGCACGTGCATGCCAAGTCTGGTGCCAATCGCTCCAGGTGTTCCAGTATGGCATGGTGGCCATCTTGTTTTGCATCCCTTCCCACCCCCCATGTTGAGGGGGGGGGCTGAACCTGAAGTCCCACAGCGTCGGGAGCGTCGCCACTCGCCTCAGTGTCCCCGGAAACTATGGATCTGATGCTGATTTTGTCCGTTCTCACACGGGGGCCCCCACCCACTCCCACCCCCAGGGGCGTTAGGGGGGCCTGACCCCTGCAGTGTTTGGTGCCAGGCCGCAAGGCACGCGCGTGCCGAGTGTGGTGCCAATCACTCCAGGCGTTCCAGCAGGGCATGGCGGACGCTGTGTTTTGCACCCCTTCTTGCCCCCCACGCCGAGGGGGGGCTGAACCTGGACCCCAACGGCATCAGGAGCATCGCCACTTGCCCCGGCAACCCCAGAAACTACAGATTCAATGCTGATTTAGGCCATTTTCAACTGTTTTCACGTAGGGAACCCCCTGTACCCCCACCCCTGGGGGTGCCAGGGGGGCCTGACCCCCGCAGTGTTTGTTGCCAGGCCGCAAGGCACGCATGTGACAGGCTTGGTGTGCATCGCTCCAGGCGGTCCAGCAGGGCATGGCGGATGCTTTCATACCCCTTCTTGCCCCCCACGTTGAGGGGGGGGCTGAACCCAGACTCCAACGGCATCGGGAGTGTCGCTGCTCATCTTCGCAACCCCGGAAACTGTGGATTTGATGCTGATTTTGGCCGTTTTCATGTGGGGACCCCCGCATACCCCACCCCCCAGGGTGCTAGGGGGGCCCAACCCCCACAGTGTTTGTTGCCAGGCCGCAAGGTGTATGTGTGCCAAGTTTTGTGCCGATCGCTCCAGGCGTTGCGGAGCCTATGCGAAACATACACGCACACACACTCTTCTTTATATATATAGATAGGATTCAGTTTGAACAATTAGGTGGTAGACTAAATACTCTTGCCTCTTAACAGTGCAATTCTGGTTGATAATAACTGAATGGAATGGTATATTAACACTAGTAGTGTGACCTTACCTCTGACTACTCTTTTCCCCCCCAAAGTGCATCTAGCTAGAAAAGGAGAAACCAAAACACTCAAATCTGCCCTGGGATGAAGGCTTAGAGTTTGCCTACGAATAGTTTAGTATGATAGTATGGAAATAAGATGTAGGACTAGATTGTCTATTACAGCAGGGTTAGCTATTTAGTATAACCCTCAATGAGTAAATTCACATTGCTTCAGGGACACAAAATAGTTCATGGAGGATTTAACTGTAACTCGAGCTCAGCAATAACCTCCTCGCCTGTATATAGGGTAGTTCTGGTACACAGATCTGAAACAGACCATTAGATTGGAAAGTTTATAGAAAGGGTGAGCAGTTCACGGAGCTTTATTGCAATTTAGTGATCTACTGCAATGAAGCAGGTAACAAACCTGTGGTCCAGTTCAGCCACAAGTGTTGATTAGAAACCTTTATTAGCATGAAGCCACAAGTGTAACTCATAACTTAGGCAACAAAATGGTGATTCCCATAAAGTTCTCATCTGATCCTTTTCTTGATAAAGTGTTCATTTGCTAAGCAAATGACCTCCAACTCATTCCATTTTATACCATTCATGAGATGTAACAGGAACAATTTCATTCACACATCTAGAACAGTGGTTCTCAACTTTCTAGTACCACTTTTTAGAATGACAATCTGTCCAGGACCCACTGGAAGTGATGTCATGGCTGAAAATGCCATCATTGTGATGCCAGACCCTGCTGCTTTCCTGAAAATGCAGCAATAAATTGGGTTTTCTCAGCCATTTTCCAATAGCAAAATGAATCAGAAAAAGAAAAAATCCTTTTTATAGCCTTGACACAAGCAAGCCTTCACCTTTTCTAGTGTCCCATCTTCCCATGATGGCTGTCCTAGGTGCTGTGCAATGCACCTGACCCACAGTTTGAGATCTAGAAGTTAGCAAAGTTGGTTTCCCTAAGCAGAACACTTTAGGTATAGTTTTCCTTTAAGATAAGGGTACACAATCACACTAATTATCAAATCATCAGGTCTAGGCAGTGGGAAGACTGTTAGACACAAGACCTGCTTCTGGCCAACTAACTGTTCCCAAGTCTGTATGGACTGAGATTCTATCAGTAAAATGAATCTGTTCTTAGAAAGTCTCAGAATAGCCATGACTTAATTGCAGCTGCTTATTAGGAGAGACAACATTCAAGGCTAGCTTTTGTGACAAATCTATGCCCTTGACACTGAAAAAATTTGCCAATTGTCACTTCATAACAATTCATTACTAGAATAGACGCAGATGTGAAAAGTTGCAATTGGAAGGGCAAAAATGAAATCTTGTTGATACTGGCACACCTTTTATTGCTGTACTGATCTGGTGGATGAGCATTTTCCATCTGCTTGAGTCAGGGGGTTCCCCATACGGGTGTTGAAACAAAATTACAAAACTGAACACACAATCAGCCCAAGTAGAAGAAACTCAAACTCTGGAACATCTGTGATAAAAAATATACATTCCAAAGGAAACGGCATTTCTTGGGTAGTAGGGCTTGGCAGCTGATCCATTGCTGTGCAGCATACAGTGGTCCCATTGACCAGCTGGGTAAAATACATCCATTTTTCCTGCCATCTGAAGGATGAGTGCTACACAGGCAGCTACTATGGTTCTATGCCAAGGGGTTCAGTTCAGAAGAGTCACTCTTTGTGCAATGTTTGATGAAGGTGAAGATAAAGTGGCTTCTTAGTCAACAATTGAAGTTTCTTCCTTTTGAAATCCGTGGGTTTCTTATATCTATAAAGCACACAAAAAGGAGAATTGTCAGACTTTTAAGCTGCTTTCAAAACTAGACCACCTCACTATGTCTTTATACAACTTCTCAAACTATACTACATCAAGTACACTTTAATAAGCCAGAAGCAGGGAGGGGGACAGATGTAGTTTAGCTCTTACTAAAGTGTAATAGCTCTACTAGAGACTTACTTTGGAAGAGATTCTCACCCCCCACAAATATTTTAGATACTGTAATAGCTACCTGATCCACTTCCTCTGACACCACAGCTGCAATAGATGGGCAATTTTCACAGTGAAACGGTCAAACCACTACTTTTTAACATGTTCATAAATGACCTGGAGTTGGTGATAATCAGTGAGGTGGCCAAGCTGTGAATAACACCAAACATTTTTGGTGAAATCTAGAATGAATTATGACGAACTCCAGAAGGAAGATCTCCAAACTGGGAGGTAAAATGGCAGATGTGCTTCAATGTAAGTAAGAGTAAAATGATGTACACAATTATATGTTTAAGCTGATGGATTCTGAACTGCCTGTGAAGGATCCAGGAGATAGAACCTGAGAGGTGGTGGACAGCTCGATGTAAGTGTCAACCCGGTGTGTGGCAGATGTGAAGAAGGCTAATTCCATAACCAGGGCCATTTAAAAACAGAGATTGAGAATAAACCAGCCAATATTATGCCATTGTACAATTGATGGTAAAGCCTCATCTGGAGTATTATCCCCATTCTGGTTGCCACATTTCAAAAAAAGATATAGTGGAGCTGGAAAATATGCAGAAGGGTGTGACCAAAATCAGAAGGAGGCTGGGGCACCTCCCTCATAAGGAAAGCCTATACCATTTGGGACTCTGGTCTAGAAAGAAGACTCCTGAGGGGTAACATGATTGAGAGATATTTTGTACATTTTTTAAAAAAAAAATCAAATAAACAATTCAGGAATCTTTCAGCCATGAATACTCCTGTTTGGTGGTGAGAGCTAAGGAACACAAAGTTCGAATCCGCCTTCCATAGAAGGTTGCCAAAGAAAATTTGAATCAGCCTTCCACAGTTCATGCTATGCAAGTAAGACCATTGTGTGCACTGCAAGAAAGTACCAACAGAGGATGACTAACTATCTTCCATCTTCAATTTCTGGTTCCTTTTATCAGTCTTGCAATCTTCAGGTAGCAATCTCCAATCCAACATCACACCAGAAAATAATCTCCTCCTGCATTCAAGAAATCGGTAGCATGTGAAATGTGTCACTTACAGTTCTATAACAATTGGCCCAGGTTTAATTTCGTCCATCTCCATGAAGGCAAAGCATTTGGTACTGGTGAACCTTTTCTTAGGTTTATAGTGTTTGAATTCAAAGAAAATAGCTGCACCTGAAGGAAAGGAAAACAACAACAAGCAGTCAAGCATGCTGCAAAACTACCAAGCCACAGTTCTTTATTGCTTGGGATGATTGCTTGCATCAGTGTTGCATTTCCTGATACCACTAAGATACTGAGCTATTCTTAGAAACACCCATCTTAACAGCAGATCAACATGGAACAGTGGGGTCACTCTCCACCCTAGATTCTACCACTTCGTGAAGGGTAGAAACTGGGAGCTGATGATCATATTTCTGTGAGCTTTAAGTCTCAATCACACACCTTTTGTTAATTTTTCAACGTGTTTCTGAATCTCAATGTCCACATTAAAATGAACATATGTGTCCTCCTTCCTTGAAGCAACTGGGGTGTCTTGCACAGGGGTTAAATCAATTCCATTCAGATCTGCAAGGCAAAAAAAAATTGTTTCGTTCAGGAAAAGATGCCTGAAAGACGTTCAGGAAAAGGCCAATTTTTGTAATACTAATCAACCATCACTATGTTGCATTGCAGACAACGCAAGTATGAATGCTGTCATTGAAGTTCACTCCTTTTTTGTGAACAATCCAGCAGCCCCCTTCACACAACATGAATATCTTACATGAATGTCATTTCCAGCTAGGAAATAGGTGCACAGCATCATGTACATGTGTTCTGTGCCTCATGCATACTATAGGAACATTTTGGCTATCAGGGCTTATCACTGCTTATTACATGTGACAAAAGGCATAGGCATTCACCAAGCACAACAGCATGCACTCAAGGTAGGATACTAGTTTAGGAAAGTCACAGGCAAGAGTGCAATATGCTCTAGGCCAGGGGTGTCAAACATAAGGCCCAGGGGCCAAATGTGGCCTTTGGGCTCTCCTACCACCACCACCACCACCAGCCACTGAGCTATGAACATAAGAAGAGCCCTGCTGGATCAGGCCAAAGGCCCATCTAGTCCAGCTTCCTGTATCTCACAGCAACCCACCAGGTGCCCCAGGGAGGCATGAGACAACAAGATGCTTGCATCCTGTTGCCACTCCCTTGCTAAGGTGTCACTGCTGTAAGGGCAGCTCCCCTCCCCCCATGATATTTGGGTTCTCCCATATCTGGAAAATATCAAGATTTGTGTATTTTCTCTTCTGTCTTTTGCAGCTAATCAGTTGCTAAGTGATAAAAAAGGGCTTATTTCTGATCATCTTCTTAATGACATCACTTCCAGGCCTCAGCAGGTATCATGAATGCTATTCGTCCTGCTGCATGAAAGGAGTTTGATACCCCCATTCTAGGCTGCCTTCAATACAATGTTTCAGTGCACTTTCCCCCTCCAGATCCTACATATATAGGACACACAAAATTTGTCCCTGTTGAAAGAGATAATCCATTAGAAAAAGATACATCACACACTTCCACTTCTCAAAAGGTCACCATGGATTTCCACAAAATCCACCGAAGACTCTTTCCGTTAACCATTTTTGGAATTGTGTGCCCTGAACATTTTCAGCTAAGTAATTAAATACACCTGCTGGTAAGAAACATTTTATCAGTTTATATTTATGCTCTTTCACCATCAAAAGATGGCTCTACCACATTGCAACTGCACTAGTTAAAGGCAGTAGGTGCTCAATAGATCACATTAGAAATTGTGAAAATAACAGCTTGGCTGCTGAAGGCTTCTGCTAAACGTCTAGATGATGCAGAGATTATAGCTGAGATGGAGGATGCCTTTCATAAAAGCAACGTCTTGCAACAACTCCATGAATTTTATTGTTCATTTTTAATTTTAACTGTTTCTTATATTGTTTGCAGATTTGTGAATATTTAGCTGGATAAAAAAAAAATCCCTTGAATAAGAAAGTCTTGAAGAAAGGGCAAGATGTGATTGTGACATTTTTTTCCCAACTCTTAACATACTGTTTAATACTCTGCCAAAGTGGATACATGCTGAAGAATATTTGACTACTACAGGCATGCCCAGGTATCCACAAGGGATAGGTTCCTGGCTCCACTGTGGATAAGAGGGAACGCTATGTTAAGTATAGGGTTCTTCCCTGCCCCCCTGAACAAGGACGTTTTTAGCAACCCAAAGAAAGAATGTCTATGTTTCAATGTAGACAAGTGTAAAGTGATGCACATTGGGGCAAAAAATCAAAACTTAACCTATAGGCTAATGGGTTCTGAGCTGTCTGTGACAGCTCAAGAGAGAGATCTTGGGGTGTTGGTGGACAACTCGACGAAGATGTCGACCCAGTGTGCAGCAGGAATTAAGGCAGCCAATTAAAAAAGGGATTGAGAATAAAACAGCCAATATTATCGTGCCATTGCACAAATCGATGGTAAGGCCACATCTGGAGCATTGCGTACAGTTCTGGTCACCACATCTCAAAAAGGACATAGTGGAGCTGGAAAAGGTGCAGAAGAGAGCGATGAAAATGATGATGGGGCTGGGGCACCTCCCTTATGAAGAAAGCGTTTGGGGTTCTTCAGCCTAGAAAAAAAGGCGCCTGAAGAAATTGATTGAGACATACAAAATTACGCATGGGAGGGATAGAGTTCATAGAGGGATTGTCTTTTCCCTCTCTCAAAACGCCAGAACCAGGGGACATTCACTAAAATTGAGTGTTGGGAGAGTTAAAACAGATAAAAGGAAATACTTTTTTACCCAGCAGGTAATTAAGCTGTGGAACTCCTTGCCACAGGAGGTGGTGATGGCATCTGGCCTAGGTGCCTTCAAAAGGGGCTTGGATGGATTTCTGGAGGAAAAGTCCATTGCGGCTATAGGCCATGATGGGTGATGCAACATCCTTACATTAGAAGTAGGCTACTTCAGAATGCCAGATGCAACCTGGTGGGCTACTGTGAGATACGGGCAGCTGGACTAGATGGGCCTTTGGCCTGATCCAGCAGGGCTCTTCTTATGTTCTTAAGATAAACGATGGTAAGAAGACCCTCCCAATAACTGAAACTACAGATACGGGATCTAATCCACAGATACAGGGGTGCACCTTTACTCACCATGCAATCTGTAGTAATGGCAAAAAGCAGATTAATCAGAAGCATCTAAAGAACAAAGCTTTAACGTCAACCCAATGAATACAGAAGTTAACTACCTTTCACACTAACTGTGATATAGGGATCGATGCACTGCCCAGCATCTTTAAGACCAATTTTCTCTATTTTGATAGTAAGCAACGTCATCCCAGGTTCAGAGGGCAATCGGGGTAATAAAGTACCTGGCAAGAAAACAGACCAGAGTGTTAAAGTAAAAAAAGTAATAATCCTTTAACATAGTTTCCATTACTGCTTTCGGGTTGTGCATCCTGGGCATACAAGAAATCACAGCCAGAACTTTTACTGTGTGAGAGTTTCTTCGGATTTGTTCTGTGGTGGTTTTCCCAGTTGAAAGTGCATTCAAACAGTCAGAATGGCATTCAGCCATGGGAATTCCCAATCGGGTCTCAATCCTGCCTGTGTGACTACTTCTGGACACAAACACCATGAAAATTCCCTAACAAAAGTTACTTGAATCAGCTGGAAAAGACAGAATCATGGACTGAGGAAGGGGAAATGGAACCTTGTCAACTGCATGGAAAACACAAACCATGGACAAAAATATCCACATGGAATTGCAATTGAACAAGCATAAAAAATCATGTGAAGTGATGTTTGTTCTGGCTTCCAGCCCGTTTTTACTTGCCTGGGTCCAGAGGATAGCCTCCCTAATGTCATGAGACTAAAAGGCTAATCTTGGGTCACAGAAAAGAACAATTATGTCAAACCTGCAGTAAAAAAGAATGCTAGAAGTGAACCTGTAAAAGACAGGTTTTGTTTCCAAGCTGTGGTTATGCATGGAACTATCATAAACTGAAGTCCCCTACTCATTTAGCTTGAGAGAATCGGATGTACTGCCTGAGCACATCTAAGCACTGGACACACCCATCATGGGAAGACCAGCATACATGGTTTCAACATGTTTCAAGAGATCTCTTTATTTAGAACACTTTTTCCAACTGGCGGAGAGTATAGAGGTCCCCACCCCAAAAATCAATAAGAATTTCCCAGATTTGGAGAGCAAAAAAGAACATTTTCTTTCCTTCCCCTTTATTCTAAGAAATGCCACTCTTAAGGAATCAAATTAAATCCTGGTGTTCAAAACACACACTCCTAGGGGGACAGAGGTGAAATGCCAAACAAGAACAATATAAATACCAAAATATTTCTCATATCAATTATGAAAACAGGGTTTTCAGTTCATAGGAAAGGCAGCAAATGTGAAATTTCCAAGCAGAGGTCATTTCTGCCAGGCTAGAGAAGCATTTAGATTTATATTAAAGAACCTAGATTCAAAATACATGAAACTAGTGATAATCGTGTTAACAAGCAACAGTGTTTGTGTTCACAACGGTGATCCAATAGTTTAGGGAGTTACCTTGGCAGTTTTAACAAGCCTATGTTGTAGATGCAGCAAATTTAGGAAAAAAAGACATGGAACAATGTGTCAAGAGTTCCTTAGCTTTCAGTATTCCACCCACAGCAGTGCAGAACTAGCTGGGAAAGACTTGTACAGCCGCTTGCATCACAACTGAAATCCAATCCAAGTTTTCAGTACTAATTTACTAAGACCCTTACTTAAATACAAGCTACCATTTTCATCTGAATTACAATAGGCTCCGGTGTCTTCAAGGTTAGCTATTAGAAATATATGTGCATAACATATACAGAATTTTGCACAGCAATTAACAAAGCACAAACGCCATTAACTGCATGACAAAGACTGTAGACACAATGCAATGCACAGTTGGAAAGCTCAAGAGCCAGGACAGAAGTTGAAAAGGAAGCTCTTGAGAAGAGCCACAAAATGGATCCCACCAAGGGAACCCAAATATATTTAGATCAACAGCGAGGGGTTGGGGTACCAGTCCACATCAAAGGCCAGCAGCAGCCCCCCCCCACCAGGGCACTCAACAGCAACAATGAAGCCTGTGCACTTCCAAGCCAGTCAGCCCGCAAGCTGCCTGGAGCACCAGCCTGTCAGGAAAAGGACTATGTGGGCAGCTGCCAAGCAACTGCTGACACACGTCCCTAGAATTTCTGGTCTCTCACCAAGGCCCCCATTTCCCATCACCCACTCCAAGGCAAGATGCACTAATCTTCCACCATCTCCATTCAAAATGACCATCCCATGGCACTTCCTGTAGAAAGGGTGGAGGAGCATCTGCTTTGCACGCAGAAGGTCTCGGGCTCCATCTCGGGCAGATGATTTCCAGATAGGGCAGAGGAAAATACCCTGACGAACTTTGGAGAGCCAGTCCCAAGTTTGGAAAATACAAAAAGCATTACCAGTCTATGCTGACAAACCTGAGGTAGTCTGATTCCATCGAAGGCAGTTTCTCATGTAGCAAACACTGAATTTCTCAAAACTTGACTTCAAATATTCTATATTTGATATTCTGTAAATAACCTGCATTCATCCTGGAGAGCCAGGATGGTCTCATGGCGCTCGCACTGGGCTTAGACCGGAATGGTGCAGATTCCGATCCCTGCTCAGCCATGAGGCTTCCAGGGTGACCTCAGGCCAGGCCTGATCTCTCCGACTCGCCTACCTCAAAGGGTTGTTGCGAGGACAAAAGGAGGGGAGGAACTATATACGCCTTGGAGCTTATATGAACTCCTTGGAGGAAGGGTGGTATAAAACAAATAAACGTTTTCAGTGGTATGCCTGGTACTATTGGTAGGAACTTAAAAAAAACAACATATATGAAAGGAATGAACTCTTATGAGGTTATTGCGGGCTCACTGAAAAGCTTCAACAGTAACACCAAGTATGAATTATTCCATTCACCTCAACCAAAAACTGCTGTTTTGGGGGGGGGGGAGGCCAAAAACCTTTCAGCAACACAGGTGTGCACATTACCTTTCATTAGCTGCAGGATAAAAAAGTTGTGTGGAAGCAACAGCGGCAATCGTAACCCAGAGATTTGGACATATTTGTCCAATGTTTTCTGTACAACTTTATTTCAGGTAATTTCCATGTTTGATTACTAGTACAACAGACATGAATACAGACATTCTTAAGCAAAGTTCCCCCCCAATACATTTCTTTTCAAAAGTGGAATCAGTCTATAGTTAGTCCTAAGCATCTCAATGTATGGGAGCCATCCTGCATGGACATAAGGAGCAGGCTCCATGGCATCCAGCATTCACTGAGCAAAAAAATAGTTCCTGACTGGTTTTAAATGTCTAGGTGGAGATACAAGAGCAACGCCACAGTGCCATGAACACATTCACAATTAGTAGCTGCCCACATTAAAACGGGACCATACCTTCATTGGTGCCTTGGTTAGATGAATGATGGAGCACATGGTTACACGATGGAGCCATGCATGTAGAAGACAAGACCATGTACAGTTAGGCAGCGCCATAATGCAATATGAAACACACGCGAACAAGCAGATTGTAGACAAGTATCATGGAGACTACAACTTTAGCAAAGCAGTTAAGAGAAGTTGTGGCCAATATCCTCAAACCTAGTGGGTGCAATATACCACCTGCCTTCACCTCTCAGCTGCTTTGTTAATGGCGTTTCAATGCCTGGTCAGATCCAGACCTTTTGTGCAGCACTGCACCAACAAGCAGGAGCTGCTTCCATGAACTGGAGAGTTCCACTTGCCCACAGATGCCTCACATCAGAACAGCTTTCCCTCCTGGAACTTCCCAGCTTTTAAAACCGGCACCCACCCTCCCACTGCATAAAAGACCTGAATGCAGTTCTAGCTGGGTGGCATCCCAACTAGCGCTGCTGTTCTGGGAGTTTCAACCACACACACAAAAAGGCACTTCCATGAACGGAAGGAGTGTTCCACTCAAACAAGGAGTCTTACTGCTTGTGTAAGGACCCCTTCAGAAGGATTCTGTGGGCAGAGGGATTGCCCAATGCACATATGGAAGACAACAATGCTACTCAAGGTGAGTTGTGTGTGTTTTTAATCCTGAATTCTTCAAATTTGATTCTTTACGAGGGCAAATTGAGACAAATGGCAGCTGAAGAGCCAGTTAAGGTTTGATGATGAATAATGAGAACAGAAAGCAGGCGTATCCTGCTTTAAAATAATTTCTTTTAAAAGGTAGCTGTTGATGGGCAACTTTTGGGCAAAGGTGTAACCAAACTCTTCAGTTTACTGCTCTGAGAAACTGGCTTAAGCAGGTCCCTTACAGACATCTACGCCATGCAATTTTCTTTCAGCCCGACTCTAAAGAGCAAATATATTACTCTATATCCTATTTGAAATAAATCACTAACTCCCATCCCCACACAAAATCTGCATTACAAATACAGTGTACTTTCAAACCATACCAAACCCACAAACTGACAAAACATTAGAATGGTCACTGACCATAACTGGTACCACAACAGTTTCACAAAAAGCTCTCAGTTGGACACACTGCATTTTGGAAAGGTTCCATCTATTTTTTTTCCCCCTTTAGCAGACTGCATTATAGCAATAGGCTGCTCCACTCTTGAGGATTTCCAGGACCAAGGAACATACAGAAAAAGAAAATCCAGAGTGCTGCTTGATTATTACAGCTAACAAACTTCCTTCAAACTGTTAGGCACAAGTGGTATACCACGTGGCTATCTAGCCAATTACCATCTAGTTCTCAGTGCAGATGCCTTCATCCAAACACCGCTACAACAAATCTTCAGTCCAACATCCCTACCTGTACTCCAGTAAATCATACTTGATACAATTGGCTCTCCTACCTGGAACTCTGGCAGGAAACGTGTCTGGAGATCCCGCTCCAGCTCCACCCTCCTCCTCCTCCTCTTCAATTTCTAAATCTTCCTCTTCACCAGGTGCCAAGATCTTCCTTCAAAAAGAAGAGACATACACACAGGAGGCACCTGAGGATTTATTCAAATACAAATATCATCTGATGACTCTCAGCTTTCGGTGCAGCCTTTGCATACAGTACAGTTTGAAATGATCTCTGGCAAAATTGATAGAAGCTGAAGTCATCAACAATTTTGTATTACGAGATGAGATTCTGGCATGGCTACATAACTTCACCACATGTATAGCTCAGATTTAATTTTTCCTTACCTTGGTGGAACAGGCTGAACATCAAAGGGAAATTCTTTATTATAGGTGAGAATATTCTTTAAGACTGCAAGAAAAAATGATAATCTGTCAAAAAGCCAAATTATAAACTTAAGAAATGGGCAGACAACGTAATTGTTGTACCCTGATAAGAGACGGTTGAAAGGGAGAGTAACTGTTTACAATTCATCTCCACAAATGAATAGGACAACAGTTCACAGTAATTATTTTCACACGATATAGCCCAATATTTAAAATCTGAAATTATGGGAACCTTCTGAAAAGCCAATGCAATTCAGGCAATATACACATCATTTATCTTTATTAAGGTTATCCTAGAGATAAATTATTGCAGTGTGTTAACTTGCATGCAGACACAGTGCCAGGATTTAAAATGCAACTTTAAATCATTACTTTTTTCTGTTTAAAAATAGAATTGAAATGAAGGGGGGGCAGGGAAAGAAGGTATTCTTTTCATGCAATTCAGGATGCAACAGAATGATCAAAGTTTCACAGTCCTGCCAATGGGGGAGAGAAGATTCTGTGGCTGCAATCGCCGATAGCCCTGGTTACAGACTATTGATGGAGACAGCCAACCTGCCTACCATTTTAAAAACAGTTTGATTTGGGGGTTGCACAAGCATATAGTTGCAAACAATGTTGCGCAAGCATACAGTTTTCCTTTTTAATGACATACAGATGTTTAGTCAAGAACAAGAGCTTACTACAGAGGAGTGCAATTTTAGCACTCCTTGGGGATGTTCAGAGTTGTTCCTATGTGGACAAATGTGCAAGGTGGATAAGAGAGTGTAGAGTTTGAGCAGAAGCAAACACTTAGGCAGTACTAGGTTCTCCATCAGCCTCGTCCACACCCACCAAATCCAAATCCACTTTCCTAGCATGCACACTGAAAGACTAAGCATGAACAAATGAATTTCAACCCCTGAAAATTGGGCATGAATCACTTTCCAGGTCCTTCAAACAGTCAGTTACCTAGGACTGCTCACCACTGATGAGCAAGCAGGCCATGGCAAAATTGAGACAGACATTTCCCAAAAGCTTAACAGCAGAGGATTAATTTTTTTTCTGCCTTGAAATGAGAGGCATGCCCCTTATCCTCTGAAACTATGCAAGGAGCAAAGCGAGCCACCTTGGAGTAGAACTTGCACACTAGGTTTCTGCATCCGTCACTGCTCTGGACATGAGTCCCGATTACTGTTTGCAATGAGCTGCAGCTCAGGTTCTGTTGGCGACTCATGCAGAGACACAGTGAGCAGCCTCTTCACTGGGCAGGGTGAGGAGAGAGGAAAGAAGGAGACAATCCTGCCACCTCTTTACCCTGAAGGCTCTTTACCAACACAATCTGTATGGAGCCACAGTAAAATGAGTCAACCCTCCATAGTAGCCAATATGCTGCTCAGCAAGCAGGTTAAGCCAATTCAACAAACAGAGGCAGACAGATTCACACCTGTGTGGAAGGAACCAGAGGGAATAGTTATTTCTTGTAGCTAAAGGTGTGTGTGTGTGTGTTTTCTGGTGAGTAAGATAGGAGTACAGCCCAAGCGTTTTACTGAACACAATTATTTCACTCAGAAGTAAGCCCATTGACAGTTTTCACATTTCTACTCATAGCACAATAATAGTTCTTTCATCACACTCAGCAAGTCACTTCCGTTGCGTAACAGAACAATATGGCTTGAAGCAATATTGAAATTAGAGTTGGTGCAGTGTGGTGGCTAAGAGACTACTATGAACTCTCTACTGTGCAAGTCTATGTAAGTTTACTCAGAAGGAAGTCCCAGTGTTTTCAGTGGGGCTTACTCTCAGGTGTATCAAGTTGCAGCATCTGGCAGGCTTCTCCCTCTCAACCTCAGCAGCCATATGGGGATTTTATTACTGACCTGCAGCATTGTTGTAAGGATTAGAGCATACTAATTCATGGAAGCACTTTGAATAGCTGAAAGCGAATTATTAAATTTCATTGAGAAACTGATCAGCTTCATAACCATTTGAAACACTGCAATAGCAATCAGGAGCCCTGGTCAATAGAAATGAGAATTGGGTTTCCCAGCTGCACTTTCAGGGTCTTGTTGCATACTTTCAATGCACAAGTATCTGTTGGGCAAGGCAAGTTTGTGTACTTAAAGAACATCTAAACTGCCTTTCACTTCTATCAAAGGAACCGTGAAAGTCTGTATGATACATCACAATGCACACAGTTGGAAAAATCTGAACATACATCTGCCACACAGTTGGTCGCAAAGCGTAGGGAATGGCCACAGGGGTGGTTACCCCAGGCACTAAATTCTTAAGGGCTTCTGCGGGGGGGGGGGGGAGCTGGATGCTGTCTGTTTGGCATGTCTCTTCCCAGGTTTCAACTGCAGATGGGGACAAGGCACTCCAAAGCTCCACCCCCAAGGCGAATATCAGTACTCTCCTCAGGGGTGGAGTGCTGCTGGCTTCAGGGGCACAATACGTGCCTTGCCCCAGGCACTGGCAACCCACACTACACCACTGCAACAATACCCCTGCTTCAACAGCATCCCATCAAACTACCATCAACACTTCTTTAAAACTGTGCCTTGACATCAAAAGCAAGGTACTTACTTGGTTCTAGTTTCTTGAGATCTTCTAGCTTAAATTCTTCCTGGGGCTGAGAGGACTAAAAGAAAAGTGGTATTAGACATCTGCATCCATCAAGAATGGTTACAGCCAGCTCAAAACAGTAAAAGGATGGGTTCAATTTTTTCCTACTTGTTTTCTGAAAAGGATCACTTTTTAAAGTGTAGCTGACCAGTAGGACTTTAAACCATTTTAATAGTTTTAGGAAACTAATGGGAAAATATCTGGACCTCAAACCCTCATTGGTATCAGTTCTAAGCTGAAGCAGAAGTCTGGAAAGGCTGATTATATTCTTTTGTTGAAATATCAATATCTTAAATGCATCCCAGAATAGTACGTTCTCTTTTGTTTCTTGAAGATTCATTACTGCATTAAAATTACAGAAAACAGATCCCTCTGAGCCTTTAAAAGGTCATTATTTGCTCTCTTTTCAAGTGCTAAAGATTGTTGTTCAGTCGCTAAGTCGTGTTGGACTCTGCGACCCATGGACCACAGCACTCCAGGCCTCCCTGTCCTCCACCAGCTTCTAGAGTTCGCCCAATTTCATGTTCGTTGGTTTGGTGACACTATCTAACCATCTCATCCTCTGCTGCCCCCTTCTCCTTTTGCCTTCAATCTTTCCCAGCATGAGGGTCTGTCCTCTCTTCTCCGGAGGTGTCCAAAGTATTTGAGCTTCAGCTTCAGTGTTTGTCTGAAGGTACCTGACCTATTTTTCAAGTACTAACCTATTTTTCCCTAATATGAAAATAATCAGACATTAGACTTGCACTTTTATTTCCCAACACAGACAGAAGTGACTCCTTTAAATTTGGACTAGTTCAAAAATAAACAATGTATGATTGAGCAAATCAAAGTTCAGGGCAGGGTTTTTAGGATTAGAATTAGGACCAAAACTTATAAGTATATAAATAAAAAGGCTCCCTCCTACGGAATCACACCATTGGTCCATTGAGCTCTGTACTGTCCACACTGACCAGCTGTGACTCTCCAGGGTTTCAGACATGGATCTTTCCCAGCACTACCTGGAAATGCTAGAAATTGAACCTAGGACTTTCTGCATGCAAAACATTGGTCCATCACAAAATTACAGCCTCCCCAAGACTGAATCAAGACTGTGTTTTACTCAGAATGCTAAGCTGGAGGAGCTGGCAAGCCAACAAGCCAAACAAGAAAACTGTAGGTGTGATCAAATCCACACCAGTGAAAAAAAGCAAGACAATCAGACCCTATAAGAAGTCAACAGAATAAAAGATCAGGAGAGAACTTGGGTGGGATAACGCATTGTAACCAGACAGCTGAATAAGGAAGCATGACACAGATCGGTGCTGGCAGGCTTAGGGACAGGAAGACATAACAGGAACACACACAGAGCAACAACTATGGCCTTCGTATTCAAATTTGTCAATGCATAAATAAGCAAGCATCACAGAAGATGCTTGTAATATTTTGCACAATGAATGGCTGCCAATACACTGAAGCCTCCACTTAAGAGACTTTGATTAGGTAGATTGTGGAAACATTCTCTGCATCATCAAAAACTAGCCATACATTTTACTGTACAAATGCACTCCACTGACTTCTATGCATTCAGATTTAATATACTTTAGCCATTAGTATCTCCCCTTCCCCCCCATTCGTCCTTTAAATCAAAGATTCACTGTATGTAAATGTCAAACTGATATGCTATGCATCATACATGATTGTATGAAAACAATCATTTAAGAAGAGCCCTGCTGGATCAGGCCAAAGGCCCATCTAGTCCAGCTTCCTGTATCTCACAGCGGCCCCACCAGGTGCCCCAGGGAGGCATGAGACAACAAGATGCTTGCATCCTGTTGCCACTCCCTTGTGCCCAGTACTCTGAAGTAGCCTACTACTAATGTAAGGAGGTTACAACCCATCATTGCCTATAGCCCACGATGGACTTTTCTTCCAGAAATCAGTCCAATCCCCTCTTAAAGGCATCTAGACCAGATGCCATCACCACCTCCTGTGACAAAGAGTTCCACAGATTAACTACCTGCTGAGTAAAAAAGTACTTCCTTTTATCTGTTTTAACTCTCCCAACCCTCAGTTTTAGCGGATGTCCCCCGGTTCTGGTGTTTTGAGAGAGGGAAAAGAACATCCCTCTCTCTATCCCTTCCGTGCATTATTTTGTATGTCTCAATCACGTCCCCAGACATTTGCTGTCTTCCTGATCCAAAATGCTTGGAACATTTGGCCCTAGAGGCCATTTCTGGGTGTGGGGCTCTGCAACTTCAGGAGAAACACAAAGGCAAGGGCCACAGCCCTTCCCCTCCCATTGTTTATACACAGTGACCTGCATCCTATGCCTGAGAGACTTACACAAATTCAAGCGTATGCGCTCTGCTCCCCCCACCCACCCAAAAGACAGCAGTTTAAATAGTGCAGGCAACTCTGCCCACCACGCCATTTACTCTGTTTATGCTCCAGAGCAAGCCTGACATGGGAAAATGAAGCGGCTGTTCCCTCAGTTCCCGGGCGTACCTTGTACTGTGCTTTTGGTTCTTTAAAGGGTTCTGTAGTGCTTAAACAGCATTTACATTTTGAATATACACAATTTTGGCTTTACACGCCGACTTCAGAACGCAACCCTCACGTAAGGTACAGGTCGAGTGTATTGCTAGCAAGCAAGCACTGGGGTCAGGGTGCTCAGTGGGACTTGTCACCTCACTGTGTCTTGCAAAGGCACAGCCATTGTGCAGTTCAGGAAGCCTTCTGGTCCCCTGGAAGCCTGTCGGGGTTTCCCAACTGGTTCCAACTGGGCATACCATGATGCGGCCTTTTCTCTCTGTGCATATTCTTCCTTCCGCTGCTTCTCCCCAGGTCGCCCTTTAGATCATGGGCCACTTTGGGACAGGAAGCTGTTTTACTCCTTTTGTGTTTAACAGCAAAACATTAAAATAAAAATATGCCAACATACATTAGCACATTAACTTACGACAGAAGCACTAGGGACCCTGCTAGTTAGCCAAAATAGTCTGCAATTTACAAATAGAGACTGACATTTTAGCTATTAATTTGATCACTCCTGGTCCCATGTACAAAAGAAAGTCAGAGTCTAGTGAAAGGGTTACAATCACATAAAAAGCCACCAGATTGATAACTGCAAGTGCCAAAGAGACCTTCCAATAGGGCTAGTCGAAGTCATACTGAGGTGCTGCTGGACAGCCTTTTCTTTCTGGTTCCCTCCTCTTGGTTAACCAAGTGAGATAAAAGACACGCTGCCCTGCAGTAAAATGCCACCAGCAGCCCCTCCAAAGGGAGGCTTCAGAATTCTAAAGAGATGCACCCTTCATAGTGAAGGCAATGCAAGGACAAAGGAGTGTTTCTCCCTGCCCTTCCCCCCATTTTATTTTTTCCCCAATGGTAAAGCACATGATGCATGCAGAAGGTCCCAACAACAATCCCCAGCATCTCTAATTAAAAGGAACTTAGGCAGCAGGGATGAGAGAGAGAGAGAGAGAGAGACCGACTAACCTTGGGACAGGTTCTGCCACTCAGAGCTAGAAGTACTAGTGGTCAGGCTGTATACAACCACTTTGTATGCAAAATTCCAACACAAGCTTATGGAACATAGCAGATATTAATTTGCGTCCATTGTGTTCTCATGCCCTTGGCTATAGTTTTTATCAGCAGTGGCTTTATTTTGTCAGCTCTGCTGTTTATTGCTTTAATATTGTGCTTTTTATGCACTTTTGATCTTATGTTTTGAGCTGCCTTGGCATTTTATTGGACAGGATATAAACCCTTAGAACAAACAAACCTCTAATAGCGTTATAATTGTGTTCATGATAGTAATACTATCAGTAGAGAGGATTTCTTTGGTACAGTTTCCTAGTGTGACAACATGAAAACCAAGTAGTCTCCATAAGTTAATATAGGAATCAGACTAGCTCAGAATGCCCTTCACTGACTGGCAACGTCCCTCCAGGGTTTCAGCCAGAAAGGGGCCTTTCCCAGCCCTACTTGAAGATGCCAGGGACAGAATCTGAGATGTTGCAAAGCATTTGTTCTCTTACTGAGCTACAGCCCCTCCCTAACTGCACTGTCTATACACTCAAAACTCCTGTTGCATGTATCTTTGAACTTCTCTTTGTTTATTCCTGCTCCATCACTGCAGGAAGAAACTAAAGTGGCAAAGGCAAGAAACAAATGAGGCCAGATTTCAAGCTCATGTTGGAAATGAGCTTTGCTAGTGTCAGTGTTTACAAGCTGTTCCCCCCCCTTTTTTAAGAGTCAGATTATCTGTTCCTTATTTTCTCATACACTCTAATAAGTGACTCAGAGAACTGAACTAGAATACAGGCATTGTACAAGCCAGCTGCCATTTGGTCAAACATTATGAAGAAAGTAAAAATCACCAGGGGGAAACTGAACAACTGTACCTGCAAAGCTGCACTCCTTAGTTCCAAGCATGTTGCAATCTTGGCTAAGATTTTCTGAAAGAAAATAGGAAAATTAGCCAGTTTTATCACTGTATCAGAATAATTAATGTACACTTGAACAAAGACAACCGTCTCCTGGATACGTACAAGACAAGAAACCAATTCAGAATGGAAAAGCAGCAAATGACATTTAAGTGTAGAAGCAAGAGCAAAAAGGAATATTGTCTTGCATCCCTAAGGCTGAGTAGTACATTTCACATATGTAGGTTCAGAGTCAGGCATACAAAGGTTTATGCTGCGATACATTTGCAAATCTTTAAGGAATCACAAGGCTCTTGTTTTGCTGCTATGGACAAACCCAACTACCCCTCTGGGACACACATACAAAGACATGCACTTTTTGTCATGCAAGCAGAACTGAAATACAAATAATCTGGATGGAAAATGACAATCAGTTTTAAGATTGAATTGCAAGAGATATATGGCTTCCTACAGAGACAAATGTGTTTATATGAAATAGATACATCCCTATTACCCTAGGATGCAAACAAGAAGAGAAGGAGATGCTTTCTCTTCCACCCACCTCTCTTCACATGCACTAAAGAGTTAAGCAAGGTATCCACTTGCTTTCCTTTTCTGGATTAACAGCTATGCTTAGAGCTGTACTTCTCTACTGAAATTTATCTACTGCAACATTACAGCTGCTTGAACTTCCTAGCTGCTCTTTGTGGCAGAGCAGGATGCTTTGAGATGCATTAAAAAGCACTTGAGAGTTGAAGAATGATAATGCACTCACAAAAGATTTGCTTGGGAGAGCTTTAAAAGTACAAGAAATGGGAGGTTTTTTTAAAAAAAACAAAATAAAAAATCTATTGAATTGTGGCAAGATACCAACAAGCATTATTCATAACTGTTTCTCAGAAACCACACCCAACTGAAAAAAAAAACCCCAACACACAACTAGTGTTTTTCCAAGTGTTACTTTTCCAATGTGAGACTTGATTTTTCAACAATGAAAACACTTGAGATCTCATTAAGAAGTTGGGATGAAAGCTGCTAGTTAGAGCTCCTCATCAGTTTTTAACAAAGTTGGGGGATTTTGAACAGAGGGTAATATAGTTTAGTAACTGAATAATTTTCAGCTGAAAATTATCTCAACAGCTTATAACGGGATTTTCATGAGTTTATATGGCCAAGTATAATAGAAAGATTAAAAAGCGAAGTCCTGCTTACAGGAGCCAAAGATTCAAGAGGTCACCGTCTCAGCGTGGGAAAGTAGGTGTGACAAGCTAGAAACCAACCAACTAAAGAGATTGAACTACTACAAGAAAACAAAGCCAGCCTTAGTAATTTGTCTATAGATACTAGAACAAAGCATATGGCTCAAGCAAGAACTTTTACATTCCACCACCTTGCAGAACACAAAGCAAGATTATACAAAGGATAATGCCAGTAACTGAAGCACTGTAGCTATAGTACATATAAACATACAGAGATTCTAACAGCAGTGCAGGCATCTTGGTGTTAACATCTGATCCTAACACAGCATTGGCATTAAGCCATTGGCAGCCTAGAACTGACATCCCATTGAGTGCTATCAACTTTTCCTTTTCCCCCCCTCCATGACTCTGGCAACAACAGCTTTAGCAGCACTTCAAGTGCTGACCACTTTCCCAGTGCCTGGCTCCAGCTAGTTGCCACTCCCTGCCCCCCACGGAAGGGGCCAGGAAGTGACCCTAGAAGGACATTATCTGTGCACTTCCATGAACTGCTTTGAGCTACCACTGCCTGCAGAGGCATGGCAAAAAGGAGTTTTTTAAAGGTCTTACTGGTAACATTATTCTTGCTTCTGTGAAGAGCTATGGTGAAAAAAGGCAGAAGAAAAGCCACCCTCAGTAAGGTGGCAAGTTAAACATTCTGCAGGTGGGGATCTTAATGCCATTACCCACCCTCAGCCCTTTTGGAGACGCTGGGCTATAGGCAAGCAACATTTCCACATTCCACTTTTGTTTCACTATCATGCCTGCTGTGCTCGGATCCCATCAAAGCCAGGTAGTAGCTGGCAGGTATTAAGAACATAAGAAGAGCCCTGCTGGATCAGGCCAAAGGCCCATCTAGTCCAGCTTCCTATATCTCACAGCGGCCCACCAGGTGCCCCAGGGAGGCATGAGACAACAAGATGCTTGCATCCTGTTGCCACTCCCTTGCACCCGGTACCAGTAGCCCTCCACCTTTGTAAGGAGGTTGCACAATCCATCATGGCCTATAGCCCACGATGGACTTTTCTTCCAGAAATCCGTCCAAACCCCTCTTAAAGGCATCTAGACCAGATGCCATCACCACCTCCTGTTGCAAAGAGTTCCACAGACTAACCACCCGCTGGGTAAAAAAGTACTTCCTTTTATCTGTTTTAACTCTCCCAACCCTCAGTTTTAGCGGATGTATTAACTGGCTCTAGATTAAACATAGCAAAGTACTAAGTCCCCGAGCTTTTGAAATCTCAGTGTGGATAAATGCCGTCCAAATCAATACCTAAAATGCATTCACGAGTCCAAATAATAGTTGTTCTGGGAAAATAAATGATTATTCCCCAAGACATCTGAGCAGGGATACTGAATCTAGGAAAATTCTAGCAAACTGTAACTACTGATCCAGGTAGCTAAATGTTAGCCAAGACATATTTAATTGCTTTACAATTAATCTGTTTCCTTGCAGTGCTATTTCTATTTAAGAGAAAGCTTTATTTGCATTAGGGATTTTCCATTGTTAGAGGAAGTCTTTTCCCTTTTCCACACAATTTTTTTTTTAAAAAACCTGGAAGTTGCCTATTACTAGCAACTTAAAAGGAAAAGTATGAAGCAAGGTTTCCCTCTTTAAAAGAAAAGACAATATGCTAAAGGAAGAACATACATACTATCATGAGAAAGCACTATCTGGTGGTGCTGTCAGACGGCATAACTAAAGTATTCCCTTTTTACCACCAGTTTACAAGAAGAAAACTATTTTGAAAAGTCATCTAATAACTACTACAAACAGTTTAAAAGGGAAAGTGGTCAGCCTGCTGTCTGCTGACATTTAAGCCTTCAATATTTAAATCAGAATATTCTTAGGTGATGAGAAAGGAAACCAATATGGCTCTTGGAGAATATAAATCAAGGGCTAGCCAAGGCAATGGGGACTTAGAGCTGGTTTTTTAACCAAAACTGAAGACATGAGATCTCTCCTAGCATTGGTTCTGCTGTCCCTACTCCATTTCAAGAATGAACACTACCAGCTCACCGATGACAGTTGTGAACACTAGGTGGATAAGCTTGCTCCAAGGTTTCAAGAGCTGAAGGTCATGTTTAAATGAGATTAAACATTTTGCAAGTATGACAACCCCCTTTTTAGCTGCTTCTGTCACATCCAAGGTTTAGAAAAAGGACGAACTAGGTATGCTTTTTGCATAGACTCAGAAGACAGCCACCTGTGGGATTGGCTGACCATAAACAAAAAATAAGTTGTTTGGAACACAACAGCAAGAAGTTCTCGTGTGCAACCTCCATGGAAATGGATGGAAAGCAGGGATGGCAGCCCAAGACATTTCATTGCCAGAGGCATCCTCCCCATATACCAGCACCACATCAGTGGGGCCTCCATGGCACCTAGTTCCCCCTGCTGTGCATCCAAAACATCCTCCTGTCCCCACTTACCTGAAGAGTGACGGTGGCAGCCTAAGATGAAAATAGCTGAAGGCTTCTTAACTGCAACACTCACTTCTGTTTTATGAAGACGTTGTTAAAGAAAGCAAGGCATGCTGATATATATTACACGTTACCAATATCCTAGTTTGTGTCTGGAGCTGCTATTGGAAGTCTAGCAGCACACACGGACTATTTTACGAACTTGCACTGCAATCATTTCCAAATAAACAGCCAGGCACTGTTGTTGCCCAGGCACCCGGCGCGCCCCCCACCCATCCCCCCAAGGCGAGCAGGCACCCCCTCCGAGGCGAGGGAAAGCCGCGCGGGGCGCACGAAGAAACCGGAAGTGAATCGACGGACTGTCAATCACTCCCTACTCCCGCCCAGCGAACCGTCTACTGGGGAGTAGGTGACACCACTGGGAACAGCCCACAATCCTCTGAGCAGTGCTGATAACCCTCTGGAGTGCTTTTCTCTCCACCACTGCACAACTCGCAAACCAAACACAGGGACGGTAAGATAGAACGCTCTCTCTGTAGCTGCGGTAAAAAGTTACCAGCAATGTCTCAGACAATTGTTGTCTACTGAGGAGTCTCAAAAAGTACCATCTCTGACGAGCCTTCTTGACCAGAGCAGCGGTGTTTGCACTCCATGTCAGGACCTTCTTCATGATGGTCTGAAGTTATACACTGTACTGAGGTTATTAGAAGGTGGAACAGGTTCCTATCTGTCTGAAGCCCTCACACCCCCTCCCAATTTCTATTTGTTCTTCCTTTAAATCCAACCATCTCCAGTGTCACCATTTCTTTTTCTTTTAATATCTATTTATTGGAATTTTCAACAGATCAACTACACAAAAAGGAAGAAATACAAGGCAGGGATAAAATACAAATATTTTTCAAGGGGGACCAGGAGAATCCCCATGAAGTGTCCCCATTTCTGATTCCCTTCCCAATGGCAAACGCCTTCAATTGAAGCTCATGTGATCAAGATGACCACATGTGATCATTTCGATGTGATGCTCAGTAACCTTTTCAGTGATAAAATAGTAACATGGGGAGATAAGAAACTGAAGAATTTGACAAGACACATATTATGATGAGGTCTGGTACAATACTCTTAACTCAGTTCTAATGTGCTATGAATATGAACAAAAGGTAGAAAAAATATTGTGCGTGTTGATTTTTTGTTATTTCCTTAAATATTGTGGGTGTTAATTTCTTGCCAGAGGTTTATGAAAAAGCAAACTGAAGTTTAAGCCAATTTACATATTTTCATACACAGAACCAGATCTTTCTAAATGATACTTTATCTTTTCACAATGTACTAATCTTTCAGAGAAGGATCAATTTGATACAAGATGGGTAATCCAACTCTCAATGCCTATAAGCAAAGATAAACCAATTACTTCTAAACACTTATTCAATCACTGCAGAACATGCATTATGTACCTTTTGATCTTCTGTGAATTCTGAGTTGTTGGGTTGAGACTGGGCCTCTTTCTGCAGATGCCTCGCTAATCTGGATTGGGAAGGAAAACATACTATTTGAGGGCTTTCCGTAATATGGGCTCACAAATAATGACACAGTGCTCACTAAAAAATGCTGCAATCCTTATGCTGCTGCTCTAGATCTATATTCTAACCCACCTATTTTCAACCAGTGCACCATGGCACATTGGTGTGCCACGAATGGTCTGCAGATGTGCCATGAGAGTTTAGCAGATGTATTTATTTATTTAAAACATCATTTATTATTAGGACTATTAAGGGATGTAAGCCCCACATCAGCAACATGGTGTGCCTTGTCAATTATCAAAAGACTGATAGTGTGCCTGACAATTGTCAGTGTGCCATACGATGAAAAGGTTGAAAATTCTAACCCTCTCTCCTAAAGTCAAATAACACATATATAATTCATATAAGCGTAAGCATAAAGGGTTAACTTTACATTCCACAAAACCTGGAATAAAGACAAATCCACATTTAAGAGCTTCTACCTTTATTTTCAACTAGAAACTTGTAGATAAGCCACAATTAACAATCCAATATTCATTTTGTTTGTGAATTGGAAGAAATTACATTTATTCCACCACTGCATCCTGCACCGAGACTCTGGTCCAGTCATTAAGGTAACCTCCCCTTCCTACCCCTGTCAAACAAGGCAGTTAAATCTGAACTCAATCCTTTGTGACATAAGTGTAGTCCTTTGTGTTCATAAGTGGTGAACATACCTGTTGCAGAACATTATAAAAGAGTTATAGCATATATAGCAGTATTTCTCAAACTGTGGGCCTGACCTGATGTCAGGTGGGACATGAAAAGTTGTGAGCAGACATCTTGGAAGCTGTAGACTTACTTTCTTTTGTGAGTGTTAACAGTCTGAATTTTCAGGTGAGGGGCTTTCCAATTTTGTTTTAGTTCAGTGCTTTTACATAATATTTCATCCTAACCTTGCTTTCTGTCAGGGATGTTTTATGGTTGTGCAATTGCTGCTGTCAAAGAATATCAGTTTGCATTCCAGAAGTGTCATTTGATTATGTCACAATGATGACACTTCCTGCCTGTTGATGTCACTTTCAACTATGACATCACTTCCAGATTATTGACATGACTTCCAGTGGGTTCCAACACGAGTGCCATTCTAAAAGTGGATCCCAATCTAAAATGTTTGAGAATCAATGATATACAGCCATATGTTTTTAAGTCACAGATTGCTAGAAGTAATAACTTATTGGCCTAGCCAACCCCTGCATAAATTAGGTATAAGCACAGTAACAAAAATGCTAGAATCCTCCATAACATACAGGAGTTCCTCAGCACATAATTCAGTGTGTAAACGACTTACCAAATAGGAAGTTTAAAAACCATTACCATAGCCTACAACTTGCATAAGGAGTTCCTAAGCTTTGTTACAGTGCTCTCTCCAGGCCCAAAAACAAATGATTTGCCAGCTAAGATGACTTCACTGCCGCATGAAGACAGAGTTTATGCTTATTGCACCGTGTAGCTGACAGAGGTCATCTCAGGTAGAAAGTGTGGCATGCTGTAAGGTCCCCAAGTACGGGAAGTTTCACTTATCACCAAGAGAGTTACCCCAAATTAGCGGTTCTCAAACCTTTTAGCACCAGGACCTACTTTTTAGAATGACTATCTGTCAGGACCCACTAGTAGTGATGTCATGGCCAGAAGTGACATCATCAAGCAGGACAATTTTTAACACAGAGACCCCATACAACAAATTCAAATCTAGGTAAGTAGATAAAAAGTTTACAATAAGTTTAAAAATTTATTTAAAATTAAGAACCACCCTCCTATCCCT
Organism: Lerista edwardsae; assembly: GCA_029204185.1. NCBI lineage: Eukaryota > Metazoa > Chordata > Lepidosauria > Squamata > Scincidae > Lerista > Lerista edwardsae. The sequence continues at coordinate 9,520,352 of JAJKFI010000008.1, read as the reverse complement.
CCCAAGCAGTAGATGATCTGTTTTAAAAAATTTCCTAAACATCCCAAAGGTTGCAATCCTATCCATACTTACCTGGGAGTAAGCCCCACTGTTAAAATCATATACACAGCAGCCTGTTTAAAGTACAGATCTGTAACATTTCCCCAAATGTAGTCACATATCAAGTCTATGAAAAATAAAATACACATTGAAATGAATGTTTGAATACAACCTGAAATTATCTCACGACCCAGTTTGAGAAACACTGCTCTAAATGGATACGAGATGCTCAAGTTACACTGAGTGGAAAAAACTGGATTGGAGAAAAAAGGCTTGTACCCTTCGTGCAGATGAAAACTGGAGAGAAGGGAATAGCCAGAAAGAGTGTGCATTTCTCCTAGCATGTGCTCATGCCTCGACAGGAAGTTCCTGAAAGGATGGGACCAGAGTAGGCCCACACAACATATGTAGCCCATGAGCAAAACATATCAGCTGTTTTTGGAGCCTGCCAGGAGTTCCCTCTACTTCCATGAAGCTAAGAGAAGCAGAAAAGTACATATGGTGCTCACATGTTGCTTCCATCACGGAATATAAGCCAAGAGATGCAATTCATAGTGGATGCTGGGCTACTGCTCTAGACTCACGTACTTGTGAGTACTGGTCAGAGTTCTGGCCCACTCGATGAGATTACCAAGGGCAGAAGGCTCCAGAAAAGCTGCTACTCAGACTTGATAGCAACAGTAGGAAAGGCACAAAACAAAGGAATTGGCAGATAAGACTATCCTTCAAGTTTTGAAGCAGATATGCAGGTAAAGATGATAGCTCAAGGATCCAGTACAGTGGCAATAACAGCTTTCCTGAAATAGTACTGCTTTATTAATTCAAATTCAATGTACTGCTTACAGCCTATGTTTAAACAATAAAATGATCCTCGCACCTGTTTATGTACTCTGTCTAACACAACAGACACCAGCTATCAGCTTAAGAATTAAAATAGTGAAATGGCTTAAACTGTTTGCAAGCAGGTACCCATGTTTCATGCTTGGAAGGATGCACAGTAATTTGCTGACAGCTGAAGTTGAGAAAACCAACTCCACAGATTTAGGGAACACAACTGATAATTATATAAAACTGAGTTTTTATTAACAGGTACAAAATGTTCATATGCACCCTCTCTTTGTAATTTATTCCCGTTGTTCATATTGAACCTAAGTGATAAGATGAGACACACGAATTCTTTTTTCTTTTCTCCAATAGAAAATATGAAAAGAATAAAAATGCCTCTTTAAGCAAGGAGACAAGATGAGGACAAAACGTCTTCAAGTAGGCCTACTGAAGACTTACTGTATTTACAAATCTGCCATGTGCGTCACCATTTTTGCCAATAAATTTTTGCTCAAGCGCATGTGTTGCTTCCTTACATAACAACTTTAGTACTGCTTTATTAATTCAAGCCCAATGTGTGGCATACTTCACATTATGAACATATTTCATAATTTTTTACTCTGTGTTTATGTTGTCAGCTGCTCCGAATACCCTATGGGGAGATGGAGCAGGGTATAAAGTAAATAAATAAAGTGGTAATATATGTTTCTTGAACTGGCTAGATGTTGGTACATTTATACTTCATAGGGCTGGTTGCAGAAAAGGAGAGAACGGGGGACCTGGACTCTGTTCTCCCTACAAGTGGTTGGTACAGATCCTGTCAGTCACCTCTTCATCCCCATGCATGTCATTTTCATAGTGGTGATGCACAGGATTTTCAGTACAGCTTCATCTAATAGTGGCAGTTCAAAAGGACTGTGTTTTGTCCACATCAGAATTCTCAGGGCTGGTCTTTTTTATTCCCATTTTACAAGTGGGAAACGGACATTGAGAGACAATCGTTAGTCCAAGGTCACAAACAGAAGATAACAGAAATACACATTTTGGCTACCTAAGAATCTCAGCTCCCCCCATCATTTTATAGTCCTCCCAGATGAAAATAAATGTTTGAAATAATACAGGGGGGAAGACACGTGGGACTAGCAAGCAGTATTTTGACTGATAACTATACAAGATTGAAAAGGGTGAAATAGATAGGTGTACAAAATCTGGTATCACTGTAGCCTACTTAATAGCCATATTGTTGTGACATGGTGCAAACTACAGATCTAGAACAAACTTTGGCAAAAGAAAACTTGAACGTGTACACGTGCTCTCTTACTTGCTCCTTGGATACATTCAGGGATGCTTCAGTGTTGTGGGGATGGATAAGAAGAGAGAGAAAAACATTTTGGAGTCATAACGTTCAACTCTGAAAATATTATGGTGTATAGCTAAAGAGCTATACTCCCAATTCTATGACTCCAAAGAAGACCGAGGCTTGTTTTTCTCAAAGAGGAAAACTCCAAAGGTAGACTTTTTTCGGGAGGGGTGTGTGTGAAATGACAGGACTTTCAAAGCCATTTATGATACCTAACCTATGTCTCCTAAGCCAAGAGAAGATCAGTAGTCATGACTGCTTTTCTGCAAGGTATTATTAACAGACATAATATTGATTATCAACAAGTTGATACTCCTTGGTGAACCAACAAAATCTGGAGGGAGAGCAATGGCAGGATTCTACGGAGGGAAATACCAGATGAGTTTAATTATTGCACAAAGGAGAAAATACCAGTGAGCATAAAGTTCAGAGTATGGTAAGAGAAGCGGTTTACACTTGATGAAATTGTTCTTCCCTGCAGCTATTAATGCTACAGCACCCCTGTGCCATTCCACTTCTGGAAGATCTCAAAACAGCCAGGAAGGAAGTAAAGTGTGCAACAACAGGTGGTCCCCCAAGGCAAACTTTCACTGGATAGACGATGCTGGCAGATGCCAAATAGTTCTGTGCCCAGGGAGGCAACGCAAAGAAAAAGCGGCGTGTTCCCTTCCCTCCATTAAGTTGCAAGCACACAGCCACACACACCACTGCCTACTCCTACCCCTGAGAGAAGGGCTGCGCCTCGCCCTCGAGCCCTCCATCACCTTCTGCACCACGCGAAGCACCCGCCTCCCCAAGTAAAGAGATCCCAGCCCTGGAAGAACCGCCCGCAGCAGCAGATTCCCCACCCGCCCCGAGCTCCTCACCCTCCGCCCCACCCAGCGCCTCTTTCGAAGCCCTCAGGTCACCGCCACCCAGGGGGCTCCGCCCAGCTGCTCCCGCCCCCCGAGCGCCTCCATCCGAGCCTCAACTTCTCGCCCCACCGGCCCCTCCTTCCCTCCGCGGTTTCCCCTCACTCAGCCAACCCGTCCGCCCGCCACCCGCCGCGCACTCACATCTGATACTCGTCGATCGCCTCCACGAGCTGCCCCCAGGAGTCGAAGTCGGTCCCTTTCCTGAAGCTGGCGCCCCAGCGCTGCAGGAGGCTGCGGGCCGCTTCCGACATGGTCCCAGCACAGCTAGGGCACCATCTTCCCCCCAGGGCCGTGCCAGGGGAGAGGGGGGAGGAAGGAGGGCTCACCCCGGGCAGCCTCCGCTCCGTTCAACCCAGCAACACTACTAGTCACCGACCAAGCCCATCTGCCATCTCAACCAAACCTGGCGGCTGCCTCTGGCCAACCCCGCCTCTCCCCAGTCATGTTCGGTTGTACTAGCCCCGCCTTCCTTTCCGCCAAGGCGCGAACCTTCTTGGATGAAACCATAGAGGTATTAGTAACAGGAGGCGGCATGCCTTAAGAACTAATGGGGGCGAAGTGAAGCCAGGGGGCGGGCTTAGCAGCCATGTTGGTATACTCAAAACATTCCTCATTCCAAGCATTTCAGATTGCTTTGCTCGTACTGTTTAGGACTGAATAGTTTATTCCTTAAATAAAAATTTACGAAAATAAAAACGTGATCGTGTAGACACATTATTGGTAACCTTATTATGATTTAATATGCAATTACAAGGTTAAATTCCTCATAATTATATTACTGAACATACCAGACGAAATGCTGTCTATTTAAACTCAGATTGCACTATTTTGACAGACTTTATTTAAATCTACACAAGCAAAAATAAAGTGTGAACGGGAAGGAAAGAAAAAAAAGGGGAGGGTGGGCAAAAATTAGATATATAGGAAAATTACATTAAAATCTCTTCATAACACAAGTAGTTGTCAATATGAGAGTAGTTCTTTTTTACTTCTAGACTATTGAGAGTATTTTTTTAAACTTCTACACTCACCCCTCCCCCAAAACAAATTCTGTTAATGTTCAGAATTTCAAAAATATTACAGTAGAAAATGGAAGGTGGGAAAAAAAGTGTAAACTGGAAGGGGGGAAAAAGGAGGGGGGAAATATTTTTTTTTCCTTCTAGACCATTAACAGTGGGTGTCAGAAAATGGTGAATAAGACTGCTAGGAACAACAAGAAATTACACAGCTTCAAAAATAATGCACTCACTGTTTCAGTGAACTGTAGTTTTATTGAGCCGATGTAATGTGAATACATGAATCTTTCTGTGGAAATTAAATCCCATTTTTCGTACAGCGATTCACACACCCGTACGCAGAACACACAGGCATGATTAAAGAGGTTGATATTAACTTTTACACACGTGCAGGGAGATTTTCATTCCTGAATTCGCGGCAATCCTCCTTCGCGGCACTGATCTGAGTCAACCATATTGGTATATCCATGTGGCTTCAAGAAAATGACGTCATGCCGCCTCCTGTTACTAATACCTTCATGGATGAAACCTATTGGGAGGGAGGTCGCCGGTTCCCCCGGGAAGGTGCGGACGTAAACTTAAAAAAGAGAAAGAGTAATACTTTCATTGCATGAACACGGGACATTCTCGTTTCTTTTTGCTGCCTCCACATCTCCTGCAAGTTAACCGTAAAAGTGATCGCCGCCCATAAGAAACCGATAAATCTAGATCATTTGCAAAATTGGGAACTACGGTTCGTATCATTGATGGTACAAACCTGTGCCCTAAGGCGGCATTCAAATGGATACAGGAAATGGGATCTTCGTGTAAACTCGAGTCTTTTTCATATCTTATTATGCCCTAATCTGAATTTTTCGTGCAGCCTGATGATGATCTATTCAGGGTTACGCGCACCTACTTATTGATTTAAATAGACTTGCGAAAACCTGGTGCCATTGCTAGCAAGCCAGAAGTCCTGCTTGGTTCTTCTGAGGGCACTCATCGAAACACTTCCGCCTCGTTACTGATCTCTGGTTACTGTTGCAGTCAGTAACCAGCCATTGAAGGCATTGAAACCACGTGATCTACTGTTGTCGGACCTGTCTTAGGAATCGAATTATTGACTTATTATTGTTGCCGAGGTCTTGATTTCCTTCAGAAGTTAGTAGCCTGTACAATCCTCACACGCTTCTTTATATTTGTGGATTTATTTAGTATCTCTCTGGGAAGCCGCAGTGCCAGGTGAGTGGCAAGCTGATTTGATTTATTTAAAAGGTTTATTTATCCCTTTCAACCCAAACGTAAATTTTCCTCTCTGGCACATCAGAAATAATTACTGTGCTCTCTGTCCACTTCCTTTCTTCCTTGTTCTATCCATATGTACAGTTTTATGCTTGTTTACACGAAAGCTCCACTAAGTAGTTCAATGGGCCCAAGTAGCCCATTCTTGTATGGATATTATCATATGGCATAGACTTTCCTTTGCCGCCCTCGGTTGCGGAGAGCAATACCATTTCGAATTACTGGTCCATTTTCGGGCAACATTTACTAGGTTCTTCTGTCCCAAGACATTTTTTGCACAAAATTAGGTAGCCTGTGATCCATTTCCTGACTTTCATTACAATTGGCTAGGTTATGAACCTACAAACATTCATATTGCATATTAATACCATCTCAGATTCCATAGTAAATCGATTGGTAGACCAGGATCGCTTCTTTTCAAGGCATTACCAGTTAGTCTGAAGGCCTCTGAATAGCGATTTGTGGAACGCTTTTTGATTACTTTTGTTTTCTATGTTTTGATTTGTCCGGTACAGTATACTATTGCTTCCAGAACATATACACACGCGCGCGCGCGCATAAAATACATTACACACTCACGTCAGGATTTTTCAGTTCAGAACACAGTGGCAATGGACAGCGAAACATGTGTGAAGAGGAGCCTTTGGGGAAAACAGAAGAAGAGCGAAACAGGCGTTGATCCCCTAAGGGTGAAAAAAATACATTATTTAGAAGCATCTAAATAAGGCTCCTGTAGTCCGGTAGTCCCAATCAACAGCACCAAAAAAGGTTTTGGGGGACTGCGACGTGTGGGTTGCACAAACAATATATCAGAAATCAGCCACGAGGAACGTTTGTGTACAGAGAAAGCCCACCTAGTAGTTTTGTTGGTTTCAGGAGCCTGATTGTAATCATATTTATAAAGAAGTAAATCCTATTGATTTCAGTGGGATGTCCTTCTACGTAACTTGGAAACCAAGACATTTAAACGGGAAGTGGGAACAATAGACACACACACGCACTCAAATCAACGCTCAGCCCTGGCTTATGCATGTTTACTTGGAAGGAAGCCCCAGTCTGTTTATTGGCGCTTACTCCCAAATAAGTAAACCCAGGAACTGCACCTCTGATCGCGCTTACTAGTGAACCCAATTTATTCCCGGTTATTTATGGAGGTCGTATTTGCAAAAGACAAAGAACAATGAGACCCTCCGCTTTCTCTTGGACTTGATTGTCCGCGGGATACTAATATTAACTCAAACGGCAGTGGAGTTTGCTTTATTTCCAAGTAAAGTTGGCTAAGATTGGGCGTTCAGGAGCCCAACCTAGGCATGTCTACTCAAAAGTAAGTCCCATAATAGTCAATGGGACTTACTCCCAGGTAAGTGTGGATAGGATTGCAGTCTAGAGCAACTCCTCAAGATTCGGTGCGTTAAGACTCGGGAGGTCTTTCGGTTTAGGACACTGGCGAGGCATCGATGCACTCTGGCAGTTCATGGGAGGGTCGGCTCTTAGCTATTCCATCTGCCTCAAGGAGGTCCTTGATCTGCCTTCGTGGCGCGGCCATTTCGGCTCTACCTTCTGCTAAATTGAGCAAGTTAGGACGGAAGTGGAGATCCTGGAGCACTCTGGGAGGGACTAGAAAGCTTTGATGACAGGAGGCTGCATGACGTCATTTTCAAGAAGCATCCGGATCAACTAATATGGCTGACTCAGATCATTGCCGCGAAGGAGGATTGCCGCGAATTCACAAATAAAAATCTCCCTGCACGCGTGTAAAAGTTAATTTCAACCTCTTTAAGCATGCCTGCGTGTTCTGCAAATGGGTGTGCGAATCGCTGAACGAGAAATGTGATTTAATTTCCACAGAAAGATTCATGTATTCACATTACATCGGCTCAATAAAACAGTTCACTGAAACAGTGAGTGCATTATTTTTGAAGCTGTGTAATTTCTTGTTGTTCCTAGCAGTCTTATTCACCATTTTCTGACACCCACTGTTAATGGTCTAGAAGGTGAAAAAAAAAATCCCCCCTCCTTTTCCCCCCACTTTTTTTTCCGCCTTCCATTTTCTACTGTAATATTCTCGAAATTGTGAACATTAACAGAATTTGTTTTTTGGGGGGGTGAGTGTAGAAGTTTAAAAAAATACTCTTAGTAGTCTAGAAGTAAAAAAGAATTCCTCTCATATTGACAACTACTTGTGTCATGAAGAGATTTTAATGTAATTTTCCCACTGTAATACTTATGAAATTCTGAACATTAACAGACTTTTTTTTATGGGGCATGACCGTTTTATTTTTGCTTGTGTAGATTTCAAAAAATAAGTCTGTCAAAACAGTGCAATCCGAGTTTAAATAGACAGCAAGTAGCATTTCGTCCGGTATGTTCAGTAATATAATTATGAGGAATTTAACCTTGTAATTGCATATTAAATCATAATAAGGTTACCAATAATGTTTCTACAAGATCACATGTTTTTATTTTCGTAAGTTTTTATTTGTATTCAGTCCTAAACAGTACGAGCAAAGCAATCTGAAATGCTTGGAATGAGGAATGTTTTGAGTCACCAACATGGCTGCTAAGCCCGCCCCCTGGCTTCACTTCGCTCCTATTAATTCTAAAGGCAGGGCGGCTCCTGTCATCAAAGCTTCTTGGGAGGGACCAAAGCAGGAGAAAACTCCTCCCGTTTGTTTCTATGGGAAATTTGCCGTAATCGGATCCCGAATAAGTAAGGAACAGGAATCCGCAGCAGCAAACTTGTCCTCCATCTGTGAGAGGGGCGCTATTTGCTGCCATAGCGGCAGGATTTAAGCCTCTGATAAGTTTTTACTGCGGTACAGCTGCTTTCCAAACCCTTGCACCCGGTACTCTGAAGTAGCCTACTATTAATGTAAGGAGGTTGCACAATCCAACATGGCCTATAGCCCACGATGGACCTTTCCTCCAGAAATCTATCCAATCCCCTCTTAAAGGCATCAGGACCAGATGCCATCACCACCTCCTGTGGCAAAGAATTCCACAGATTAACTACCCGCTGGGTAAAAAAGTACTTCCTTTTATCTGTTTTAACTCTCCCAACCCTCAGTTTTAGCGGATGCCCCCTGGTTCTGATGTTTTGAGATAGGGAAAAGAACATCCCTCTATCAACTCTATCCCTTCCGTGAATAATTTTGTATGTCTCAATCATGTCTCATGTATGTCTCAAACATGCATATGCTTGGGCTATCTGGCATTTATCGAGGAGTTCTGAGTGCATTAAGAGATGCTTTTTTGTATATAATTACCGTTTCAATAGAAAAGCCACGTGTGATCCTCAGCTATTGGCTGGTTATTTTACATATTTATTTTAAAATCTGTTTTGGTCTGCGCAGCGATGCTCCCTGAAGTCTGTATTTCTCAGGATGCAAGCCTCTCCTCGTTTACTTGAGAGTAAGCGCTATTGACTATAATAGGGCTTACTTCCGAGGAGACATGCATAGGCTTGGGCTCTCAGCCTTTTCAAGGCATGCCTATTGAAAACGGGGATGGGGCGGGGGAGAAGGTTGTGTTCGGAAGATGACCGGTCCGCAATTAAAACGTATCACGGGTTGAAATCCTGCTCTGGTGGTAGGAAGTATCCCGCCCCCGCCCGTCACAGATGTAAACCGGGTTTGGCACTGCGGTTTCCTAATCTGTCTTTCAAAGGCGATTCGACTCGGGCCAATTCCCCGTAGAAACGAATGGGAGGTGGAGCCTCCTTTTGCCCCGGAGTCTCCCCGGCGAAGAAGCTTCAGCGCTCGTCCCTTTCCTGGTTCGTGTGCATCTGGCTCTTTTCGTACGTCTGTGCTCGGAACCCGCCTTTTGCCGGAAGTGTCCTGTAGCAGCGACTTCAGCAGGAAGAGCCGGTCTGCGGGAAGGTAAATAGAGCAGCCCCGCCCGGGGAGGCCGTCGTGAGTTTGAGGGAAACGCAGGCTGGGCGGGGGAGGCTTCAAAGCGCCTGGTGCTCTCGTTGTTCCCGGTAGCAACCGGCGTTTACATTTTGGCCTGGCCGTTTCGGGTGGGGCTAGCTTGGGAGGACGTGACAGTGGATAGGTCCTAGAAGAGACCGTGGGTAGAGGCCTCCTCCTCTTCAGGGGTGGTGCTGTGTTCTCCACTCCCCAAAGGGGGTAATATTGTCTGGGCGAGAGCTGTTTTTCCCCTGTTCTCTACTGATTGAGACAGGTGTAAGTGCACCTGAGTAGGAGGAATGCCTAGTGGGAGAAAGGTGAAATAAAGGTAGAGGGCTAAGCTTTTTTTTTGGTGGTGGGGTTCCTTTAGCTTTCTGGTTAAGACCTAGAATGGGTAAATTCTGGAATCCCCAGGGTGGCTGAACGTCATTCTGTGTACATGGGGGGGGGGTTATGGTTGGGGACGTGCTCATGGTTGTGTTCATTTGCCTCTCTCCAGGATCAGTGAGGTTATCCTTTCTATTTAAAATTTGAGACTGTGAAAGACAGGCATATCCTTTCTTTTCCTGTGGGCCGTAGTGAAAGTGCTTGCCCTTGGGTAAACAAATTTGCTAAAGTAGGAGTGAGTTTTAAAACAAAAATACTGTACATCTTTGCTTTGAATGAATAGTGTTAACAAATTCTAGCACTCATCTTGACCCTGAAGTCAAATCGTTATTACAGTTGAACCATGATAAATTGGTAATTTGGACAGCAGTAACCTCAGAAATACAAAAGACCAGTTAATAATGACTCCATTGATAGAAACTGTGAATAGCAAGCCTAGTGAAGGCATGTATGACAACCATTGATCACTGACTCATGAAGTTGAATACAAAGGCCTCATTTCAAGTATCATTATAAATCTACAGTGCAGTCTTGTGCATGACTACTCTGAAGTAAGTCTCATTGTGTTCAGTGGGACTTAGTCCCAGGATTATGTTACAGAATTTCAGCCTTGCCTTAGGAAGAAGGCAACTTAGGAAGTTAAGGTGTCTTTAAAAAGCCTGCATAGGTTTGCAACTGTATAGTATAGCTACAATAACATCTTTCTGTAGTTGTGTGTTAAAGATGAAGCATGTCAGTTTGTCTTGTATTTCATAAATGCTATCTAAAATATACAATGTCTCATAGTTATGTCCTACAGTGAATTAGTTTTAAGCAATTGGGTGTTTGAAAATTCCAAATCATTAACACCAACAACAAAATACATTTTTGCAACAGGTTTATTTTTCCATAGATAATTTCTTTCTTTTACAGGTTTAAGCCTGCTGTACTGCTAATTCTGCAGGAAACACTTGAGAGAAATGACTCACTGGTTTCATCGCAACCCTTTAAAGGCTACAGCACCTGTCACGTTCAATTACTATGGAGTTGCCACCACTACAGCTGCAACAAAGATTTGCAAGTAAGTGGTTCTTAAAACTTATGGTGCATATAAGAGATGCATCATGTTCTTACAGCACTATTTGCAAATAGTGCTATAAGAGATGGCAACACTGCTGAATGAGTGGTTCAGACTGCTGTACCTACTTATTTTGTATAAGTTCCATTGAGCTGGGTATGCGCTCCAACATAATGAAGCTAACTTCCAAGTTTACACACATATAGGATTGAGATGTCTACAATGTGGTGTTGAGTTATGTTTGGTTTATCTTTTGTACAGTGATCTTAGGTTGTCAAGAACACGACTTCTAGAGCTGTTTACAGACTTGAGTTGTAATCCAGATATGATGAAGAATGCAACTGATTCCTATTTTTCACTTTTGAAAGGTAAGAAGACATTTGGCATAATTGGTCTGATTTCCTGGTATCTTTAGTCAATAAAATTGGATTGTAGTAGCCTCTAAAGCAAGGATGTTACTTTTCTTTATTGATATTCAGGGTAGTTCATAGCTGAGCATGTTGTTGTGGAAAGAGTTGAACTCTGTAACTTAATGGAAGTGTGAAAACCATAAATTAAAAAATAGCAGCTATCTTGTGTCAACCCCTTTTCTTTTGACTTTTTTAAACCCATTGTCATTATTTATTAACAGGCTTTATAGTGTCACTGGATGACTCTTCGCAGGACAGCAAACTGAGATATGTTCAGAATTTTAAGTGGACGGACACCTTACAAGGACAGATTCCAAGGTATACCTGACATGTGGTCCCAGCACTTGTTGCAACAAATCTTTCTAGTTGATAGCATCAGTACTGAGCAACTTAAGGACTCACAAAGCAACCTGTACAGTGTTGGGCCAGACAAGATCACTTACTGTAATTGAACCACCTTGTTGTTCTTGTCTTCCATACGTAAGAAAGTGGATCTTGTTCATTTTTAACAGTGAAAATACTCTTGCAGCTTACTCTTATATACATTCATAAATCCCACTGAACTCTGGGACTTCTCTAAGCATGCAGCTTTAGCTACTTACTATTTTAACAATCAGCTATAGCACTTAACAGTGAGAAAATATGATGGACAGGTACACTTAGTTTCCAGATAAACACTGAACATGCCAAATTGCATGTTTCTTTGTTTACTTTCTTTGTTTTTCCTTAACAAATGTTATGATCATCATACAGTCCATTTGTTATAGCCTAAATGTGAGTGGGGCCACACACCACCAAACACACAGATACCTTTCCTGCCCAAAAATAGCAAGCTGTTTGGCAACTTTTGAAAGTATAAAATAGATCTTTTTGAAAGTTTGAAAGTATAAAATAGATCTCTATCAATAGTTATTAGTCATTCAAAGCAGTATTTGAATGCCAGTTGATTGCTCAGAGGACAACAAATGTGGTAGTGGTGGGGCCTGTTGACTTCATATCCTACATGTGGGCTACCTGTTTGCATCCATTTGACCTCAGCTGGATGCTGGACAAGATGGACCCTTCATCTGATTCAAACCTTATGTCCTTATGTAGATGTCCTTATTTGCATCACACACTGTTAAGGTCTACCTTGTTAGCTTCTAGGTACCAAGTGAAAAAAATACCCTGTTGCTTTTTCTTTTTCTTTGGAGAGAAGGGAGATGCAAATGATCCACACATCCTCAGATAATCTAATAACATTTATTTAAGCAAGTTGCTGCAACCTGGAAAGGAACTTTTTTATTCCTTTTTATAACATAAGAAAAAGCCTTGCTCTATCAGGCCAAAGGCCCATCTAGTCCAGCTTCCCGTATCTCACAGTGGCCCACCAGATGCCTCAGGGAAGCACACAAGACAACTAGATACTTGCATCCTGCTGCCACTCCTCTGCATCTGGCATTTTAAAGTAGATTATTACCCTTGCACCACCTCCAAGGAAGACACCAGACTGAGGTTGGGGTTTAACTTTATTAAGCAGAAATGTAAATCATGTAACCTACTGAACACCCATCCCTCCCTCGTCAGTCTGGGGTAGGCAAAAATAACACTCCCCAAACACCTGAATCTCTTTGAGATCTTTATCTATAAAAAAGGAAAGACCCTGTGTGACAGTATAAGTCCAGACAGACAAATGTTAAAACCAAGTGAAATTGACTTTGTAGTGCATGACCATTTCTGCGCAAAAGAATTCCCACATTTATGAAAGTATTTGAGTGTATCTATTCTTATGGCATTCAGTGCAAAATTATAAAAATTCTGTAGTAACATAGCTGACTGTTTCTTCAGTGCTTTCAGTTTGGAGGGAGACTTAATGGAGACTTGGATGTTGTACAAAAGTTCATGTTTTAGCCATTCTTAAGACACATTACAACAAAGTATGAATTGTTTCTGACAAAACAAATGTCCTTTTCAAGCTTTGGGAATCTTGCATGAGAAGCATGCATCGGAATTCTTGGAAGTTTGCTCACATGATCTGGACTGGAGGAGAATGAAACACAAGCCGTTTTGTTTATCTCTGAGAAATAATCTGAGTAGTTGTAGTTCAAGATCATATTTATTTATAACACTACTAGTGTAAGAAATCACCTGAATTCACCTTGCTTTTTTCATTCTCCTTAGTTCCCAGCAAGATGCTGTGTTTGAACTAATTTCCATGGGATTTAATGTGGCATTGTGGTATACTAAATATGCATCAAGGCTGGCTGGGAAGGAAGAGTAAGTATTTATTGGAAGACATGGCAACTGATCTTAGGTGTGTGCCACCGAGCTGTGGGCTTGGGCATACCTAACTTGACATTGTGCTGGGTCCTAGATTGCCATGAGTCCAGGTGGCTGTTAACCCATGTCCAAGCAGCATAACAAGCTCAGAAATATTTCAAATTGTGGAATGCATGTTTTAGCATCTGCCATGGTAACATTAGCATCACCCCATTGCACATGTGCTTATGTAGAAGTATGGCTTACTGAGTTCAGTGAAATTTGCTCCCTAGTAGTGCATATAGGAATGTAATAGTGGATCTCCTCATTCATACCCAGCTTCTTTGTACTTGCATTATAGTTTTATCCAGTGGCGGCATTCAGCCAGTACGCTGGGCGGGACTTACCTTTGAGCGGCAGTCCGCCCGCTGCGTAACAGCGTGTTCCGCCGCTTTCCTGTCCACCCCGGCAGAACGGAAAGCGGTGGAATGCGTTGTTACACAACGGGCGGACTGCCGTTCAAAGGTAAGTCCCGCCCAGCGTACCGGCTGAATGCCGCCGCTGGTTTTATCCAGTCAAAATACCCACTCTTGTTGCCCTAAGACTGCTCATCAAGGCAGTACTGATGTCTTTGCCCTTTGTGATGTACCCATGCTGGCAGTAGCTTCTCGACATTGGCGCAACCAGGCTGCTTAGCTACCACAGCAGAGTAACAAAGGAATGAAAGGGTTCTCTTGTATCATTACTTCAAGTTTGTTTTTATTTATGTAATAGTATACATTTTAATAAAATGACTCAAGATAAAGCTCAAAAGTTTAAAACTACAAAATTATCCAGAAAGTGAAACACTATATGGTGGCCATTAAATTGTCTGGGCATCACGCACACGACTGGTGTCAATATTCAAAGCCCAGTACAGCTTGTGATGAGGGTATCTGAAGGATCCGTGAGCCTTCTTTCCCTAAGGTCTTTGTATTGTTGGAGACACTGCTCTAGATGTCTCTGCATTCAGAAGTTAGGGGGATGACAACTGGTGATACAGCTTTTTTTTGGTACTGGCATCCTAGTTGTGGAATACTTGTCTACCTTATTAGGCTTTAGGTGCCAGATGAAGATGGATTTGTTCTCTCTCTCTTATGATTAATGCTATCTCGTACGCTTTCCTGTTAATTTACAATCCCATCTTAGAATTGTATATAAAATAGTTGTTTTTTGTACAGATGCATGGCCCATGGTGCATAGCTATTACATGTGTGCACCAAAGTTGGGCTTGATGGCATGTGTTCATTGCAGTGTTTCTTCTGACTTTGAAACTGTTCTGAACATTTAAAATAGTGTTATATCTAGTGGTTCATCCTAAAATAGGGTGTGTTGACAAATTAACAGGACACCTGGAAATTAACAAATTTTTCTGAGGAGAATTCTGGCAAATTTAATGAGATTAAATGAGTTAATTAGCATGACATTTTCACCTACTTGGAAGTGTTGCAGTACTAATAAATAACCAATCATTTAGTATCACCGAAGATGAAGCAAAGGATGTCCACCGAAGTATGAAAATAGCAGCTGGGATTTTCAAACACTTAAAGGTAGAAAACCTTCCATTTTAAACAAATGATTTGTCATATGTGGTCCTTGTTTTCCACTCTAGTTTTGTCTTTGTCCCACATAGCACTTGTTTGGTTGTTGGTATGCTTTAGGTGGCTGTTGGTCTTTCCCCATTTAATGCAGTAACCCATTCGAATCAGTTTTCAGTGGGATAGCCACATAGTCTGTTGCAACAAAAATAGTCTTATGGCACCTACATTTTACAAGTGTGACAGTTGAGTCTAAGGAGAGTTTCAGCTGTTAGTGTGCTCTCATGGAATTGCACCACTTCAGAATGTGTAGGAGCAACTGATTGCTCGAATGCATTCCAATATCAAAATCTTTGTAAACAGAAAAACTAGATTTGAACAAGCACTGAAGTCCCATCAGGATTGTACCACGTGCCCTTCCTCCGTTATGGGATTTGCTCGGTGACTAATAGGTGCTTGATCTAATGGCTCATGAAATGTTGGTGAGATGCTCCAATGGAGCATTCACTCTAGTGAATGCTCCACTGGAGCATCTCATCAACATTTCAGTGCCAATGGTGGCTGCCCCATTCTCCTCAAAGTTGGGAAATGCTGTCCTGTGTGTGGAGGCATAATGGCCCTGTATAGTGTAGTTTTATAACTCAGTGGCATTATCCTTTATACACGATACATATTTAGCCAAGTGCAAATATTAAAGTTGTATATTTGTTTTCCTTAGGACAGCCACATCCCTAAACTAATTACTCCTGTAGAAAAAGGAAGAGATCTGGAAACTCGACTTATAGATGCCTACATTATCCAGTGTCAAGCTGAAGCACAAGAAGGTACTTAAGGAAATTATTTATGGCTCCCCATCTGTGGATTTGTTTAGCTATTCATTCTACTGAGGTACTGTAGGATGGGATATGATTTGTTTGATACTTCATTTTACATAAATGCCAATATCAATTACATAACAAGTCATATATATATGAATCCTTATTGGCACAAATTGCATAGTAAGTCAATGGAGTGCAGAACTTATTTTCAGCCATTTTAAAATGTTTTAAAATTATAAAATTATAAAAAATATAAAATTATAAATAGCAGAATTTTTTTAATTTTCCTCTAGGATAAAATTTTTTCCCAACATTTCCATTCAGTGCAATTCTTTTCAGCTGTTTAAAAAGCAGAATATGTTGCATTCTGACTAGCACTTCTGTTTAAACTGTTAAATCTGTAATTGAAGGTTGATGTTCATGTTTATCAATCAACATGATTAAATATGTTTAAATAGCATATATATGTTTAAATAGCATATAATTTTTAATTAAATATATGTTTAAATAGCATATAATTTTTATCTTAGTGACAATTGCCCGAGCTATTGAGCTGAAGCACAATCCTGGTCTAGTAGCTGCTCTGGCCTACGAAACAGCCAACTTCTATCAAAAAGCAGGTATGCGAGCATGGTAGTATGCATTACTATATATTTAATAATTTCACTTGAAAGGTTTAAAGCATGGTAATTTTCTTCCTAGAATCTTTAACATAGAAATAAATTAGGAAATGTTATATAGTAAATAGCTTCCATAGCCCTCCTGTCATGCTATAGCCTACAGAGTCTCCAAAAAGATTCAAAAGTCTTGATCATGTTTCTAATCTTCCCTGAACCCTTACTCAGTATGCTATATATCACCTTTTTTAGGTGGAAGTTTGCAATAGCAGTTAAAAATCCAACAATCCATTCAAGATAGCTGATAGTAACTAGGACTTCCTTACGGCATTTACAATTCTATGCATATCTATTCAAAAGTAAGTCCTGTTAAATTAATAGGGCTTGCTCCTGTAAGTGTAAATGGGATTTTAGCCCTAGTCTACCTGCAGCCACAATAGTAAAACAAATGTAAGTCACCCAAAACCTAAAAACACAGGTATGTAAATACAACAGAATTGTGGATTAACTACTATTTTCTTCTTCTAGATCAAATGTTGTCCAGTTTGGATCCAGCATACACAATTAAGTGGCGAAAATACCTTCACTTGAAGTCGTGCTTTTATATGGCCTATGTGAGTACTCAATTTTATGTTAATAAATGCTTTAATTGTATAATTTGCAAACTGGCCAGCAATGCTGTGGGTCCTTTTTACCCTAATATGAGTTGCAAAACTTGTTTCAGACAACATTATATAAGAACCTCACCTGGAACAGACAGTATATTGATAATGCAGTGCAGGCAACCTTCAGTTTTGATTAACAGCACTGAGGTAGCAGAAGAGGTTGCCTTGCCATGCCTTCTGCCCTGTCGTGTTTCTTCTTGGACCATGACACTTCTTCTCCTCTTGTCATCGGCTGATGCAAAAAGAATTTTCATGTCAAATGTATCTTTTGTCAAATGTATGCTTTCCCTTACCAGGCTTACTGCTACCATGGCCAAACCCTCCTGGCCAGTGATAAATGTGGAGAAGCTATTAGATCTCTGCAAGAAGCAGAAAAATGTAAGTACAATGAATTCTTGTTGGTATTTTCCTAGTAGGTAGGAACCAACCATCTCTGGATTTTGATCATAATGGAGAAATGTGGTTGGTTCAAAAGCAAAAGCTGGAACTTTTAATCTTCTCCTCAGACATAGGGATGAGCGAGATCAGGTGCACTCACTATGGTTGAGATTGGCTGAGCTTACATGTGAATCTAGTTAAAAATACTAGAATTATATACACAGATCCAGTTGTGCTCTTGCTTCTATAGTTAGGTTTCTATCACTGAAGAACATAAGCATCAAAAGTACAAAGACCATATACTCATTGGCTGCTGCATGGCCTGGAGTGATATTTCTAGCCACATGTCCCTGTTAAGCCATGTTCTTGTAACATTACGTGGGAGTTGCATCCTTGGATAAAAATATAAAGACATATTTATAGATATTTCAGAAGTATACCTTAAATCAGCATATTGTAGTATTACGAATGGTTCACAGGGCCATTGGGAAGTGTGAGCCCCCCCCCCCCGCCAGCACAGTGTGACTTGTGAATTGTCAAAAAAACTTTGACATTTTGGTGCCTTGCCAGTGTGCCATGAATTAGAAAAGGTTGATAATTTCTGTTCTAGTAAATATGGTTGAATACTGTAAGCCTCAATATGAAACACGATCCATAGTTGTAGAAAGAAGGATAACTGACTACCATTGTCTTAATCTTTTCTTGTCCAGTTTTTGCCAAGGCTGAAGCATTGTGCAAAGAATATGGTGAAACCAAAGGGCCTGGGACAACAGCTAAGCCTTCTGGCCATCTCTTCTTTAGGAAATTGGGGACCACAGTGAAAAATACCTTAGAAAAATGTCAACGAGAGAATGGATTTATGTGAGTATAGTTAGACAGTGCTATAAAAACACTAAAATAATCAATCACTAGTATTTATATACCGCTTTTCAACACAAAGTTCACAAAGCGGTTTACAGGCAAATAATAACATTAAAGTTAAATGGCTCCCTGTCCCAAAAGGGCTCACAATCTAAAAGAATGGAGAACACCACCAGCAACAGCCATGAGAAAGACCCTATGCTGGGGTGAAAAGGGACAATTGCTCTCCCCCTGCTAAATATAAGAAAAAGTGCCTCTTGCCTAGTTAGCAGGGGTAAATAATGACACTTGTTTGCTTCTTTAAAAAAAACAAACACCACCACCAATCCTAAATCTGATTGGAGGTAGATCCTCACTGAGATTAGTAGGATTATTTATTTCAAGAATTTATATTCTGCCTTTCCCATGCTGAAGCAAGTGTCCAAGTGGCTTAGAGAGCTGCGTAATAAAAGTACAATGTAACACAACAAGTAAAAATAAAAGCATTAAAACATGCACACAGTTTTAAACATGGTAAAATCCAACACATCTCGACAGGCCATGGGGGGGAGGGAGCAAATTGTTCAGGGTAGCAATCAAGCTACAGCACTATTCCAGGAGGACAGAGGGCAAACAGCCAACCATCATCCAAAAGCCAGACGAAATAGGTGTGTTTTGAGCCCACTCCAAAAAGCCATAAGGGAGGGGATAGTCCCTCTGGAAGGGAATTCCATAACTGTGGCAACACTACAGAGAAGGCCACCATCCCCAAGCCACCGTCCCTCTAACTTGGGATAAAGGCGGCACTTGAAGGAGAGTCCCTTCAGATGACCTAAGAGGGTGGGCTAAGAATAACTGTTGTAACATACATAAATTTGCTATCCATTTTTAGAACTGAAATTGTGATATCATAGGCCTTCAACATATTGTATTCTTTTCCATCTCTTTGTGAGGAAATGGCCAGGGTGGAGCAAACAATGTATCCCTCTCCCTAGCCAGTACAACATTCCAGCAATGAAACAAGCAGCTTGGGGTAGTTGTTAAACTTGGATACTTTCAGAATGTGCTTTTCTGAAGTCTTTAGGTGTAGGATAACTGAATGTTGAGGAAAGGAGCAACTGAAATGACTTGGAGCCCAGTCCTAGGCTGGGGCAGTGCTGGTGCCTGAATTAATTCCCTTTACCCTGGGAAAGGTAAGTCCTATGCTGCAGCCAGTCCTAACCCTGTGCTGAATACGGGGCAAGCCAGCTGGCCTCCCTATTCCAGCATGGGTTAGGATTGGGCTGCCCATAATTTATAAATTATTATATACATAGTGCTTATTGATAGTAAAAATAATGTACTGTATTCCCTTTTCCATCTCCCCTGTCTTTTGCTTTCCTGATTGGCGTTATATGTTCTTTACAGGACTGAACTGGGTAGTGATTTCCAAATAACGCTATTGGTCTCCACAGTTCTGTAAACCATAAAGTCTCTCCGGAGTGGTGTGTGTGTGATGGTGGTGTTTTAAGAGAAACATGTTTCATACCATAAGTGTAGTAAGCTTTGCACCTACCATATCTATAAGAACATGCAGTTTGTGACTTGCTTACAGTTAAATAGTTCAAGCTTTCTGGTGATTTATGCCAGTCTAAGTTCAACTATGTGATTGCCAATAAAACCAATTTTCTTTCAGTTACTTCCAGAAAATCCCCCCCAGAAGCTCCCCAGCTGGAATTGAAGGCAAACTATGGTCTGGTTGAGCCTATTCCTTTTGAGTTCCCTGCTGTGCATGCACACTGGACCGCAGAATCTCTTGCTGCATTTGATCTTACCAAAAGGCCAAAGGAGGACAATGTAAGAACAATTGCTTATACGGCTTCCTCACCATTTTGTACCCTGTGATCGTTTGTTTCTGCATGCATTCTTTTTCTGTATAGTAAAAATGACCATCTAAGACCCTAGTCCTGTGAAGTCTTGGACTTGTGAATTTGGAGGCATAAGGATTTCTGCATGAAACGTTGCCCTATTGCAAAGCTTTTAAAGGATGGCTTAGTTAAGACCATGATCAACTCTGCAGCTTTAAGTTGCTGAACTGTTCTAAATTTGTAGTCTGTTTTGATAACAAAGAAAAATTGAGTGTCTCAATTCTCAAAGCCTGTTTTACTAAACTATATTTTAATTTTGTGTGGGTGATACCTAATAATGTATAGTGTTTCTCCATTTCCTTTGCAGCCTAAATCAAAATCAGAAGAGGAAGTGAAGCCTATGAAAGAGCCAGATATAAAGCCTCAAAAAGACACTGGATGCCAGATCTCTTAAACACAAGTGCTTTGAAATGTCCTTGCAAGCTGCATTTGACAAACTCTGGGGTTTTCTTGTCCCTCCCGTTTGCTAACTCTTCTGGACTTCGTCACTCAAACTTAAATAGCTGCTTTTCATGTTTTGTAGGTATCCTTGTCTGAATATGTGTGGCCGCATTTTGAAATGAAGAGATTAAAACTGGATTTTCAACAAAATGTTACAATCTCAGTATAGAAAATGGTGTTTAGGTGGGGAGAGAATTAATCATGGAACAAATGCTGATGAATGTTAGGGATGGAACAGAGGCAGTGTTTTGTTTTGGTGGGGACAGGAAGGAGAGATTGAACAAGAGGAAATTTCTGTGGAGGCTTTGAAAGTGCCCTGTAAAAATTGACTTGATTGAAATGAATAAGGCAAGACATTAGAGAAATAGAACAAGAATTACATTTTAAGAGCACAGGAATTATTCAAGACCCTAGAGGCTTCAAAGGGGCATCAAACTTAAGAAGTATATGACAAAAACAATACAAAAAGATAAAACATTCAACTTCTCTAAAAGATTAGATGCTAATTGATGTACTTTTAGTTCCAGCAAGAGTACAGCAGAGGCCAGTTATCGATTTGCTTTTAGATAGCCATTCTTTGACAGGAGAAAAATGTGTGTTAATGAAAAAGGGATGCATATGTTGAGACTTATTTGATTTCTGTATCATAGGAGCTTAACAGATGTAAAACCTTTATGGAAGGACCATATAGTTGCTTTCTGAAGGCAAAACTCACCATGGATAAGCACTAAACTGCTCCGTTGCATAAGGAAATGTACTCTTGTGTCTCCTTTTGTTTGAAACCTAAAGAATCTTTATAGAGAGTTGCAGGAGATTAGTTTCAATATACAAAGCAGAGGAGTAATTCTTAGGAGTTTTTCTATAGTGAAATCCTTCTTGCAATCCAAATGTTCTAACATGCAAAATTCAAATGGAAGTTTGCAAGGTAGTTGCTCTTTTCAATATTGTCTTTCAGCCATTATTTAATCTGTGATAAATAATCCTTAGCTGAACATTGAAAGAAATGATTGTGGAAACCCCTGCTGTGAAATCTGCTTTATAGAACTTTATGTTGAAGTAGGACATCTTTTAATAGGAACTGCACATAGTACAATGGGGATTACGTGACACTCTAATCTGTATTTATAAAATGAAATTGTATATATGTATGGCAACAACTTCTTCTGCAGGTTGTTCGGGCTTGCTTCCTGGATCTGTATTTGGTGATAGCCTGAGTGAGACAATTTAATGCAGCATATCTGCCTGGCTGGCGTTCAGGAGCTTAAAGTATTTACCAAAGTGTGAAAACATGCTTAGCCAGTAATTAAACTTGTCATGTGTCTGACGTGACAGTGCTACTCTTAACACTTCAGCTTCAAAGTTAAATTACTGGCTATCTTTGGATTTATGCTGCTGCCTCAAATTGGAGAAAGGAATATTGGGACAATGTTTGATTACATGGAAACTTACTAGAAAATACTGCATGTTGTGAAATCTTGGAGTATATAAAGCATGAAGAATGTTCAGCTGGAGGTTAGATAGTGGCTGTCAGTGGAGCTTGAATGACAAGCATTGGAATGTATGGTACTGAGGAATCGTAATTGTAGTTACATTTTAACTGTATACTGCTAACTAGTTAATAAAATGCAGTGACTCAGAAGTGACCCATAAGAAACCCATCTGTGGGCTCTGCAAAGAAAATGGACTGTGCAGTCTGATCATATCATGTGAATTGCAAGTGCCACTGATTTCACTGAGATGATTTACATGTGAGCATAAGATTGTGGCCATAATGTGTTTTTCCCTATTAACCATATTTTCAGTACCCCTATTTCTTTTGACATTTTTCTCCCACATTTATATGCATGCATACAAGTTCAGACATCCATTCTTGATCAACACTGTAAGAGGCCTGGTCTGTAACTTTTTCCAGTTCTGTTCAGTTCCTCGTTCTTTGGTGGTTCTAGAATCTGTGCTTCCAGATTACTGTGCCAAGCACCACCCACGGTACTTGGGTTGTGATTGCAGCCCCACTGTTCTTGGATTTACTGCTGCTCTTTATGCCTCAGTGGGTTATCCATAATTTGTCCACTTTGCATTTCTGTTTCTTCCTGCTTCTTTTCACTCATCAGTGCCTCCTGAAGAGAGGCCTCTGAGTGCTTACCTTGCAGCATTTTGCTTCATCATGTGTTGAACTTGCCTTTCAAAATTCTTTTGACATTGTTCTATAAAAACAGCCACTCTGCATCATATAGTCCTTGCTCCCTTTCTGTAGGACAGTAATTGTTATGCTTTCACATTTATGCTGGTTGACCTCTTCAATTGGCAGCCAGTTTGCAAGGACTAAGGCCGTTTGCGCTTGTCTTGAACAGATGTTTTGTGGCAGCTGCTTGAAGTGTTATCAAGAGCATGGCAAAAAAGTTTGGATGCTGCTGCTTTGCTTCTGAGATTGCCTTCTCTTTATGCTCCATGCTCTTTGTGCTCAGTGTATGGGACTCCCCTCAAGGCAACACATTCCAAACTAGTAAGACTTCTCTGGAGCTATTGGAGGAATCCCCGAGTTAAAATACTCTACAGGGTCACAATTACATGTATACTGCATAATTTCCTTGGCTTCTCAATGCCTACCCCAACTTGTTGCTTTGGTAAATTAGCACTCCTTCAGCCTGAGCCTATCTGAATTAGGGGAGATTCTGGAACTGCAAGATGTTCCTTGGCAGAATACACTTCCTGTTTTGCTCAACAGAAAACATATTAATGAACACATTTTTGGCATCGAGGCCTTAATAAACATACCTTAATGTCTTAAGGATTTCATAAGTAAAATTGGTAGTGAAGTCATTCTGTTCTGTTTTTGTCTGTTTTAAAGATTTCTAGCCTGGGTTTAGGGAATGATCTGTGAATGCTAGATTGCCTCCAATTTATGGAGGTGGAAACCTGAGCAGTAATGGTTGGCGGACCACCTTCCAAATAAATATGGAATAGATTTATAACAGTCTTTAGCATACTCGGATATTGCAGTTTGGGCTTAATGATTGGCATTGAATATCTCTCAGTGATGTCACGTGCCCTAAAAAAGCCTGCTTGGGAGATCTGTTTTTTGCATTAGGGATGTTCCCTTTTAGAGCCTTGCCTTCACTTGAATGCAAGGAGATTTGTGTGGTGTAAACCTGTCCTTGCACTCAGACACATCTGTTCTCTTTTCTTAAACTTCGGTTGCCTCAAAAGTATTAAAATAACGTAATATGTACATTAAACTGAAGCAAGCCTTGATTTTGTAGAGGGTGTAATGTAGGGGTGGTTGGAGGTGGCTTTCGTTCTGAGAACAAGGCAAGAGTGCACTCCAAGGTATGTTTCTCTTCTGTAATAGTGGGTTCTTGTCTCATGGAAGATACTTGATCGTGTTTCTTTGATTTTTCTACTACTTCCAGTGCTTGTGGTATGCATTCTTTGTTGAAATTTCAGTAACTCAGCACATATGGGAAAATACTCTTTGGCTGCAAAGTAAGTAGAACACATTCATATCCTATTGGACTGCTTTTTTGCTAATATTAGATACATCTGGAACAAAATGCAGCATTTTTCAATGGCGCCATAAAGCACCAAGAACATCAATGATGATAAAAGGACTAGCATGCTCACAGCACCTAGGCTGGGAATGGTGTTCTTCAATGGCTGATCGCCTGTGTCACAGTGAATCAGGAAACTGGGTGCAAGCTTGCAGGATGGGAATTTCAAGCCCCCAAAACAACTTTTGTTAAGAGAGAAATATTGTCTATAGGCCATGGCTTTTCAGTTGACTGGGTATGACATTTGATTAAAGCAAGCACTGACCATGTGCAAACCACACTTCTGCTTACAGTACATGCATGCATGATACATGTTGCAGATCTCTGGTCGTTTTTTTAATTCTTGTTTAGCTGACAAGGAGTAACTGGCTTTCCGTCTTTTGCTAGAGACATGCAGCTTTAAAGGCTTGATTTCATGTGTCTGTACAAATCAGTGAGGTTGCTATTTTTCAATGAAGAAATCCTGGGTATACCAAGGTTCCATTTACGATGTAACACTCCAGTTCAGAACATGAAATCCCTTAAGACAAATGTATCCTACATCTGACTTTGGTATGAGTTTTCATGTGCATCCAAAGATAGTTGTTGATTTATGTATTCAGTGCAAATATCTGCTCGTCCTACAACAGTCTTGTGCAAAACAAGCAGCATTTTAATATATTATTGTAAAATACTACTTTGCACTTTGACTATTTTGCATATCAAGTATTGTATAATCTTGTAAATATTACCTACAATTGTCTTGTACTGAGAGATGGTGTAATTGGCCTCTATTAAAACATTTCAAACTGTATCATTCTTGTCTGTATGTTGTAATGGACCCTGATTTCATGAGGTAGGGCAAATTACAAATCAAAATCAAGTTATTTCTGCATTAAATAACTTGCTAAAGCAATTTGTAATGAGCTATCTACTAGGGTAGGTATTACCCTACTAGGTACCTACTAGGGTAGGTAGTATCATGGTAGGGGCAGAGAGCTGGGTGGTTTCAATGTATTGATATGCCCCAGATCCTTCTAATGCTTCCCCATATAACCACCTCTTTGCAGGTAGAAAACTAGCACATCAGGGGAAAAGGTTCCAGTACAGGCTAGCCTCTTGTCTGCTATGCTGGCTTTCTCATTTGCAGCTGTGTGGTGTTTGGTTTTTTTATGTAGAGGCATTCAAAACTAATTTGCCCACCCAAAAGAATAGTGCATTATATGCTATCCTAGAAGGCTTATAATTGAACTTTTTATATCTTTTTATAGTGCACTATCAATGTGCATGGTGCTTCACAATAAGAATAGAGGGGGCTTACAATCTAACATGTGGAGAAAATGGGAAGGGGAGGGGTGCCAGGGTAAAGGAAGAAAATATTTCATGGTCACATTTATTATTTGAAGAATTTATACCCCATCTTTCTCATGCCAAAGCAAATGCCCAAGGCAGTTTACATGGGCAGGCTACTCTAAACCACAATTTTTTTCAATGGGGTTTTAACAAATTTACACTAGTCTGTGATTCACTGAATCCTCAGTCCCAGATGTAGCCTTCACAGTGTGGTTCTCTCCTCCGGCTACATGCCATCAAGCTTCAGCAGGTAATCGTAAGTCAAGCCTCGACAGGTCCTCAAGGCCAGCAGCTCTGGCCTCAGCTGTATTTGTATGGCATTAGCAGCCTGACTAAAAGTGTGTGGTGTAAAGTCCCAGGTTCAAATCTTGCCACAGCAATGAACTGGCTAATGGAGTTGCCATTTTCTCAAGGCTAGAGGCAAAAGAGTTGAGGAAAAAGAACACCAGTTGGTGCAGCCATGCTGGAAGTAGGGGAAAATGGGGCAGGGAATGAGCAGCAATGGGGGCAGATCAGGTCCCAGGAGAAGGATAGGATTGGCAGTGGGTCCCAATTACAATTGTTTATTGGGGTCATGTCATGAAAAAGGTTGAAGACCATGGCTTGATTCAGAGCTGTAAGGAGTAAAAACAGTGCCTGGAGCAAGAAAATATTTTGCACCCCCCCCCCTTTTCCAAGCTCACCACCAGCACCTGGCTGTATGCTCTCGGAGTTGCGATGACGTCATGTCACCACCCACTTCCTTATTTGGAGGCTCTCCGACAAAGAGTTTAATGAACAAGGCATTCCAATCCACCCTCACTTCTGGTTCCTCCAGGTGTTGTAAGGAGGCACTTGAGTGGAAAGGAGGGTGGAAGCAACAGAAAAAGTATGAAAAGTCATACTCAGAAGTCTACTCAGAAGTCCCATTGTTGGCAATGGGTCTTACTCCCAGGTAATTGTGCATAGAGAAATGCCTGTGAGTAGTTAGGATTCAGAAAAACGCATGCTAGAGGTGCTGTATTTTTCTCCAATAGGCTTGTGAGCTCTTGACATTTGGGAGCTGAAAATGGAACACAGACTTTTACACAGTTGAGTGGAAACGAGGGTGGAAGCAGCAGAAAAAAACAGTATGAAAGTCATAGGCAGAAACTCTACTCAGAAGAAAGTCCTATTGTTGGCAATGGGTCTTACTCCCAAGTAATAGTGCATAGGATTGTAGACTTAAATGCAAATTGATCTGGCTACTGAAATGGTGGCTGCCTGTTAGCAGTTTGTCCCCTTCCAGCTTTCCTTCTCTTCTTCCCCCCCCCCACTATTTCATGAATAAAATCTATGCACTGTATTTGTTTGATTATCATTCTGTTCATCCGGCCAAGCAGTTGTTTTTTTCTTCTTTTTACTAAGTCTACAATCCTATGCACAATTATCCGGGAGTAAAACCCAGATGGCATTGCATACAGCCACACGCTGGTGGTGAGTTTGGAACGTGCGGGCAAAATATTTGCAGGTGCTGTTATTAGCATTTTGATATTGCAAAAATTGCGCCCACCCTTTGAACTGTGCCTGGAGCAGCTGCTCCTCAGGCTCCACCCACGATACATCACTGTTTTGATTACACACAATAAGAAGTGACTGTCTCCAAACGCCAGCCCGGGGGCCAAATCCAATCTGCCACACAATTTTATCTGGCCTCCAGCAATTTAAAATATTTGACATTTTTACTTAGGTATCATTGCTCAGTTTAAGCATGGCATTGTTTCTTTGCAAATGTCACATTACTCTTTTGTACTGAATCGTATCATACTAATTCCCAAAAGATCCAAGTAAAATTTATTTGTAAATAAAACTGATTTTTTTGGCCTGCAAAAATCTGTAAAACACTGGTTCTCAAACTTTTTAGCAGCAGGTGCCACTTTTTAGAATGACAATCTGTCTGGGATTTCCAGCCCTTGCGATGGCTTGGAGCGCTGCTGGCGGCCCGGGTTCGAATCCCGTGTCACCCACCTTCTGTCACAGGCTCCGTTTTTGGCTTAGCGAGGCTTGGCGGGCTTGGGGTTTTTAAGGGTTCAAGACCCTCCAGGTTCAGTTCGTAAAACAAGACAAAACGTTAATAGTGGGGTCGTGGCAGGTATGGAACGTGTCAGGCTTGACGCATATTGGTTGCAACAACGGGAAAGGGAAGTGGAGGGTCATGGTGGGTGTGATCCCCACCAGGCTCGGAATCGTGGCGGATATCCAAGATGGAGGGAGGATCTTGGAACAAGGGGGGGGGGCTTGGTCTTGGTCACCTCATACATCACCATATTTTCAATATGGCTGCTCTTAAGTGTTTCACGACCCACCTGAAATTGGCTTGCCACCCACTGGTGAGTCCCGACCCACAGTTTGGGAACCACTGCTATAAAATATATGAGGTGGCCCTCATACTGAAAAGTCAGGGCACCCCTTCTGTAACAAATTACAGTTTTTTAAAGTCATTTCTGTTAGGAAGCATCACATAGTATCACATACCCTTTGAAACTATGCTTTAGTTCTTAGCAGATGGCAATTGTGTACAGTAGCCAGTAGGTGGCATGGACCTGGTGTGGTGACAGGCCACTTTTTCTTTTCAAGGTGTGGTTGTTTCTGGCTGGCTCGATCTGTTGGGAAAGAGTAAATATTATGCTCTTATGACTCTTAATCTTGTTTGAACATAGGAGCCTTTTGATGGGAGGAGGAGAGACTGTAAAAAGGAGACCCTGAAAAATTATTCCCCCAAATTAGTATTGATTTTTTTTTTAAAAAAGCAGCTTTGACCACCTCTAAAGTATCCTTTTCCAGGTCTCCAGCTCTTGTTGCAATAATTAAGATCTGCTGCGGTATGTGTGTTTAAAAAGAGCCCTGCCCACAGTTCAAATAGAGCCAGGCATTTTTCAGAGAGCCATATCCTGAAGATTGTAGGTGGCTTTTCCTGACTGGCCTCTTCGTTGGAGCTTTTAAGGCTCCCAGAAGAGCTGTGCGTCGTCTCCAGTTATGTTGTGTTGTTTTCCCCCTAATTACGACTACATCTTAATCAGATTTTCTTTCAGCGATGGGAGATAGCCAAGCAATTCTAAAGGTAAGTAAGCAGTGTGTGTGTGTGTTTTAAAGTAAGGATCTAATCTTTTAGAAATAGTTACACATCAGAATGGCTACAAGCCTCAGGAAAGATTTAAGTCTCCTGCTCTTTGTTATGGTGACTGGGAAATTGGAGCTTTAAACAAAAACAACATTATTGTTTCTGCTTCAGAATAAGTGGTGTGTGCTTTTGGCAGAGTTGTCACGGGTAAAATAAACGTATAAGAGGAAGTATGAACGCAGTTTTGAAATATCAAGCTGTTCCAAATCCACATATTGACACTCCCCACTTGTATATGTTAAATGTGCACACTGGGTAGAATCCAGACTTATTCTTCCTCTGGAGCAAGCAATTCTGGATGTCCTCTGTGTGTGTGTGTGTGTGTGTGTGTGTGTGTGTTTTGGTTTGAAAACAGGCACCTATGCACTTTTGGACCTATTGCTGTAGTGGGGGCTAAACATGTCTCTGATCATCCCACAGATCATTATTTCATAGGCCCACCCTGTGTTTTGCTTCTCACATTGAAAGAACATACAAAATACTCTCACGCTGAATTAGACCATTGGTCCCTCTAGCTCCAGCAAAATACTGTTAACACTGACAGCCTGGTTGGCTCTCTTCTACGGGTTTCAGTAGGTCTCTTTCACACCTCATTTGGAGGTGCAGCAACTGAACTTAGGACTTTCTGCATGCCAAGTATATGTTCCTCCATCAGGATTAAGGCTAGAATACTAAACACACTTACCTGGGAGTAAATCCCACAAAACTCAATGGGAGTTGCTTCTGAGTAGACATCCATTAGATTGCACTGCTGTGGCCCTAAATTATATCAAGCGTAAGAGGACCCATACCAATATATTTCCAAAGAGAGGTTTATTCTAACAGAAAAGACAAAGAAAATAGAGATACCAAAGTTTTTTATTTGCATATATTCACAGGAGCAACAAAAAAGTCATTCAACATAAATATCTGCACGTAACCCATTTGCATTATGAAGTACTTATCAACCGATTATGTAAAACTTAAAATATTTGTATTTAGAGTTCCCTCATAATCAATCAATCAATCAACAGGTACTTATATACCGCTTTTCAACACGAAGTTCACAAAGCGGTTTACAGGCAAATAGTAATAATAAAGTTAAATGGCTCCCTGTCCCAAAAGGGCTCACAATCTAAAAAAATGGCACAACTCTCTTGGACCTGGGAGATAGTGAGAGTTTGACTTCTACCACACGTTTTCAGTGCTTACCTGATCCTGACAAGGGACAGTTGGTGTCATCACCTTCTCAAGGAGAAGCTTTAAACCTGACTTTAGCTTGACTTGATAAACCTGATACCCCTTTGGATGTTAATATTAATTCTACCAAAACTTTACACCCAGGCAGCACTGCAGAACCCCAAGGCCATTTAGCTTTGGTGTCTTGGAACATCGCTGGATGGAAAAATAAGAGACATGATAAAGAATTCCTTAATTTTCTAAACCAACATGATATCGTATTACTTCAAGAAACTTGGACTAGTGACCCTATTGCTATTGGGGGTTATCAAACATTCCAGCTGCCAGCTTATAGACCTAATAAGAAAGGACGTTTTCAAGCCGGTTTGGCTATTCTGACCAGAGATTCACTGGTGGTGGAGTTAGTCGAGATGTCACAGAATTTATATAGTATAATTGTTCTGAAACTGATAATAAGGAATTTAATGTTGCTAATTCTAAACGTTTACGTCCCTCCTATTTCTAATAAGGCTCAATGTAAGGCTGTCTGGGGGGCTTTGTCAGAGTACTGTGGAACCCTAGGCAATAAATTTCCCTAGGCACATATTATTGTTGGGGCGGACCTGAATGCTAGGGTTGGTGATGGCCATGACATATTTCTTCAAATAACAGCAGGTGATTGTGATTCACTCCCTCTGCCACCTTGGTCTTATTTGAGATCCTCTAAGGACAAACGCTTTAATGCCACGGGACTTAGACTAGCTGATCTTTGTCTTCAGACCAATATGTTCTGGTTGAATGGCTTAACTAAATTTCCAGGCTCAGCAGAGTTTACTTATATATCTACTGTAGGCTGCAGTGTTATTGACTATTTTCTGTTGACGTTGTCTTTATTTCCTCTAGAAACTAAGTTCTGTGTGGATACCTATAAGTTGAGCGACCATCTTCCTCTACGTTTATGGCTTGATGTGAACCCTCCGTGTCACCCTTTTTTAACCCTCCCCACGGGTAGGCCTGCCCTGACATTTAAAATGCGTTGGGATGTTAACACACTTCACAAAATTCATCTTATTTTGGACCCCCCCTTTTGTAAAGAAAGTAGAGCAACTATTCTGACTGTACGGAACCATCAACGGTAGTGTCCTCTTATGAAACTTTAATATCTCACATTGTGCTTAATATAGGCCAGCATCAAAGTGAGCCCAAGAGCAAGCCCTTTTCTATTGGGGAGGGATGGTTGCGAGGCCCTAAGCCCAAATTTACTTAGCTTGCGTAGATCCAGCCCTACTACTGTAGTCCCACTGCCTGCATGGTTCCCAAGAGCCAGTATAGCCAATACCATCATCAAACAAATGCCACAATCATAATAAAGATGGTATTTGCCTCTTGCCTCCCCTCCCCTCCAAAAGGGTGGCAGTTGGTTGGTTGATTTCCAAACGCTAATTTATAACAGCCATTAGAGGTGCCTCAATAGTAGTATCTACACATTGTTTATAAAACTCAGGGCACAATCGTAACCTGGAGTTAGGCCGGCTCAGAAACGTTTGGCCGGCACAAGGGCCACCGTAAAACACGTTTGGACCCCTCTCTGAGTCAGGGAGGATGGCGCACGTCTGTGTGCTGGCCTCTCCAACTCCCAAGAGTGGTCCAAACATACTTTATGGTGTCCCTTGTGCCAGACAAACTTTGCTGGCCTAACTCCAGGTTAGAATTGCACCCTCAGGCTTGCACCCATCCATGTTGACAGTGTTTCTACATTTGGAACCTTTAAAAATTCCTGAAATCCTGGTAAGTCCATCTGAACAGCAGAAATACAATCAAAAGAACAATGCAAAAAAAAAATTCCCAACATTTCTCTGTGATCTCAGTTTATTATATTGTTTTTGATGAGCAGACGGAAGAAGTTGGTGGCCAACAAGCGGAAGATAAAAGTTTTCAGAAAAATGAAACCCCAAGAAGGATTATTCACTTTACAAGTGGTGAATCAATGGAGGAATACAGCACAGAGGAAGAAGATGCAGCAGAAGAGGGTCGTGAACTGCTCCTTGATACGGTGAGATTAATTTTACATACAGGAAGGGTGACAGAGCTCCCACATTTGTACAGGAGGATGTGCACAAAATATAATGTTAAGAAAATTTATCTATTCTAAATATTGGGAGCTTTCGCATGCTCAGAGAGTTATGAAATGCCAAACCATGGTTTACCCTAACTATGGTTTAGAACAGGGGTAACAAACTCATTTTCATGCAGTAGGTTGAAGTTAGCATCCATAGCACCTTCTGAGGACCAGAAGTGATATCATGAAACAGGTGATTACAAAAAATAAGCACTTTGTTCTCACCTAGGAACTCATTATCTGCAAACGGCAGAAGAGAAAATACGCGTATCTTGAACATATTTTCAAGATATGGGCGAGCCCATCACACATGTCAGCCTTTCAGTAGTGCCACTTCTGCCAAGCAGTATTCCCTCCAATTTTTCCCCATTCATGCAGAACAATTAACAACCTGAGAAGCACATAGTCACCACAGCCTGGCCCCAAGTTACTGGTGTTCTTTAAAAGCATCACTTGTATCAGTGATTTGCACTCAAGTCTGGCTACCAAGCATCACTTCTATCGGCAAACTGCATCCATTGCCTGGCATTTCCAGCAGACAAGTGGAAAAGAAGAGAACTAAAGAAAGAGATCAGTTGGCAGCAATAATCAGCAAGTGTACAGTAGTGTGGCCACATTCACAGAGGTACAAATGTCCCTTTGCCCTTTCTGAATTTTGTCCTTGTTTTCATGAATGAGAAAAGGAATGTATATCTACAAAGTCTAGAGAATGAACAATGAAATTTGAATGAAGATATAACAAAAGTTTGCACACAGTTTTATTCTAAGGACAAATAAAATGTTTTCTTTTTTCTATGTACAGGGGCATGCCCCGGTATCCTGCTGGGGTTCTGTTCCAGACCCTCCCATGGATACCTGAAATCACAGATACTGGGGACACCTTTTTAAAAATAGGGGAACATCAGTAATTTTGCTGCAGCAAGGTAAAAAAAGATTTGTTTAATGTTCCCCTATCTTTTTAATAGGCATCCCAGCATCCTTGGCAGTGGTGAAATTCAGCCAGTTCTCACCAGTTCTATAGAACCGGTTGCTAATTTTAGGTTGGGAGAGGGAAGAAAGGCAGCGGATGGCCCTGAAGGCCACCCTGAAGGACATAGAACCGGTTGTTAATTTATTTGAATCCCACCACTGATCCTTGGTATCTGTGGATAACTGAAACTTGAATCAGTGGATACTGGGGCATGCCAGTACAGTCAGTCCTTGTTATCCGTTAGGATTAGGTTTCTGGAAAGACTTGTTGATAGCGAATTGTCAGATAACAAACCATTGATCCTATGGGATCAATTGGGCTAGGTGCAAGGGGTACCTTATGTGCTTTATTTGCCATCAGAAGAATCCAGCAGAGATCCTCAGGAAGTCAGCAGAGTGCAGCAAGAACAGCCAAAAGATCTCTGAATGGTGAGGACACTTTCCAGATGGCACTTGCGACGACCCCTTAAACATGGATCAGTGGCAGTCTGCTGCATGGCAATCTGCTCCATGAGGCAACCACTTCAGTTGGCCTCAGGGATGAGCCAGCCCTGACTGGCAAGCCACTTTGGGTGCTCTCTGAGTTGGACAATGGAATTAAAAAATCCCTAAACATTCTCTATATTGGGAGAACATGTTGGGGGAAAAAAACCAGATTTCAAGAGAAATTGCTCCTGCATTGCAACTGCTGCAATCAGCTCTCTTTCTTGCCAAGATGAGAATCTCCTGTCCATTGTTGTTGTTCAGTCGCTAAGTCATGTCCAATTCTTCGCGACCCCATGGACCACAGCACGCCAGGCCTCCCTGTCCTCCACTAGCTTCCGGAGTTCGCCCAATTTCATGTTCATTGCTTTGGTGACTCTATCTAACCATCTCATCCTCTGCCTCTGCCCCTCTTTTTGCCTTTGATCTTTCCCAGCATGAGGGCCTTTTCTAAAGAGTCCTCTCTTCTCATGAGGTGGCCAAAGTATCGGAGCTTCAGCTTCAGGATTTGTCCTTCCAGGGAGTAATCAGGCTTGACTTCCTGGAGGACTGACCGATTGGATCTCCTTGCAGTCCAGGGGACTCTCAAGAGTCTTCTCCAACACCATAATTCAAAAGCATCTATTCTTCAGCGCTCTGCCTTTCATATGGTCCAGCTCTCACATCCATACATTGCTACTGGGAAAACCATAGCTTTGACTATGCGAACCTTTGTTGGCAGGGTGATGTCTCGGCTTTTTATTAAGTTGTCTAGGTTCGCCATAGCTTTCCTCCCAAGAAGTAAACGTCTTTTAATTTCATGGCTGCAGTCACCATCTGCGGTGATCTTGCAAAGATGTAATCAAGCTGCTAATGAAGATAAGTTACTAAAATGTGACTAGTTGACTTTTTTGTCTTTATTTTCTAGGCCAAACTCTCTTGGGGGACTTACTTGAGATTTTGGGCACTTCGAATTGCAACGGCAACTTTTTTTAGTAAGTATGTTTTGTTTTCATGGTGGTAGATACTTTGGCAGAATGAAAACATTGCTATATCACTAGTGAAAAACAAACATGTGGTTATCTGGGGTGGAATGAGCTGGCTAGTCCTCCTACTCCTGGGCGAGAAGCTTGGTTTTCTTCATCCTCCAGCAGCAAAGAACAAAACCTATTCATCTCATTAGAAGTTACAAAAATGAGAGTTTCAACAGCTGTCTTTCTCCAATATGCTTCCAGCTTGTGAATTCCTTGGTGGGAAATTGGCCACGCTGTTTGGACTCAATGAACCCAAGTATCAGTATGCAATCGACGAATACTACCGGACACAGAAACAGGTAAATGTTGGGCATGGAGCAAAGCCAGAAGGTGTTTTATTTGTCCTCAGGATGGTTGGCTTTGTTTTGCTTTTGGTTTACTTGTAGGTTTCAGTTATACTTCATGCAAAATACAGAGAATTTGGGTCGCAAAGACCCAAAAGCGGATCTAAGGGGGGTAAATCTGTACGTTTTGCAAGAAGCCTTACCCTGTCATGTAAATCCCTCCTCTCCCTTGCTGCTGTAGCCAGTAAGCAACGCCAAGATGTTGCTGTTCCCTGTGAGGATTGGCTAGAACAGTGCAGGAGAGGAGTGTTTTCCACTGCAAGGTAAGGCTTCTTGCAAAACTTACAGATTTGCCCCCTCTTAGATCCGCCTCTGCAAAGTCCTTGAAAGGAATGAAGGGAACGCAGGGACAGCCCAACCAGGTCCACTGCCCAACACAGCCCCAGTTTGTCTCCACTGCCTTCACCAGGATGCACACACATGGGTCCCCCACGCGGCTCCCTCCAATAACAAAGCTCTACCTTCTCATCATGTTCCATCTTCCCACAGAGTTTAAAGGGAACACATCCCTTCAAACACTGTGGGAGGAAGGAGCTTTCACTACGCCCTCCCCACCCTCCATCCTCTTGCAGGATTTAAAGGGATGCATTCCCTTTACACTCCATGCAAGGTCAGAGCACAGAGAGGGAAGCAGATGATCCAATTCTACTCCCTTTTAGTAAGTGCAGGGTGGATTAATGTGACTCCCATCCACCACAGGCTAAAGAGAAAAAGAGTCAGACTGAAAGTGAAAGGCACCCACTCAGGTCTGTCCACTCCATGTTCACTAGATTCCATCATGCTGTGTTCATATAGTGATAAAGGAAGGGGTGTCCCATTTTAAAAGTTCATTCAGACATATCCTTCTTTGCCTGCCTTACATCTTAGCAGGAACCTATTTCAGACCAGTCGTTTCATTGAACTGAACCGTTTCTGAATTATGGTTCATGGCCCAGAACACTGCCGATCCTGTCGAATTACCTCCGTGAAACAACTTTACTTATCTTTCTCTGGCAACTCTTCAAAGAATTTGGAACCAAATGACCTGCTTGCCCTGCTATGTTGAGAAACCTGTTGTGGGTTGCTTTGATAAATGGGCATTTTTGTGAAGGCTAAGCTGCTCAGAGGCAGATCCCGGTGTTTGCTTGTGAGACAGCTGAGCCTTGTGGATGGAATGCAATCGGCTTAGTATTGGGAAATTTGTGAAGTGCAAAGAAACCTGTCTGGTTGTGAAGATCGAGAGCAAACAACAAGGCGAAACCTTTGAAATCTGTTTGCATGGAAACATGAAAGAAATGGTAGCAATCACTTACCAAGACAAATCTCTCCTACTCATCTTCCTGACATTTGGTGGGCCACTGTGAGATACGGGAAGCTGGACTAGATGGGCCTTGGCTTGATCCACCGGGGCCGTTCCTATGTTCATATATACATTTGAAGTTCCTCCTCAGTCAGGCTATAACTATTGCCCAGCAAAGGAGGTATAATTAAATGTCTACAAACTTTACATGAGGCTCACATGTGCTCTTCCATGCAAAAAATAAAAATCCAAAACTCATCCCAAACTAGATGTCAAGGAGAAGAATCCTAGTCTAGCTAGTTTTGGCACTTTCAGACAGGGTATTTAATCAGGGATTGTGGGACTGTGGGCGGGGTTTTGTCCAGCAATGGTGGATGTCTTTGAACTTGGGGAAACCCAGTTCAACTCCACAGTCCTCTTTTCTTCTCTCCCCCCGGCTGGGGGGGCTCAGGAAGTTCATTCACTCTTTACAGCGACAAGGAATGGGGGGGGTAATATCACGTGCACATTCACACATGTACACATGATATTATCCCCCATCCCTTGTCCACTAGCATTATCACATATAGAGTGCAATCCTAGCCTAGAGTTAGGTTAGCATAGTTAAGCCAGCAAAATTTGGCCGGCACAAGAGCCACCATAAAGTGTGTTTGGACCACTTTTGGAGTCAGGGAGGATGGTGCACGTCTATGTGGTGGCCTCTCTGACTCCAAGAGTGGTCCAAACATACTTTACGGTGTCCCTTGAGCCAGCCAAACTTAGTTAGCCTAACTGTGCCAGCCAAACTCCAGGTTACAATTGCGCTCTTAAAATGTAGCATTTATTAATACAGAAAATCTGACATTTCTGAGAACAGTCCAATGACTACATATGCAGAGGGTTGTTAGCACCACAGTTCTTTAAAACAAAAACCAAAAAACAGAAGCATGCTCAGTTGCAGTGGAACAGACCATAACAAACTGGGACAAAAAAACAGGAGACTCAACTATTGGGTCCCCAAAACAGGCTACATCTACAGAAAAACAGGCTACATCTACATCTACAGACCATTGTAGGTCCTTGTGTGGCTACAAGAGGATATGCAATGGCTGCCTGGTGCTATCAGGAGAATGTGTGAAGTAGTCCAATGTGTAGAAAGTGTGTGTGTATGCGCGCACACCTTCTGCTTCACCCCTCTCCTCCTTTTCAAATGTGAGTGATGTGGCATTGGATAAGTGCGGAGAGGTGCTCTCATAATGCCGAGCCAGGTGGTGGCTGCCCTCCTACTGCCCCCTGCCTGCTGATAATCTGCCATCTGGGCTAACCATCCCAAGCCTCTTCATTAGAAGGCCAGCCCTGCTTGTTTCCAGTATACATTGCTGAACTCTACTGCTTTCCTTTCATGCTTTACTTATATTCTAGCTCTCTTTTACTGACACAGAGGATAAACCATGTATGTTTGGACCATTCTTGGAGTCAGAGAGGCCCATGTGTGCCTCAGAGAGACAGATGTGAGCCCCAACACAGACGTGCACCATCCTCCCTGACTCTGAGAGTGGTCCAAACGTGTTGTATGGTATAAACTTTGCTGGCCTAACTCCAAGTTAGGATTGCGCTCTCATTTATATTGTCCACTACCTGGCAGAGGAAAAGAACAATCTGGTAGAATTCTTAATTTTTTATAGTGTACGCACAAACTCAGTGTGTATTAGGCTGGCCTTGGCTGCTTCACTATCAATTATACCTTGCTAGGTTTCACTTTATATGTGTTTTTGTTGTTGTGAATTGCTATGTATCCGATGGTGTGTATAAACAAAATATAATGAATGAAATATTAATCTGGAAGAATTTATTGGATTTTTCCAGAGCTTGAAAGCATACCACGTAATTCAAGGGAACCCGTGTTTTTAATTGGTTTTTGCAAGAATATTGTGAAGTACAATATCTGCAAGGCGATGCTTCAATTTTGTTTTTTTTTAGGGGGAATATAAAATGTCTCTTCTAAGAAAGGATAAAAGACAATGAACATTTGCAACATTGTGCAGCTGTTTGTGAATGTATTTGCTAAATTGAGCTGAATAGAGAATTGGGATAAACATAGGCAATTATGGAATGTGAATTCATAGGAGGATGTCATATAGTTCCCAGTCAGTCTGCATAATGTCTGTTTAGAAACTATGCATGTTAATGATATGAAATTACTTATGTATGCTGCACATTTAGGTCCAATCTCTGGTTTTTATACACATTCTCCAAACAAATCACATTAACCTCAACGTGCAAAACTAGAGCTGCCACCTAGGAAAACGCTGTGTCTATTACCATTTTAAAAAAATCTCACATAAGGTCATGAGAAACTCTGGCCTGGCTGTCATCATCATATATCTCCCTGGAGATATTACAAGTATAGCTTTGGTTTGATACCAGAAATCTTGTATTGTCTGGGATATGTTTCAGGGAAGTGAAAGTGATGAAGATGGCGAAGTGATGGAAGGGATTGCTGCACCAAATGAAGAACAGCACCTGGAGATGCAGAATCTGGGATATGGGTCCATTCATCATGAAGACATGCCTGGATTTTCCCAGAAAGATGCTGTTGAAAATGTCAATGAACTTGGAAAAGAGGGTGGCTTGTCAGATCCAAAATGTAATCCAGTCCCTGGGAAGGCAGCGTTGTGACTCACTCCCCTGCTCTGCAAAAATGTCTACTGAATAAGAAAAGAATAAGTGGTTGTTGGCTATTGAGAGAATGTTGTCAGTATGACTGTAAAAGTGCTTTCCTTGGGCTGCTGGAGGGAGGGGTCCTCAATGAAAAGAAAAATGGTGGTTACCTATAGCAATGGCATCAGAAAAAAAATATGGGGGGAGGCACTGAAGCGGCTTGCATTTCTGGAGGTAGAATGGGTTGTGTCCCACATGTTGGATTTCCAAAAGAACAACAATGGTATGTTTCACATGAGCATTCCCATCTGAACTATATTTTCTCTGACGAAAATCCTATTGATTTTGATGGAGTTAAGAATTTTCTTCCCTACCATAGACAGAAGTGAGCTAATGGAGAACTTTTACATTCTGACGGGCGGGGGGAACACGAAATTTTTAAGGAGCCTGAACTTCCATGTAAAATGACCCCGACCCCTCACCTTCAGAGCCATTTGGGGCTATGAAAGCAAAGCAGAGGAAATGCATTCACTTTGCTTTCACAGCTGCGAATGGCTCTGAAAATGAGGGGGAATGGGCGCTTTACACAGGGCCAGTCCTGGCTCTCTCCCTGCCTGGAAGCCAGGAGGTACATAATGATGTCACCACAATTACTTCCAGCAGGCTACCCTTTAAAAATCTTTCCAAAGCTGCTCCTGCCTCTTTGGAAAGGGATGGATGCTCAGAGTGCATCGCTCTAAGTGCCTACTCCCCTTTAAATTTCTTCCCCAGAATGACAGAAGCTGGCAGAGCTACTGGCTGAGCAGCCTGCCAGCCAGCCTGTCCACCTGCTCCATTACTTTTAAAAAAAGCGGAGGAGGAAGAGGGCAGGTGACCCCTGGAGTGGTGGAGATTAGCTCCAAGGTGGCCATGGTCGCAACCACCATCAGAGCATCCCGCACCTCTCTGGAGGCTGCTGTCCTTCTCCACTGTTTTTAAAGTGGAAAAGGAGAG
This sequence comes from Lerista edwardsae, assembly GCA_029204185.1. Lineage (NCBI taxonomy): Eukaryota > Metazoa > Chordata > Lepidosauria > Squamata > Scincidae > Lerista > Lerista edwardsae. Next base: position 9,480,657 of record JAJKFI010000008.1, on the reverse strand, counting down.
GCAGGCAGCAGGAAAACCTCCGATGGTGGCTACAATCATAGCCACCATCAGACCTGTCCCCACCTAATTGCCTCTCTTCCTTCTCCTATTTAAAAAAAGCGGAGAAAGACAGCAGCCCCTAGAGAGGTGAGGAGAAGCTGTAATGGTGGCTGCAGAAATGTACAATGTCTGCACGTTTGGTCTGGGCCTCAGTTTATGTGAGATGACAGAGGTCTGCTTAGCACCAAACAAACAGCATGCACCCTACATAATCCCCACAGTTCTCTACCACAGTATTTCTGACGCATGACCCATTAGGTGGGTCATGATGACCTGATGTCAGGTGGGTTATGGAAAGCTGGGAGCAGCCATCTTGGAAGCTGCAAACCTTACTTTTGCTATATCCCTTTTGTGAGTGTTAACAGTTTAAAAACAGAGTTTAAAAATTGTTTTTAGTTCAGGGTTTTTACATAATGTTGTGGTTGTTGTTCAGTTGCTAAGTCATGTCCGGCTCTTCACACCTCCATGGACCACAGCATGCCAGGCCTCCCTGTCCTCCACTAGTTTCCAGAGTTCACCCAATTTCATGTTCATTGCTTCAGTGACACTATCTAACCATCTCATCCTCTGCTGCCCATAATATTTGGTCCTAATCATGCTTTCTGTCAGGGATGTTTTATGGTTGTGCAATTGATGCAGTCCAAGAATGCCAGTTTGCATTCCAGGAGTGTCATTTGATTATGTTACACTGACAGGCAGCACTTTCTGCTTGATGATGACTTTTCCGGCCATGACATCCCTTCTGGTGGGTCTTGACACAAGTGCCATTCTAAAAAATGGGTCCCAGTGCAAAAGGTTTAACAACCACTGCAGCGATTCCTCAGCAGGTAACCTGATGTCCAACCAGATATCCAAAAGTAAGAGTGTTTTGAAAGCTACTTGGTTCTCTCATTTTTTGCCATCATATGCAAGTGGATAATAATGGGGAAAAATTCTTTCCAACAGAGAGGAAGGAAAGAAACCTATGATGAAATGTCACACAACCAGGGATTGAATTTAGGAGCTTCAGCATGCAAAACATGGGATCTTCCACAGAGTTATGGCGCCTTCCTGAAGAGCCTTCCTCAAGGCAGGATTATTTGTACATTTTAGAATGGACTTTAAATATCTTATCTGTTTTGTCTGTGTACCACTGAGTCTTAGGAATCATATATTTGATTCCTGCTACGATAGGTTTTTCACTATAAAAGATATAATGCTATGTAAATGAACTTGTCAGGAAGCCCCACTTGCCTCACTGTGGCAGAATGAGGTGCATCTTCTGGGTGATTTGCACACTTCAACAATGTGCATATAAGTTCTAACCTGTGGAATATTTCTGAATTAACTTCTGGGAAGAATATGGATGGGTTAATTCTTGGGAATCCTGCTGTTTGTATGTGTATTTCAGGGCAGGTATTCAGATAACCTCTGTTTCTATATATGATCTTGGGCATTTCCAAACCTCTTCATCCGTAAATCTGTCACTTTATTCCTGGGCAGGACTCCAAAGCCATTACCTGCTAAGTGGCCTTCGGGAATTGAGTTGGTGAAGTTCCCCATCATTGTGTCTCCATGTTGGGAAATGCTTCACCTGTCAAATTTCTGCCTGTAAATGCAGTTCTTAATGGCTCAGGAATCCTGCAGAGTGGAAAAAAGAGTTGTGGCTTCTCTGATCCTTCTCTTCTGTTTGATGGAGCAACAACGACCCTTTTTTGCCACATGGGAAGAGAAAAGGGCATTCATTGCTATATTGCCCTCTGATAACTGTGGAGGTGTTAGAAGTCACACATGCTGTCTATATTACAACTTGGCAACTCTCTAAATATGTGACCATGCAGCATCGTTCTGAAGAAAAATTTGATCAGGCTTGCAAAATATCTTGTGGAAGAAGGAAGTGTATTTAACAAATTATTCCATACTGTTACTCCAGAATAACTTTCACCTCTGACTCAGAGTAACTTTCAACTCCATGTCACTAGATAGGGTCACAGTTCCATACAAGAACATTCAGTGTGAGAATTGGGAGGGGGAAGACTTATTTCTTCCCTCACTAAATTATCCTGAAAGTAACAAAATGCCTAAGACATGTAAATATGTACCTAGTGGAAAGACAGTCAATAAAAACGACACCTCTCCCTCATCTGTGGCTGGAATTTACACTTACTCCTTTTATTTGTAAGAGAAGATCCCACTGTTTCAACTGAAAAATCTTGTTACATTTCACCACTAGATGGCACTGCATAACAAGCTCTAACATGGATTAGCCTTTAAAGTTGCATGACAAAGAACATGCGTTCCACTGTGGCATTGGTTCCTGAGAGTGAGAACAGCTAGCACTATTGTCACATCTCTAAGCACTGCTGGTTACCACTAGGAGGTAACCTGATTCAGTTGAACTCAATGAGACTTACGTCCTAATAGAACTGCTAACAAATGTACTGCTCTTGTCCCCGCACCATCAACCCATGTGCCATCATTACCAGTACTGCAGGCTCCTGAATCCTCCTCTCCTGGCTGACCAGCCTCTCCACTGCCTCTGCCCAGCTCCATTGAGGGCAACAGCTTCGGCCTGGTTTCTTCCCTCAAGTAGGGCTACAGCTGGGGAACATGGAGGGCAGGGGAGGGGGAGGGAGCGAGAGTGGCGAAGTGAGGAGGAAGCTGTATAGCAGCTGTCAGGCCAGATGTGCCATTTGTCCAATGGACAGGCTATCTGTGCCTTCCTCTGTCTTCAGAAGGGAGGGTGTCATGCTAAGGCAGCCAAATCAAATTTGATACCCTATTAAGCTCACACTGCGAGGAAATCAGGCTCAATGACCCTGGCTGTATTTTTTATATTGCACTTTTAATGTGCATGAAACTTCCCAAAGTATGAGCAGACAGGATTATATCTTTTATCTAGAGAGGATTGAGGGCTCAATTCACTGCAAAAAGCAGAGGAAGTGTCAGCTGCCAGGGTCTTTCTTCAGTGCAGTCAGCCATCAGAACTGCTGTATGCAGGCATGTCCTTGTATCCGCTGGGTCTCATTCCGGATCCCACAGTGGATACCTGAGACAGTCAATACTGGGGGCACCCTTTTAAGTTAGGGGAACATCAGTGGTTTTGCTGCAACAGGGTAAAAAAAAGATCTTTTTAATAGGCGTCCCAGCATCCGTGATATCTGTGGATAATTGAAACCATGGATAATGAATCAGTGGATACTGAGGCATGCCTGTATTGTGAAAAGACAAATACTAACCATTTATGCTGGAGTAAAGGTACTCAAAAGGGTTGCTGCCTATTTTCATGCTGGAGGGCCTAAAGATCATTAACAGCTGATCTTTTGATCATAGCCACCAAAAATTCAACAGGTGCACCTCTAGCTCATCACTGCAGCATTTAGAGTCTAAATTTTCAGCCCATAGGAGCCATGCGAAGGGGGGGGGGGGAAGGTGGCACCTCCCCCTCATGCCAAGTGTATCCCAGTTATTTGTGAAAATCTGGTTGGTATGGTGACTACTGTGACAGAGGATTGGAGCTCCCTTTAATTTAAATCCCCTTAGCTAAAGTTGTACATACAAGTATGTCAGTCTGAAAGCTGATGGGTTATCAAGTTTCTGTGGGAATTGCATTTGTCACACACAGTAATAGAGTGAGGGCTAATCTGTGCTGGTATCCAGGCCTGCGTACAAAATATTCTTTATTGAGTTCAACTCTTTTTTCCCCTTCTCTAAGAAGGCATTGCAATACACAATCTGGAATCCACTGAAAGAAGAATGTTTTTATTGAAACATTGTTTTTAGAAAGCTCAAATCAGGGTGCCATTTTGCATTTTGAGAGGAAGAAGAAAAGTCAATGAGGTCAACAAACAACATGCTTGAATATGCTCCAAGTTTAATGGCGATAGAACTGTTTTCTTCCTTTTTTATGCCTCCATTTTCCAATAGTCACTTTACTTATTCTGGGTGCAGAACAAGTGGCCCAAAGTACAGGTGCTTCTGAGGCCTAATTGGAGGTGGTCTGAACCTTGGTTCTCAAGCCTTTTAGCACCAAGACCCACTTTTTAGAATGACAATCTGTCTGGGACCCACCAGAAGTAATGTCATGGGCAGAAGTGTCGTCATTGTAATGCCAGAGCCTGTGGCTTTCCTAGAATGCAGCAATAAGTTGGGTTATTCTGAGCCATTTTCCAATAGGAAAGTGAATCAGAAAGAAAAAAAACCTGACACAAGCACCTGAAATTGGCTCATGACCCACCTAGTGGGTCCTGAACCACAGTTTGAGAAACATTGGTCTAAAACATGGTGGGAGTGGGTAGTGGACACAGAAGCATGACCATTCCCCCCCCCCACTATATTCAAGGCATGTCACCATTTCAGCAATGGATGAAAATCAAGAAAACAAGACATAGGGCCTATCATGTTTGCATTAATTAGAGCCTAATTCTATGCTTGGCTTACTCAGAAAATTGTCCCAGTAGGGCACTTCTACCCAGGATACGTGAGGATAAGTTTATAGAACCAAACATTGCAAAATCCAAGCAAGTTCGTTTCATAGTAAGCAACTTGGTAGACTATTGACTGCAGGTTTCCTTTACAACAGTGGTTACCTAACTGTAGGTCGGGACTCACCAGTGGGTCGCGGGCCAATTTCAGGTGGGTCGCAAAACACCTAGAGCAACCATATTGAAAATATGGGAAGATGGGATGCTGGAAAGGGGGAGGGCTGTGTGATTATTTTGCTTGAGTCAAGGTTGTAAATAGGCTTTTTTTCCCTTTCTGATTCACTTTGCTATTGGGAAATGGCTAAGAATAATCCAATGTATTGCTGCATTCTCAGGAAAGCAGCAGTACCAAGCGTCAGAATGACAGCACTTCCAGCCATGACATCACTTCCGATGGGTCCAGACAGTCTTTCTAAAAAGTGGGTCCTAGTGCTAAAAAGTTTGAGAACCGCTGCTTTACAAGGTTTAGAGGCTTTTGTCAAAGTAATTGATAAATGGGCTAGAGTCCCATGTTTAGCTCTCCCCTCCCCTACTTCATTGCCTGTTGAAAATTGTCCCCCCAAAACTGTTATTTGCTCTGAAGCCATTTGCTTCAAATTCCAAATTTTGTAAATGTATTTAGATTACACAACTGTGAGAAGTTTGCTTGTATATTTTTAGATATGCTTAGTGAGTTTAGATATAATAATAATAATAATAATATAATATTTTCATAAGGCAGAAGGCCAAAAATTGTTTTGACAGGCTACAAGAGATTTCCTTAGAGCTCAAATGCTTCGGGGCTTATTAGAATGCTGTTCTTTAAGGCTATCAGAAATGTCTATTCATCTCATTTGATCCTTGCTATATTAGGCAAGGTCTTTAGGGAAACTTGTGCTGATTCCTTGTCTGTTGTGTGGCAGAAAAGCTTGACAGGCACTGCCCACAAATGCCAAAGAATAATGTCAGTGTGTATTATTCTCTCATCTCAAACTGAATCACCTTTTCCCACAGTCTAATGACAAAGGAGCAAAGAAAGTTGCAGAGAAAATGACATGCAGAAGCCAATATCCAGTGCTGGGTGCTGGTGGACAACTTGATGAAGGTGTTGACCCAGTGTGCGGCAGCAATTAAGAAGGCCAATTCCATGCTTGGGGTAATTAAAAAAGGGGTGGAGAATAAAACGGCCAATATTATTATGCCATTGTACAAATCGATGGTAAGGCCACATCTGGAATATTGCATACAGTTTCGGGTCACCACATCTCAAAAAGGACATAGTGGAGCTGGAAAAGGTGCAGAAGAGAGCGACAAAAATGATTACGGGGCTGGGGCACCTCCCTTATGAAGAAAAACTGCAGCGTTTGGGGCTCTTCAGTCTAGAACAAAGGAGCCTGAGGGGGGCTCTGCATGGGAGTCGACAGAGGAATGTTCTTTTCCCTCTCTCACAATACCAGAACCAGGGGACATCCACTAAAATTGAGTGTTGGGAGAATTAGAACAGATAAAAGGAAATACTTTTTTACCCAGCGGGTAATTAATTCATGGACCTCCTTGCCACAGGAGGTGGTGATGGCATCTGGACTGGGTTCCTTTAAGAGGGGATTGGACAGATTCCTGGAGGAAAAGTCCATCGTGGGCTATAGGCCATGATGGGTGGTGCAACCTCCTTACGTTAGAAGTAGGCTACTTCAGAATGCCAGGTGCAAGGGTGTGGCAACAGGATACAGGCATCTTGTTGTCTCCTGTGCTCCCTGAGGCACCTGATGGGCCACTGTGAGATACAGGAAGCTGGACTAGATGGGCCTTTGGCCTGATCCAGCAGGGCTCTTCTTATGTTCTCATCGCCATCTGATTCAGATGAGCTGAGCAATCATGATCACAAGCAGATCCATGGCACGGTCTTGAAGGCTAGTCAGAGATCTTTGCTCCTGCTTCCCCAAGAACAGGCAAAGAAATCATCCCAAGGGTGTAAACCCGTGCAGATTGACTAAGACGTAAAGCCGACTGGACAGTCACACAGTACATGCATGCATGCCTACACAGAAGTAAAGTCCCATAGTATTTAGTAGGGCGTACTCCCATGACAGTGTTATGGGACTGCGGCCTTAGAATTACTTCTGAGTCAACATGCAGAACACTTGCACAGCCCCAAGTACACGTGGCTGCTTCATCAGGCGGGGAAGCGACCAGGGAGCTATACAGACAGGCAGCCTCACCCCGGCCTGTCCCTTTAAGAGCCACCCCACCTCCCACCTCCCAACATGGAATGAGTCCGCTTGCGCCACACTCAAGATGGGGGCTGCCTCATCGCCGCTCCGCCCCTTTCCCCCTCCGCTCTTCCATGCCCAATCCTTTCCCGGCAGTGACTTCCGGAGCGAGAGAGAGCTCGTCCCATGGTAACACGACTGGGGACGCCGGAGGGTCCGCTCACTTCCTGCCCCAGCGAGACGAGCCAGCCGCCGGTGGGAGAGCGCGAGGAGCGCGAGGGCAGCCGAGCTTCGCACGCCCCCCTCAGGAGCAGCGGGCAGGTACTGAGCCGCCTCGCCCCCCTTTCCGGAGCCCCCAGGTTGGGACGGGCTCCCCGCTGCACTCCGGGGGCCCGAGACGGCGAGGCGGGAGGCAGCCGCGGGAGGCTGCCCCAGCCAGGTACTGGGACAGGTAGAGAGTGGCGCGCGCGCTTGGCCGCCCGCCCGCCCGCGGTTCCCTCGAGGAGGCCCAGCCTGCTGCGCGCGGGCCAGGTAGGACAGAGCACAACGGGGAGCAGCTGGGCGCTGGATTGGGCACCTTCCCCGGCGCCCTGCAAGGATACGGCTTCTCCGAGAGCGGCGCCCTTCCAGCGCCAGGGCAAGCCCGCTGGGGACGGGGGCAGCCCCGAGAAGGTCTAGCGTTTCATCCCACTCCACGGCGGGTCGAGGTCCCTTTGCTGCCCTCCTGAGCTCAAGCAGTCTCGGGCTACGATCCTATCCCACCTTTTCCTGGGAGCAAGCCCCATTGACTACTTCTGAGTAGGCACCCCTGGACTTGGGCTCTGAGTCTGTCCCTGGGCCCGCTTGTGTCCGGCTGGTACCAGCAGTGCTTTCCAAATGGGTACCAGCTCCCTACCTGGTGTGCCTGCCTGTCTCCTTAAGTGTTCGGTTCCTGGAACATGAGGTTGTGTGTGGTGTTGGCTGCTTGGTCTCTTGCTGCCGTTTGTCTTCTGCAACAGAAAAAGCTTGCTAGGCAGTCTGATACTTCCCTGGTGACTTTAATCCCCCAACTAAGTTTGGATTTTTCCAAATTCCTGTACGTTGCCTTCCTGTATGTGCAGAAACGTTCCTTCCTGTATGTTCTGGTAAAGAAAGTTGCCCCACTGGTAAATAAAGTTATTTTACTTTGGTGGTAAAATAAAGTTTACCACCAAAGTTTATTGGTAGTAAAGTATACCACCGATATGAAGTGGTGTGTATATTAGGAGTGAAGTCCTGATGGTGCAATCCTAAAGATGTTTAGTTGGACATACATCCCCTTGAGTTTTAATGGGCATACTCCCCATTAATAAAGAATTGCTACCTTAAGGTATATTAAGGCATGGCCAAAACAGTTCTATGTACTCTCAGTAGGGCATTGCCATGCCTAACTGGGAATACCGGAAACGACTAGAGCAAGTGGGACTCCTGAGTAGCATATGAGAAGCCAGTATTGCAGATAGCAGTCTGTACTGGTCCAGCCCAGTGAAACATTAAGGGCATTGGAACTGCCACAATGATGCTTTTTGTTCTCCAGAATTAGAATATTCTGATGCTGTTATAATAAAAGTTATGTGTTACAATTCTGTAACAAATACAATTCTGTAACAATTTTGTAACAAATACAAAAGTTACAATTCTGCTGATCTTTGCAGAGAAATGGGAAATGTGGGTCAGGGGAAGTTGAATTAACTTTTCAGTCAGTGATGTATGTTTTGAGCATTGAACCGTTGTTCAAGTGGCTTATATAGGCACAAGGTAGAAGTCTTTTTAACAGGACCTTTACTCCTAAAAGATAAATGAGTATTGGTTTGGGACATTCTCGAGACAAGTATGAAAGAGGGACTTGGAAAGGATCCCGTGGCTGGTGTAGCCTGCTTACTTTAAAATGTCATCCTATACCAAAGATATCACAGATGTCTGTCCAACAACCTAAGGAACTGCTTCACTAATATGTCATATGATAATACAGAGCTGCCTAGTCCAAAGTTAAGCTGTTGGTCCAACTAGCTCAGTACTGTTTACTCTGGTAGAGCTCTCCAGGGGTTCAGACAGAGGTATTTTCTAGGCTGCCATCTGAGATGTTTTAACTGAAGATGTCTGAAAATGAATGTGGCAGGACTTTGTGTGCAAACCATGTGCTGTACAGCTGAGCCTGGTTCTTTCCTTGTAGATTCCTAATAATCTTATTGGTTAATTTTCTGAGGTGCTTAATGATCTGCTGCAACAGAATTATTTACATTCCTGAACCAAGCACATATTCAAAGCAAAGAGTGATTTCCTGACTTTAGCCATAACATTGATGAAACCTACTGCTTGTCCGGAATTTTTCAGCATTAGTACAGTCTTCTGCTAACGTTCTTCATCTGTAGTAGAAACAGAGGCTGCAAATATTTCCCCACACTTTCATTTTAGAGGGTTTTTTTGGGGGGGGGAGGGAATTAACTCTTTGGGGTCTTCAGGAAGGATTGTGTTTCTATAAAAGGTAAAGGTAAAGGTTTCCCCATGACCGAATGGTCTAGTCGTGACCGACTATAGGGGGCGGTGCTCAACTCCGTTTCAAAGCCTGTAGAGCCGGCATTTTTGTCCGATCATGTGGCCAGCATGACTCAATGCCGTAGCGCACGGGACGCTGTTACCTTCCCACCGAAGTGGTCCCTATTTATCTACTTGCATTTTTTTAGGTGCTTTCGAACTGCTAGGTTGGCAGGAGCTGGGACAAGCAACGGGAGCTCACTCCGTCACGCAGTCTCGAACTCCCAACCTTGCGGTTGAAAGCCCAGCAACAGCGGATTAACTCGCTGCACCACCACGTCCCATGTGTGTTCCCATGAGGAACACACAAATTGTAGATAAGTTTGTTGGTTCATTAGAAAAAAATGAAAAAGCCACCATCTGGTGTGGGAGAAGTTAGGCAGACTTAATTTGATCAGCCTCACTAGGTGCTGGACATTGATACGTTGGGGGTGTGCATAGTGCTACCACACGAAGAAACAATAGTGATTGTTTCCTCCTCCTCTAACAGAACTGAGTGCTGAATTACCGTATTTCCCCAAGTATAAGACGCACCAATATATAAGACGCACCTTAATTTTGGGGCTGGAAATTTGAAAAAAAATGTTCGTTCGCTCCCCTTTCCTGGAGGGGCTGCTGCGTGTGGAGTTGTCCTCCCCTCAGCCCCAGAGCACAAAGCAACTGGGTGCACGTCGACTCCTTCGCCCTCAGCAGCTCAGCTCCTCCGGCTGGAGGGCTCTCCTCTGGCAGAGGACAGCTCGGCCCTTTAAGACAAGCGGGAGTGCGGAGAACCGCGCTCCCGCTTATCTCAAAGGACGGCAAGTGGCAGCGTTGCCACCGTGTCTTTCAGGGGATCGGATGCACGTGCATCCGATCCCCTGAAAGACCGGTCCTTTGAGACGAGCGGGAGCCCGGTTCGCCGCGCTCCCGCTCGTCTTAAAGGGCCGGGGGCAGTGCTGCCGCCGGGTCTTTCACGTGCATCCGATCCCCTGAAAGACCGGTCCTTTGAGACAAGCGAGAGCCCGGAGAACCGCGCTCCCGCTTATCTCAAAGGACGGCAAGTGGCAGCGTTGCCACCGTGTCTTTCAGGGGATCGGATGCTCGTCTTAAAGGGCCGGGGGCAGTGCTGCCGCCGGGTCTTTCAGGGGATCGGATGCACGTGCATCCGATCCCCTGAAAGACCGGTCCTTTGAGACAAGCGAGAGCCCGGTTCTCCGCGCTCCCGCTCGTCTTAAAGGGCCGGGGGCAGCGCTGCCGCCGGGTCTTTCAGGGGATCGGATGCATTCGCTTGTCTCAAAGAGCCGGCGAGGGTGCACGTGCCTTGTATAAGACGCACCTAGTTTTTAGCGCCCCAATTGTTTGAAAAAAGGTGCGTCTTATACTTGGGGAAATACGGTATATATTTTCTAAAACAGGGAAACAACTTGTATTGTTTGGGTTTTTTGGCCCTGTAATCTTGTGTCTATCCTCAAATTGGTGTCTTGTGCTTAGGGAAACTAACCACCTTAAGTGCATATCATTTCTCTGGTACTCCATCATGTGACTCTATATTGCAAACTTTGAGGATATTGTACCATGACCAGTTTTCATTTCCCTACATGCCTGCCCTGGTATGCACTGATTTGGTATCCACCGTTTCAGTTATCCATGGATACTAGGATGCCTGTTAAAGAGATAGGGAAACATTAAACAAATCTGCTTTTTTTTTTTAAACCTTTACCTTTTTTTTAAACCTTTTTTGTGTGTGTGTGTTACCGCACAACCAGTGATGTTCCCCTATCTTTAAAAAGGGCGGACCAAGTATTCAGTTTCAGGTATGCATGGTGAGGTCCAGAACGGAACCTCAGCAGATACTGAGGTGTGCCTGTACCTAAAAACTTGCTTCTCACAATTTTGTAGTAAATTTTGTAGAAAAGTATTACAGGTGGAGAATCCCTTAACCAGACTGCTTGGGTTGCGAAGGTGTCTGGATTTCAGATTTGTCTGGATTTTGTAATAATTGCATAAATATAATGAGAAATGCTTCACTCTTTTCACTCATGCCCATATGGGTGTCTGTTGGCTTCTTTGACATTTTCCACCTGTGTCTATGCAAGTACATGCCACAGAGCAGCAGCCATAGAACTTGCAGCCTGTATCTGCACTGTATGTGGAAATGAGCACAAGATGTTTCTGTGTTCATACGACAGAAAGTTAAAAAAAAAATCAACAAAAAATTTGGAATAGTCTGGATTTTGGTTGTCCGGATAAGAGGTAATCTACTTATACCTAACAATAATTTTGAAGTACTGGAGTATATGGCTGGGTTTGATTCCCAAATAACCTGAAGCTTGAGATTGGTTTAACTGTTTACCAAGTTTCTAAACACCTCAGAAATAAAACAATGTGGTCTCCAAAATTGATAAAAATATCCAGTAATATACAGATCAATATCTAAAAACAGGAGTAACAACACAACAATAAAAACAACACCAAAGCAGTAAAAGAAAACATATAGAAATCAGAGTCCAGAAAATTTAGAGTAAAAAATATTTTTTGACTGTGTCTCTTAATAGCTGGAAGAAAGGAGCCTGTACGGATCTCTTTAGGAAGGGAGTTCCACAAGGCCAATTCTGTGGTATCTGCTAAATGAATTTCTTTCAATGGCCAGAGCATAGGGCCTCAAAAACCAAATTTGGGGGCCTGCAGGTTTATATGGCAGTTTTTTCTGGTAGCTTGGTTCCATTTCTTTAAGATTGAAGTGAAATGGTCACTTCATAACTGAACAGTTGGGTTAGAACAGTGTTTCCCAACCTGGGGGTTGCCATGTAGGCCAGGCATTCATGTTTTCATTTGGGATGCTAACCAAATAAGGAGGGTAGCAACCTGACCAGGGATCTGTAATGCTGTTAATATGGCTCTTCTGGGTTCTTGCTTCTGCTGCCACTGCTACCAAATGCATGTAAGTAAAAACGGTTTTTAATTTACCCATGTTTGGCAGCGATGGGAACCCAGAAGTGCTGTACTAATGGCACCTATGGGTGCCTGGTTCAGTTGCTACCCTCCTTTGGTAGTGCCTGACCAAAGTTGTGAGCCACTGGTTTAGACTTTTGGTTTCTCTTCTTTGAGTGGTGACATACCTAGATCTTTCGGTTCTGTAGTATTGCCATGGTACACATGCTTAAAAAAAATCAAGGTGTGCCTTTCCACAAGCCTACAATGTTGATTTCTCAGGCTGCAGATTAAAGTAGGTTAATGGATTTCTCAAGATGCAGATTAATTAAGTCATTCCAGAAGTTCCCATACTTTCCTAGTTCATGATGCCCTTAGTGTCACAGTAATTTTTTTCACAGTGCCCTTAGGCCCAAAGAAATACCTTCGAAAATACCTGTTTCCCTTAAACATTTAAAATATCCTCTGGTGCCCTTACGAGGCACCATGGCACGCAGTTTGGGAGCCACAGAGTAGTTGTTTAACTTACTCACATCACTGTGCACTCTGTAGTTCTTGGAAGTCTCATGCAGTACCGATTGAAAATGTAAATTTTTGGAGGCTTGCCCATCCTTCTGGGAAGAGAGAAATGGACACTTAATTTTTCTGCCACACAACAGGGATGTTTAGCTTGAGGTAGAAGTGGACAGATTAGCAAGTTTCTTGTCCACCTGGGTTCATGGCAATAAATATACTATGTTATATTATCAATGGAAAAAGAATGAAGGAGATAATCCCTGGGGGAAAAAATGAATGTTTCCGCTTCTGTCATCTTGTGTTGAGACCTAGGCATTATCAAATATGGGGAACCTGGACTGCATTTTGAAGGGTTTGTCAGGAAAAAGTTCCAGTTTCATACTGATCCCTAAATGTTCAGATTTTATAGCAGCATGAGCCCATTTGTCACATAGAACAGCTCCTTTCAACTACTGTGCACAGCATTCTTCACTGAGATTAATATCTGCATCAAAGTAGGCTAGCTGAGACTGAGGCCCAAATCAAACAGGCAGGGAATCCACATGGTAATGACTGGGCAAGAATGAAAGTGAAGCAAGGACAGATGAAATGGAAATATTTTTGTCTGCTTGTGTCTGTGAATGGGCATGAGGGAGATGAGAGAGCGCCTGCTTCGGGGCATGAACTTGCTCAGAAGTGAGCGTCTTCAAGTGTGCCAGCCTTATTCAGGGTGGCACAGGAAAAAAGCACATGAATCCTGCTGCAGGAGCAGGGTATTTATTGCCTTCAAAGGGCAAACCCTCAGGAAGAAGCTCCCATTCCTTACAACTAGCAAGTGCTGTTGGGATACAGTACATGCGAACATAGGAAGAACATATGAACATAGGATGATAGGTGGTATCAGAGGAGGGATTAGTGTGGCTTTTGCGGTGCTGCACTGCATCCCAAATCCCATTGAATTAAAACTCATGGATATGTTTTGCCATGTAATTGCTGCACATTTTGTTTGAGCCTAAATGAAGTATCTCTCTAAATAGCTGAAGGTTCTCTTTGGTATAGGATATAGCTTCTCTGGGTAAGTGGATTCAGTTGACATTCTTTCTGTTGGAGGCACCATTGTGGGAAACCAGTAGTAGCCTGTAAGGGTACATTTGTTAAGATAAGCTGATCACTTGCAAAATGTATAGTGAGTTGTTGTGTGACTGAATAGTTATTCCCCACCCCTGTATCTCATATGTTTGAAAACAAATTCATTCCCCTTTCTAAGAACTATGTTGAATGCAACCTATAAGATGCTCTTCGTCAATTCCATGGTAGTTGATCCATGTTCACATCTTTTGGGGCTGGTGTCAGTGCAGCAAGGCCTTCCTACTTGGGTACTTCAAAAAAGGGGGAGTGTTAAAGCTTACTATCAGATGAGGACTTCTTGAAAATTCTGTATTATATAACCACGTTTATGCGCACCGGCGCCATTTCTTTTACTATAATTAAAAAAGGTAAAGATTTCCCCACGACCAAATGGTCTGGTCGTGTCCGACTGTAGGGGGCGGTGCTCATATCCGTTTCTAAGCTGAAGATCTGGCTCTTGTCTGGGGACAAGTTTCCATGGTCATGTAGCTGGCATGACTATACGCCAAGGTGCATGGAATGCCGTTACTTTCCCACTGAAGTGGTACCTATTTATCTACTTGCATTTTTACATGCTTTTGAACTGCTAGATTGGCAGGAGCTGGGACAAGCGATGGAAGCTCACTCCGTCGTGCGGTCTTGAATTGCCAACCTTCCAGTCAGCAAGCTCAGCAGCAGCAGCAGTTTAACCCAAATCTTTTTCTCCTTAAACTATGCAGGAAATGTTCTCTTGTCCTCTCGGTCTGTTCCACATTTGAACAGTACTGCATTACATGTTATAGTTAAACTCATTTTTAAAGCATAACTGCTTCAAATTATCAAATCATTGTGCCTTAAGAAACCCAGAAGGTGAATTCTTCTATTTCTCTTAAGCTGTTTCTATTTTGATGATCCAGAGTGAACTGTTTTGGAAGGCTCGGTCTGGAACGTTTAAAAAAATTAAACAGGATTATCTGTGGAAACAATTTGCACACCTCTGTTTGAGTAGGAATGTTGCAGAGAATGGCATTTCTCAAGCTCCAATTGTGCTTCAGGGTAGTGTCTGATTTAAAGGTGTGAACTAAGACGCTTCATTGGAAGCCTTTTATTTCACAACCATAAATTACTGTTCACTGTTTGAATTTGTGTGTCTATCACAACAGGGTGAAAATGCTTACTGTACTCAACCAAACTGCTAGCATAAAGTCCCAAGGCCTCATCGTCATGCCACACAATTTCTTGGTAAACACTTTTTCTCTGTCAGAAAATGTCAGCTTCTGGCTGCAGCCTGCACTGTTCTTGAAAGCTGCAACCAGCTCCAAATTAATATAGCTATACCTTCTTGAAATCTTTTTGTCCATTGCACTCCTAGTCTCCATATCTCATGGCTGTGAGTGTTTTGGCCAAGGTTTTATTGCTTTCAAAAACGTTGCCTTTGTTCTGTGTATATAGAAATATTAATGCTATACAACACAGTTAATGCATTATCTTTTCTCCTTTAGGTATTGAGAAGCAGAAGTGCTTGGTATTGTTTCAGATGGGTCCGTGTCATGACTGAAGACCTCCATCTTTAGGAAGGAGGGGGAAAAATCCAATTTTTCAACTAGGATACAAATAGTGGCATTCACAGAAAAGGTAAGTAATATAGGTTTCTAAACATGCTGTGTGGGCAATGTTGATCAAGGGTATTCTCTACCTGAGCATATCCATTCTCTTATAGTAACTACTCCCATTTTAATTCCCTCCTGCACAGCCTTGTCATGTTCATCTCATCTAAATCTGTTTATATGCAAAACTTCTTTACACTCTGGACTCCACATAACTGTTTCTTCTCTGTTTTCCCTTCTCTATGTTTTCTTATTGCACATCAGTGAAGTATGTATAATAAGGCCTGTCTTTTTACTCTTATGGGTGAGGATGGAGATAATACAAAAGCCAGGCCTATGGTGACTTGTCTGTCTGATGCTCGTGACTGCTATTGTCCCCATATGCGAGGCCCTATGAAATACATGAAACAAGTTATTAAGCAAGTTATTGCCATTTTGTCCTAAGCAATAGTTTGAGTTTACTTAGCTGTTGCATGCCATTTGGTGGTGGGTTAAAATATGTACCTTGATCTGAGAGAAGGGGATTGATCTGACTTGAATCTGCTTTCAGTTGCATTGGTTTTCCCCAGTGCAATTCTAGGGGAAGAAGGATTTAATAGGTTTTCTGCCAGGTGAAAGATGTTTACTTCCAATCATCTTCCTTTTCCTCCAAGCTTACTAGTGCTGGAAGTTAACAGATTGAGTCCTATTTAGTGTTTTATACTGAGTGGAGGACCAAGTGTTCATATCTATTAACATGAACAATGTTTTGTAGTGGAAAAAATAGTGACCTGGGAATTCATCTCCTGCAGCAGAATACATAATACAGTACAATGCATGATAATTTATAATGCAACTTGTGTACCTTCTTAATAGTAACTTTTGAGAGTGGACGTTTGTTCCCCTCGGGGACAAAAAGCATCTGTGCTGAATTGAACACAGTTCTTCTCAAATTTTCTGGAAGAGCTATTTTGTTATATATGCTTGGAGTAGAGGAAGAAACAGAACTTGAATATCCATAAGATAAGGAAATGGTGGGTTAATATGCACATATATTAATACATTCAATATCTCCATAATATCTTCATGATAAGATCCTAACTGTAAACTTTGACTGCTCTAGAAATTTAAAAATTCCCTCTTTATTTGCAGAATAAAGATTTTCCAGGTTAGGGAGCACTGTACCTAGAGAGCATCTGAAGGTTTGTTATCCTAAACAATGGTCTTCTGAATTGTATCATAGTAAATCAAAAGGTTTCTGTGGAATAGAGTATTGTGCTGTGCAGCATTTAATATTTCATTGACAGTTTTATGTAGCTGTTTAGAGACGTGCAGCCTGATACTACATACTTGTGCTTCGAAGTGACTGCCACTCAGGAGGACTTAGTTTCAAGTAAATGTTCTTAAGATTGCAACTTTGCTGTTTTTAGAACCAGCTTTCCCTGAGGTAGCCTGCTATGTCTGCAAAACCTGTTCTTACTTGCTTTCTAATGTTTTGCGTTGGTTTCAGACATGCCTATGCAATGTGCCTGCCTCTTCGCTGAAAATTGTTCTTAAAATATAGGTTTTCACTTTGGCATACATTCCCATCTGAATATTGTTTAGCCTGTAGTGCTTTTATGCCATGAAGTTTTTTCTCCTCTAAGCTGACTTCAAGAACTACTTTTAAAATGTCATGACTTATTTATGGCCTTCTCTCTTTTACATTCTCAAAGTGACTAGCAAAATGTAGAGAGAGGTATTTTTCAGATAGTTCAAATGTGCTTTCTGAGCAGTTCTTGCTGTCATTCCAGTTTCTTTTACAGTTTTATAGCTCTTGTATTAAGATGGAAAACTCCATGCATTTTCATGTATCCCCAAACTGGAGCTATTTCCTTGGTTTTTAGGGCTCATTTTTTTTAATCCTACACAATGACAAAAGATTAAGAAAGGCAGCAAGAGATATGAGGAGAGTCTAGCTCAGTAATAGTAGCTGGGGAAACAAAGCTCTTGCTTCCTCCCACCAATCAACTTAACAAGGGTCTGAGAAGGTCTTATAGCCAGAGCTGTCAGAAAACGTGTGGAAATGCAGACCAAAACCAGTATGCTTCAGCAGTACCAAATGGCGATGACATAATATATCAGCTAATCCTGTTTGCAGTCTTTGCTGCCATCTGACAAACTTTTAAAGAAAATTGGTTCAAAAACAGTTAATATTACAGTGGCAATTTTTTGTTCCTGTCCCTATTTTGAATGCCATTAATATATTATGGTAGTAAAATTATTGTTGGGAAAGGTCTTCATTGTAAACATGATCTGGAGAATGATTGTGGATGTGCCATTTTATAATAAGAATATTACATTTTCTCCTTTTCAAGGCTGTGCAAAAATACTTCTTTAGCAGAGGAAAAACAGATTTGGACTTTCCTTTGTATCATGCTCTGCAAATAGAGTCTGAAATGTAGTTATTCTTTTACAAACTGCCATGCTGAGAAGTTTATCATACTGAAAAAAAATCTGCCTCCTAAAATGAGACATGGTAGAAGTTTTAAGAAATGTGTATCCTGTGTTTTCCCCCAAATAATATCAAAGCATCATCATAATAAAAACATTATATAATAAAAAGTAGCTCTTACGAGGTAAGAAATACAGTAGACTATTCTTCAATACCTGCTAATTGTAAAATATTGCTTTTATATGCAGATACATTTCAAGCAAGTGCTATTGGGGGAAAATCACACAAACTTTCACAAGCGGAACATTTACAGTAATTATGGACAACACAGTTGCTGTTTAATGATGACTTAATTGTGAAGGGTGTTGCAAAATGGAAAAGCATTGCTATGGGAGAACATATGTTCACAACCCTTGTTGGACACAGCTCTGAAAGGCACTTAAGTTGGAAATGCATTGGAATAGGATTAAAACCCATAATGGATTTCTTCATCACCTTAGATCATGTGCCAAAAATGCACTGCTTTATTCTTCCACAGCTGTCTAGAATACTGTGCCAATCCTAAAATGTTGTGGAAGGCAGAATTTTATTTCAGTAACTAAACCTTTCAAACCTCTAGATGACCCAGAAATCTCTTACTATACAGAATTTTGCTCTGTTCCAGTACCTGTTGATTGATTGATCGATCTACTGTATGAACAAGCTGGGTTCCAAGTGAACCCTAGCACTTTGGAGCAGGTTGGTTGGTTAGCCTACAATTTAAAAAGGAGCAGTTTCTATTAATTTCTTTAGTGGCATATGAGATATTATGCCATTCTGTCTTGTGACTGAACTTCGTTTGTTTGATCATGCATGATCTTAAAGTACTTGCATGGCTACCAATTTCTGAGTACCTTTTGAAGTGCTAGTGTTGATCTTTAAAGCCTAAATAGGTATATAGGACTGCTTACTCCGATTTGAACATGCTCAGTTGTTCAGAGTTGCAACTCGGAGCATGTTTAGTTCAGTTGTTCAGAGCTTCAGACACGAGGCAGTTGGCAACTGGGGGAAGGGATTTATCAGAGATGATACCTGTCTGTGAAATATCCTTTCAGCAAGTGAAGAATATGCTTATACGGTATTGGCACCATCCAGGAAGCAGATCAAAACTCCTCTATTCACCATGGCCTTTAATACTTTACTGCTTCTGACAAAATGTGATATTATCTTAGTGCAGCATTTTCCAATCTGTGAGTCATGACCCACCATTGGGACAATTTCCTGGGACATTCCCCCACCGTAAGGTCCAGGAATGGGTGTCAGACAGTGCTGCAGTGATCGTGGTGCTGCAGGCACCTGGAGGTTCTTATCTCATGGGATCACAGTGGCCTCTGGCAAGGTCTGGGAGGCCTGCAGCACCCTCTGCAAGCCTCCACAATGAAGTAAAAAGCCCTGTTTTTCACCCTGAAAGCACTTCCTGTCTTCACATGAAAACAGGAAGTGCTTTCTGCCCCAAAAATGGGGCTTTTTATTTCATTGGAGGCTCACAGAGGAGGCTGCAGGCCTCCCAGACCCTGCCAGAGGCCGGCATGATCCCTGCAGGGAAGTATGAACCCCCTGGGTGCCCACAGGGCCGTGATAGCTGCAGCACTGTCAGGAACCTCCCCCTTGCCCATCCCTGCCCCAGCCAGCACGTACAGCGTTCCCAATGACAGAGTAGAACTTTGGGAACCGCTGCCTTAATATTTGTGTTGCTCTTTGTTTTGCCCTGCACGGATAGGTTTCTATACTGATTCCAGTAGTTTTGAAACTTGATTGTTAGCTATTTTATTAAATGTTTTTCCACCTCAGGAAAATAAACATATGAAGTAATGAGTTGTTAAGGAGGGCATGTGAAAATAAGATGGCTTTTTGTTCTTTTCCATGAGTAGTTGTGAAAGTATATGTAGAAGAAATTGTGTAACAATGAAATCCTGTTAATCACATGTGCATTATCCTGTGAAACACATTAGCCAAGTTAGGATTCCAGTTGTATTTCTGTGTACAAGAGACTTGCATGATCACTTCCACATGTGCAAACCCCATATGTGAATGTAAGGATATCTGAAGGATACCACTCAGAAGAGATTCTCTTCTATTACTTTCAAACATCCTTCTTTCTTTTTTAAAAAATAGTCTAATTTTGATTTGATCTCAACAGCTAGTAGTCATTGATACTTGCAATGCTGGTTAGAAACAGGTGAAACATGCCTTAACATCATGAGTATGGGCCATAATTGTTAAAATGTCATAGTATGTCACTGAGAACTTGATTTTGCTATAAGTTTGGCAGAGTTTATGTTGATGTCTCTTTTCACCCTGATGATAACAGACATTATAACTTTATGCCCACTTAATCAAAAGTAAGCTCTACTCAGTATAATTTTGGTTTTTAGACTATGGTGTCATGACACCCCAGCCTGAAAGCCCTAGCCCCTGTCCTTTTAAGGGGCAGGATAAACTTAATATAGGTGCCATCGCTCCCACAATCGTGCTGAGGGAAACAAGTGTTCTGGACCGACGCCAGCCCTCCAGGGGCATATGGGAGACTGTGGACCCCTGTGCAGGCCTCCCCACATGTTAAAAATGCCTCATATCGCAATAGCAACCCACTTCCAGGTTTTGGGCTGAAAACCTGGAAGTGGGTCACAATGGCGACATAGGGCACCCCCAGGAGGGCCGGCACAACCCCCAGTAAGTCAGATGGCGCTCCTGTTCCCCTGGCATCAGCGTAATCGCGAGAATGCTGGGGCCGTCCCCTCCAGCCCACCACAAGCAATTACAAGGCTTCAAACTCTCCCTGAGCGTTCAAAAATCTCTGAGTCCTCTGAGTAAACTTGCATATGATTACGCTGCCATTTGTTTTTTTGTAGTGACCAGCTTATGTTGAATTCAATGTGCTATAGATTACTGTGCTAAAAATAAACAATGTTGGTTAATTGGATTTTTTTATTTCAGTGTGCAGCTGAAGCAGTTTAAATATTAAACCGGGGGCTTAAATATCCCCATATTGAACTTTTTCTGTAATAACGTATCTCTGTACGTAGCATAGTGCTGGTTATGTATTCATCTGCCTAAATGGAAGTTTGTTCAAACCTTCCTCTTTTAAGTGAAATCCCTTGTGCATTACATGAGCTAAATCAAATTCAGACATTTGGTTTTCATTAGCTTCGTAAATGAAACAAAAACACATTTAATCCCGAAGTATTTTGAAGTTAATGTGCAACTTTGCTGGGAAGGTATTTAAACTGTGGTATCGGTTGCAAATCGGCTACATGCCAACATCTCACAACTGTCACTAAGCAAGAAGTTAAATTACTTTTAATGTGCACAAGATTACATTATGTGGTACAGTGGTATGAAGAGACTTGGGTGAGGTGCAAGGGATGTTTGGAAACAGAAGTAAACAGTAAAAAAATTGTACTGATGAGTGAAATGCAAAACAGTCCACCAACCAATAGTTTACAATTGCTCACGCTTTCTTGTGGTCACAGTTAACTGGGTTTAGCAACTGCTCCTTGCTAAGTCAGCCAGTTGATAAAACTAAGGCTGTGCTAATAATTGACACATGAATAAAAACAATATTTTCAAGAAGGCTGCCTAACTTTTTGATGATGGACAAGTCTACTGATGGCTACTAGTCATGAGGGCAACATGCCTCTGAATACCAGTTTCAAGGGAACAACTGTGAGAGAGGTCTCTGCCTTTATTTCCTGCTTGTGGGCTTCCCAGAGGCATCTGTTGGTCACTGTGTGAAACAGGATGCTGGAGTAGATGGACCTTTTGACCTGATTCACCAAGGGTCATATGAACCATTTGTGTTTAGATGATGATGGATTCATTTGTCTCAGCAGATACCATCTTGGAAAAGGCAGTCTTCATTCTGTAGGTAAAAGTCAGGAGAAGCCCATCTAAGATAATGTTTGCCATCTGCTGTTTTTATAACTGCTTGTATTAAAATTTGTTAATCTGCTGGCTCATTGTTAAGAAGCACTTTTAAAATTCAAAATTTTATATAATTGATCTAATTAATATAAGTTGATTATACCAAGGATGACAACTTATTGTAGAATAGTAGGAAAAGAACAGAATGGGGAAGCAAAACTGGATTCTGTGGAATATGGGCAAATGGTGTTGAAGGGAGAATTAAGAGAGATTGCAGGATAGGACAGATGACTGAGGTGAGTAACAAGTAAGATGTGGAGTGGAGGTTGCGGTATAAGGACAGGGTCAGTTGAATGGCTAGAGCCTGATTGGTCCCTGCTAGGCACTGGAAGTTAGACAATAAAGTCTGCCAACCATTTATCAGAGAACTATTTAAGGGAAATGTGCTTTGATGTGTATTTTTTTTTCTGCCCAGTTTCTCATACTATTGTGAAGTTAGCTTTGCATAATTGAATTGTTGTACTGCTTTAAACTTGTAGAGTAGAACGAGATGAACGGCGTGGCCGTTATAGTATAGTATTAATTACATTCAACTATTGGGCATTTTATTCTGTATTAATGGCCCTACAGGCTGATGAGAATGATGATATTCCAGTGTAGCAACCATACATATCCAGAATACAATCAGCCCTTGGGTTTGGTTTTCAGCCCTCCCCTCACCATGAATATTGGGATTCAGTTTTAAAAGTGTCTAAAAGTCAGGAAATAGTGTATCTTGCCATTGCACTGCAAAAATGAATCATTTGCAGGACTGAAGGGCACTTGGTGGTGCTCTGGAAGCCGCTTCCAGTTTGTGCAGCCCCCTCGCTTGACCCTCACTCACACCAGTGCAACCTGGAATTGGCTTCCAGACCACCCTAAGTTCTGTTCAGCCCTGCAAGCAGCACGGTTTTGCAGTGCTATGGTAGGAATTTTTTTACTTGTTTTTAAAAGTCAAAGTACTTTTAAAAGGGAATCACAGCATCTACAGAAAGTGAAATCCACAGATACCAGACCTGCAGATAAGGTGGGTCCACTGTAGTTTCTTTTGATGAATTGAGCATGCAAAAAGGAGCAAGATCTTGCAGTATTACAGAATTGAAGGTCCAGATGGCCTTGGAAAGCTAATGGCAGACTTACAATTTTTTGCCTACAGTACCACAGGACTTTAAATATGCTTGGGGTTTAATGCATACTTTTGCTTGTCAATCATGCAGTCAGAAACAGTCATCTGTCCTTCATGACCTTTATTTTCATGCATGCTCGAACCATTCTTTGATTTCCACTTGCTTACTCTTTTTCCTTTGATCTTTTAATATGCTTAATAATTTTCAGGAATGTGAGATGTAAGAATTTTTACGAGATATATGTTTATGTCTATTTAAACCAGAAAATCAGAACTGACAACCTTGGAAAAAAGTTGAGATACCAAGGGTGCAGTCCTAACCAACTTTCCAGCACTAACATAGCTGTGCCAATGGGACATGGGCGGCATCCTGTAGTGCAGTAGTCATCTTGGAGGCCTCCTCAAGGGTAAGGGAATGTTCGTTCCATTGCCTCAGAGCTGCATTGCCCTTATCCCAGTGCTGGAAAGTTGGTTAGGCTTGCTCCCTAACTGACACATTTTGTTCTCAGTCAAACGAAAGATTTCCAAGACTTAAATAATGCAGCTTTTTCAAATGTAAGTGTGCCAAATCAAATAGGAAAATTCCAAATATACTTCCAAATTTTAGGGTGGGACTGGCTGAAGTACCTAGGCCTACTAGCTATGTATAAAAGTCTTTATATAGTCAAGGGCCCAAAGCTCAATTTCTCATCCTCTTCACTTTAACAGCTCCTCCAACCTTTCAGCAATTTTGGGGAAAACTGAGAATCAAATATTGTATAGTGGATCATTTCCTTCAAAACAAATATTGGTTTTGCTTAGATATTTTGTCCGTTGACTTTTTCCTGTGACTGTGTGTATAGATGGATCTCTAGTTTGGAATAACTGACTTGACTTTTCTCATTACTTTGTATTTCCTGGGAGTTGTAGCATTTTAGCAGTGAAGAAAGAAACGAATGATGTTGGACCTAATGTGGGAAACCTCATTTGGTCTCATTCTTTTTAAAATTAAACTAATGAGGTACACACCAGAAATAAAGAGGGGAGGTATATGACAGAGAGAGTGTTGCGTTAAAGGTAAAAGGATTCAGTTATTGACTGGACACTGCTAAAGAGGGTAGGAGGTATGTGCCACTGTTAATGCAATATGGTGCTGCAGCAAATAAAACACTCACCTGCCCTTTACAGAATCAAAAGCAGCAAACAAAAAATCCTGCTCTTTAAACAGTGCCAGAAACTGTGCTGGCATATGAAAGAGATTGTTTGATGTTGAACATTCTGTGGGGCATTCTGTGGGATCAGCCAAGCTGATCTTGTACCCAAAGCACCCACCCCAAATTCTGCTGCTGTTCGTGGTACTGTGTGTACTATGTACTGTGTGTTAACACACACACGCACACTCTCTCTCTCACTCCCCATCCTTCTTGAACATACATGTATCAGGGCTCATCTCCTTGTCTGTAACTTATTGCAGAATACCAGGTCAGGTGGGTCTTGTTTCTCCCCAGCTAAGCACTTTGCAAGAAGCTACAAAGGAAGAAACACAGCAAACGTTTCCCAGAGTGCACAGGAGAGCACTAAGGAAAAGGATCGCAGTGGCTGAGTTGGAAGGTTGGTTTCCCCCCAACCCCTGCAAACTCTTGAGTATGCAAGAAGAGGATTGAGTGTTAAGCTTGAGTGCCTATTGCTGTCCATAAAGTAGGACTGACATCAAACCTGAATTAACCGAAAGAATTATTCACTTCTTTACTTGCTCTTAAGTAACAAGGCAAATCCTGTGTGTGTTTTTAAAATATACAACAGCACTGGAACAATTGGATGTCTGTTTATTGGATGGTATCTCTTCTTCTCCCACTCCTGCTTTTTTTTTAACAGACCCAGTTGATCCAAAAACATACTGTTTGGTTCTGCAAAAAAACTCTTCAGTCTGTGGAAAACTAATCATGGAAAGCACAGTTTCCAATATGGTGAAGAGCTATATTCCACTTAATATATTGATGCTATTGATACACCTCTATGTAGTACAGGATTTCTCAAATGTGGGTCGCGACTGAATGCTCAAATCTACCTCCAAAAGCCTTATCTGGAGCCCACAGGGGATGCTTCCTGGTTGCACCATCCCACTGTGGTCCTCCATTGGCCTCGGTAGACCTCAGAATGCCTCATAGAAGCTACTTCCAGTTTGCTTCTGTGTTTTCCTGTCAGGTGGCATTCTGAGGCCCATGGAGGCCAATGCAGGCTGGTGTGCCTTGAAAGCAGATGCCTGGGACTCCAGGCAAGTCTTTTTGGGGCACATTTGAGCATTGCATTGTAACCCTCCACAAAGCACAAGGTGGGTCATGATGCTCAAAACTTTGGGAACCTCTGGCATAGTAGATCTGTAGCTTCTATAATAGGCTAAAGCAGCAGTCTCCAAATCATGGACAAAAAATCCATCCAGGCACAGTGCAGTGCTTTCCATTCTGCAGCTTCCTATCTTTTTAGCTAGTCATCTCAGAAACTTGCGTGGGCAGCTGCTTCTGCTGCCTGTCACTCTAGCAGGTTGTGTCCTGATTTCTGCCGGATCCGGCCACCGGGCAATAGTTTGGCATCTGCTAGACTAAAGAAATCATTCAGTAACAGCATATGCATACTGATGAATAAGTATGAATAGGTGGCACTTTATTTGGCTCTGGATTTTAATTCTGTGGCCAAGACTTGATTCCTACATGGAAGTAGTTTGCCCAGTTAAAACCCAGTAAGGATATAGAATATATGTCTACTGTAGTAAGCCAGCAATTTTGATGCAAAAATAACTTGTTGGGCTAGCTTATAGCTCCTGAAATATAATATGCATTTGGCATTCAAAATGAACTTTTTAAAAGCCTTTAATTTCCTTTTTCTGAATCTGTGTTAGAGATTAAAGTAGGCAGTTAGTGATCTTTCCTAATTTTGCCTTCTAATAGGTAAATTATTCCTGTTTCACCGTTCCAGATCATTAAGCTGATGCAAAAAAAGTTATTGGCACATGACTAGAAATTTCTGATAACTTTATGGCTTGCTTCAGTTGATCTTATTAACAGTGTGAGTAATCCAGGAAAAAAACACAGTAGGGTTTCTTTTGCCCTTTGCCCTTACATGTTACAAATTTTTACAACCTGGAGCTGCCATTTAGAGGTAATAGCTCTTGGAGTGTAATTTTAAAAACCCCAGGAAGTGTGTTTCTGTTTTCCTTTCTGTTGCAGTGAAAGCTGACAACTCCCTCATTATACCCTAATTTAGTGTGTCCTCCTTTTTAGAAATCTGCTTGGTATGCAGTAATGAAGTTTTTCATTTGCTTGAAGTTCATCATATTAACACATGCAGGGTAACTTCCAGTAGAGAATTCATTGTGCATAGAATCAACTGCACTGTTGAATAATAGGCCTTTGTAGTGGTGCAGGAGGACAAAGGGATATATCTGATGCACATGAAGAGTGGTCAGCTATAGCTATTTTGTTCCTGTGTGTGTGTGTGTGTGTGTGTGGTTTCTCTTCCTAGATGTCTTTTAAACATTCTCAGCATGGGCTAAGTAGGTGCCTGACATGACACACCTTGTTTTCAGAACAAATAAGGTCCAGTTAGTAAGCCCACGTTCTAGCTTAACATGGACTAGTTAAATATACTTCCTGAAATGTAGAAGCCAGTCAATCTCCTGAAGCCTCAGTTACTGACTTCAGCAGAATGGGCTGGCTTCCACACTTCATTTTTACATAAACATTTTACATAAATTCCATCTCTCTGAAATATCAGCAAGTGTTATAAAACAAGGTGTATCTCAAATATTTGGAACTTGGACCCCTTTCTAAATTTGCATTTCCTCCCAAGAACCCCAGGGAGGCATGTACACAGTCCTCTGGTGTAGTGCATGTATCAATCAATCAATCAATCAATCAATCACTAGTATTTATATACCGCTTTTCAACACAAAGTTCACAAAGCGGTTTACAGGCAAATAATAACATTAAATTT
The DNA here is from genome assembly GCA_029204185.1 of Lerista edwardsae. Lineage (NCBI taxonomy): Eukaryota > Metazoa > Chordata > Lepidosauria > Squamata > Scincidae > Lerista > Lerista edwardsae. Next base: position 9,453,844 of record JAJKFI010000008.1, on the reverse strand, counting down.
AACTGGCTCCCTGTCCCAAAAGGGCTCACAATCTAAAAGAATGGAGAACACCACCAGCAACAGCCACGAGAACGACACTGTGCTGGGGTGAAGAGGGACAATTGCTCTCCTCCTGCTAAATATAAGAGGACACCACTTGAAAAAGTGCCTCTTGCCCAGTTAGCAGGGGTCAATGCTAGTTTCATCCTGGGGACAGAGTGAACAAGAGGAACAGGCAAAAATTAATATAAGGGATACAGTGACCCATTGCATAAATTTGAATAAATTAATATTACCCTCTAATATTCTGTTATAGAATACTATGTTCTCTTAATCCTCACATGACATGGGACAATTAACATATTTCACATGCCGCTTCTGGCACAACGTGGAAACAAAAGGATTAGCACCCAGGCCTAAATAAAGTCACACTCTAGGATATGCCAAGCAGGAGCCTGCACTCAAAGCAAACCTCTTGCTTTTTGAAGAGTCTTGAGCAACCTGAGTTAGGCAAGCCCCTGCAAATATCCATGAGTAGAGACAGAGGGACAAGTGACTGAAGAGAACACTCCAGTATGCCTTCTCAAGGGACTATTAGGCACTGTCATTTTGTAGGGCAGGGGTCTCCAAACTATAGCCTGGGGGCCAAATTCAGCCTGCCACAAGACTTTATCCAGCCTGCGGCAAGTTTTTTTTTTTGCCAGAGCACTTACTAATGTTTGACATTTTTAGTCATTGTATATTGTTTCTCAGTTTAAGCATGGCATTGTTTCTGAAATGGTCACATTTCTCTTTTGTTCTGAAGCATATCATGCCAAATACAAAGAAGATTCAAGTAAAACGAATTCATTCATTTAAATTTCATCCATCCATTCATTTATTTTTAAACAACCCTTTTTTTTGGCCTGTAAAAATGTATAGAATATATGATGTGGCCTTTGTATTGAAAAGTTTGGAGACCTCTGTTGTAAGGAGTACATATTGCTTCTAACCTGGCTGTGTCCACACTGAGTGAGAACCAAGATGTGGATTCTGGAGCTCAAAAGGTTTGCACCTTAATGGGTCAGGGCCAATATTCATTCTAAAAATTGATGCCACTGCACAGAGCGGTAGTGTTCTGCAAAGCAGTAGTGTTCCAGTGTTCAGAAACTTACATCATTATGTCACTGCTAACTTCCAGCTCTAGTGAGATGTGCGGCTGTGCAGCTTAGGGGGAGCATTGATGAGGGCCTCAGATCCTGCAGAATGCTACTGAACATGTCTATATTTCCTCTAATAATTATCTGCACATCTCTAGAATCTGAAGCATTCCTTTCTATAAAAGGTAAAGGTAACCCCACGACGGAATGGTCTAGTCGTGACTGACTGTAGGGGGCGGTACTCATCTCCATTGCTAAGTTGAAGAGCCGGTGTCTGTCTTGAGGACAGGTTTCCGTGGTCATGACTATACGCCAAGGCACACAGAATACCATTACCTTCCCACTGAAGTGGTACCTAGTGGTACTTCACACTTTTACGTTGTTTTGAATTGCTAGGTTGGCAGGAGCTGGACAAGCGATGGGAGCTCACTCCGTCACATGGTCTCAGTCAGCAAGCTCAGCAGCAACAATTTAACCCACAGCCCCACCACATCCCTTATTCCTCTCTATACTATTGTTTTAATGCCTTCTGCATTAAATTTGAATGCCAAATTTCTGCATAAAATTTGAATAATTATTGGAAGTACAGGATCCAATTCTGTGTTCAATTACACAGCTAATGTACAGAAAATAAAACTAAAACAAGGCCAAACTAAGATAATTATACCTCAGCCAGCAGATGTGTGACAACTTCAGCATCACAGCAGTTCTTTAGACTGGACTAGACTGGAGAACTATTTGAACCTGGCATTAGAAGGGAACTCAAACAGGTAATCTCAAACTGCCATCTAAAACCAGTTGCCTAGAGAAGGGGGGGAAGAACCAGTAGTTCTTGTGCCCAGAAACTCCCATATATTGCTTATAAACTCCCAAATACTACAGTTTCGTAGTCAACATGGCAGTTTTGACAGCTACGACTCAATCCTGGGAGGAAATTGTCTCAGATTTTGCCTGAGCACAGGATCCTCTCTTTATCTGGCATTCTTGCAGCTTCTACCCAGGGAGATCTACCCCACTAATCTCAATGCAAAACCTTACAGCCATGGCTGAAAAACAGAATATGGAAAAGATGGGTCTAAAATGACTTTTTGGAGAAATGCTAGCTGAATGTTGTACAACTCTAAAAACCAGTTATGACATCATTTATACTGTAAAAGAAAACTGCAGTCCATGTCATGGACAAGGCAGATTTAAAGAACAGAGAGGCTATAGGTAACCATTCAGGTTGTTATATGCATCAGCCTTTATAGAATATATAGGGAATATTTATACTATATGTAAACTTATCTGACGAAGACAGTACAATGAGCCAATGTTCTTTTGATAGCAAATATTAAGGCTTTTAAATCATGTATACTTTATTTTATTCATTTATTCAGTATATAACCCACCTTTCTTCCTGAAGGGCACTCAAGGCAGCTAACATTATTTAAAACAATTAAAATAGAAATAAAATTATAAAACTATAAAATATAAAGCAGAATATAAAATATACAGTAAAAGCTAAGCAGTGGCCATAAAACAATTAAAATAGTAAATTATTTAAAAAGCAGCTGTCACCTCCTTACAGGGCATTAAAAGCTTTCTGAAATAAAAAAATCTTCAGGCCTCGCTGGAAATGAGAGGCCAATGATAGACAAAATTGCCTTCTGAAGAAATCTCACAAAGTGTTAAAATAGATACGCAAATAGTATTTAGTTTAAAAGATGGTGGAAGGGAAGAGGTGGTGGAGGCAGAAGTGGGAAGCTTGGTAATGAGGGAGGGACCTTATGTGGGGGGGGGGGCTTATTGCACATGCCGGAGAAAGTGTCCTTTGATATGGTGAGCATGGCAAACAACTTCCTGAAACACTGATAGTCCCAGATTGTCTTCTGTAATGCAGATTTATCCCTTAAAAGTAAGCTTTTACTGGTGGGTGAGGATTGCCTTTTGGTGCTAAAAATGGTATGGTATTGTACTTTGTATGCTTGCTATTTCACATTATAAATGTATTCCAGCATGCAGTTTTAATTCGTGTGATGTCAACTGGGCCTTATGTGTCTCAGTTCTGTAGCTGGACAACATTTAAAGTTTTGACAAGAAGACTTTGTCTCTGAGTAGATCAAAGCTTTCTGGGAAGATTGATTCAGTCAGTATTAAGAAATGCTGGTTACAGACAATCAAATGTATTTTTAGGATTTTTTGGTCTTTGTTTTGAAACGTCTTTCTTTAAATGCTAGTTTCAAAGTTCTGTGCCATGTTAACAACTGCATTAGCTGTTATATCAAACAGATTGAAGTACAGTGTATGCTAGCAAAATAGAACTTCAATTAATGTTTCCCTTTGATCCATTTTCATAGTAAAATGCAGCAGCTGAAAATCTTTGAAGAATTACAATAGCATTTACACATGACAGACTTTAAACTAGTGTTTATTTTCTGAGGTAACAATTTTAAACTTTGCTTTGAACTCCTAGACATTGTTCCTACAGATCGTTCTGTGAAACTTCTATATGATATTAAAATGGGATTAAATTGATGCCTTTGTTTTCAAGTATTTCTAGTCACCTAAAGGCTGGTAAGGAAAGGGGCACATCTTTGGCCTTTTGTGCTATTATCCATGTGTGCCTGCATCATCTTATTTAATTTCTGAAAGTGGCACTGTTAAACCGTGAGAGCAGGGCAAGGTGGGTAGGAATTTCTGTGGTTGTGGTGAATTGGCTCGAACAGCATGGATATATTTCCAGCAGCAGTTTGAACATAGTGCATATGTCCAAACATCTTAAACACTTCTTGTGTATGTGACCCCTGATTGGGCCAGGATTCCCTGATGCATGCACATGGGTGTTTAAAGATGTGTGTCTTGTGTATAACACCTAAACTTCTCAGCTTGCTGGTCTAGTAATAGTAATGTGTAGGATGGTTGTTTTTTTTTTGGTGATATTTTTTCCAAAATTTCTTCATTAAAATAGCAAATTGCAGTGGTATGTTTTTTTATCCAAATTTTTATTCAAAATTGTACAAACGACTCAAAGCACAATAAGCAATATTAATTATTGCTAATATTATTGCTAATATTAATTAGGCGCTTTGGTCTGGTTCTCTCTTTTCTTTAACTGTCGGATGACAGTAGAAAAGAAAGACTAATGACTCAACTACATCATTGGCTTATCCAGCCCTAGTTAACACCCCTTAGTTACTTGGTGTTTCCCAGCTGTTATAGGGACCTTATTTGGGAGTATGGTTGCCCATCATTGGAATGCCTCACCAGTGGTTTAGCTGTTGCTTTGTTCCCTGTAGCTTTTGGTATTCTACTGTCTTTCTGCCCCCTGATCTTCAGGTAGCAGAAGTGCATGCATTGAAAGGGACAAGACACCATTCTTTCTATGGTAATAAATTTGTTGCATCAGGTGGATGCCACACGTTGCGACATGTGACAGTGGCAGAATAAAATTTTGTGAGCCGATAATATCTATGTAACAAATTTTAAAGAGATAATTGTCAAAAATATTTTGAAGATACAAGTGTTTGTGAAAATTAACTCTGGTGCCATACTTCGTTCAGATTAATAGAACTGGATACTTGCTTCAGTTCATGCTCAGTTACAGATATGAACATTACATACTTTATTACTGGATTTGACTAAATGCCAAAAAAGGTGTGTTTTTAAAAATAAGGTTAAGAAACTCTAATGTTTTGCAGGTATATAAATACTCATGCTTAAACACAAAGAATATACAGTATACTACATATTTCTCGGAAAATGAGGCATATGTTTGTACAGTTAATGGTTGTAGATTGTCATGGGGATCCTGTTATAAGAAACTATTTCCTTTGTGATAACTTATTTTGTGATAATCTACAGCTTTAAACAAATATACTGTAACTCTTCATCAACTGCTTTAAATTTAGTATTGTTTCATTAATGCGTACATTTAATACAGCTTGATTAAAGCTTGAGTAAAATTTAGAAATGAGTACTCCTGTAGTGTAGTGTTACCAGCCCTTTCTTTCAGTAAGTTAGTTAGAAAGCTCTGTTTGACTTTAATGATTAGTTTACACTGCCATGTGAGCAAAGCAACTCCTAAATCCAGTTCCTCCCTTGAAGGCGTGAGAATTTCTCTACTTCTTGAGGGCTGTGCAAATCATCTGCACTACAAAGGAATAGCATCTCAGTCCATTTTAGTAATCTGGGAAGGGCAAATATTTAGAAAAGCTCTAACAATAGCAAAAAGAGAAGTAAATCAAACTTTGCTGGGATCTTGTCCCAAGATGTATTTGTTCTGAAGTTCAGGAAGGGGAAAAAGATTCTCTTCAGTTCAGTTTTAAGTGGGGAGAAACTGTTTCACACCCCACATGAAGGCAAAAATATTTGAGGAGGCAAAAATATTTCAAAATTAATTTTATTAAAGAACATATGACATTTTTCAGTAGCAAAACTTGGTGTAATACAGATTAATTGATTTTCTTATTCACAGTGTGAACAAATATATATATGCAATGTAAAATTAACAGTTTAAAAGCTGAAATAGTCATGTTCATCATGGTAAGTTGGCAGTGTGGAATTGCTCTGCACATACAGTATACCAATATTTCACATTAAAATTAAAAAGAAGCAGTACAAATAAACTTCGTAATTATTATATTATGAAGTCACACTGGGCACTTGACATCTGGAGATCTCATGGCCCAAGACTGCTAGCATAGTAAGTTTCCTGGTCTTCAAGCTCCGGCAAGAAATAGGGACCTGCAAGATCAATCCGTGAGATTTGCGAATTGTCAAATCCCCTAAAGTATTTGGGTTGGCCAGGCGTGATGTAATTAGCAAGAGCTTGGCCTTTTGACCAGTTAGGGACAATAGTACAGTGCCTTCTACCTGCTGCAGTTCAGGCTCTAACTTCTTCTCGTTCAAGTCAGTTTCAGTCACTGATGGTTTATCTTGAAAATGTCTGCCAGACATGCTGGGAACTAAATTGTTGATGACGCCTGGTGAAGTGACCTCTTGGGTGGCAGATTTTCAATGTTATGTGTGCTGGCTATGCCCCCCGTACTGCCTGCTTCCTTTGCCTAGCATACTCGCATAGCAGCCATCTCTAGCTTTTTTTAAAAGGCAGAGGGGAGCAAAAAGTGTGTTAAGAAGAGTGGTGGTGACCTGGAGCATCTCCTACATTTGGGTTAACTTTTCCCTGAGTAATTTGGTAATTAGAAACGTCACACAGCTTGTGCTTGCATTGAAGTGTTTTTATTTCTGCTTTTCATGAGTTAGTACGGTTAATATTTTCTACTAATTGTGTATAAATTGCCCGTGAGCTGACTTTTAGCCTTGATGGAAGTGCAGTACAGAATGAAATTTCCAAGCCATCTGAGAAAGGGGCATGGCCATTAAAAATGATGCTTTAGATCCTGGGAATGCTTGTTAAGCCTTTAAAAAGAAAATTATGTTTTCACCATGGACCAGATGTTCAAAAAAACTCATGGCTCCGCCCTGGGATTTAACACAATGATACTTGAATATCTTGGAGGTAGGTGAGGGAAAGGAAGTTTCTAATGGGAAAAATGTGCAAGTTGTTTATATATAACTAATCAAATTTTGTTAGGATTGTTTATTTGAAATTGTCTTGGTTAAGGTTGTACAAGCAGAGCATATATATTGCTTTAAGTTTTATTTTGACAACTTGCAATGATTCAAAGGAGAGTCACTTTAAAATATGGGTCAAATATGGAGTTTGGCAAGATTCAGGAAGCGATTGGCATCCCAGAGAGCTTGGTTCCAAGTAAGGATATAGCCTATGTTGAAAAACTTGTTGACTTTTTCATGTTACAAAATCCCATGTTACCATTCAGATTCATTTAATTTTAAGGCCAACTCTTTTTTTTTTTTGTTCACTTCAGTGTTGAGTACACCACTAATATTAAGTAAATGTTCAGTCCCTTTAAATGTTTGAGCTGATTTATAATTTAATCCTGACCCGTAGATTGGTAAGCTGTGGGCAGTGGGAAGGCACTGGCCCCCCTCTTGTGCCCCTTGAGATTGAACTTTACAGAGTCTTCCTACATTACTAGAGGCGGTTCCATATATAAACGTATAGAACTGTTGCCATCATGTGTAGTTTGGCTCTCCATTACTCACTTTAAATATCTGAATACTGTTTCGATCTCTGCTATTAAATGAACTAAAAACGTTATTTCTAACACAATTATGAAAACTGAATGCAGGCATGCCCCAATATCCCCTGAGCTTCTGTTCCAGACTACTACCACCCCATGGATACCTGAAAATGTGGTTACTGGGGATGCCTTTTTAAAGATAAAGGAACATCAGTGTGTTTGCTACAACATGGTAAAAATTTTTTTGTTTAATGCTCTCCTATTTTTTTTTTTGATAGGCATCCTAGTATCCATGGTATCAGTGAATAACCGAAACCATGATACTGAATCATGGTAACATGCCTATATAAAGAATTTACATGGATGGTGTCTATTTCTAAGTGCATCATTATTAATATAATAAAATATTTCTATCCTGCCTTTCTCCCCAAGATTATTACTCTTCTTCCAATGTGAGATCTCTTTTATTGCAGCAGAGAGAAAATTATCTAAATATTGTATATGAATTTAGCTTAATGCTTGGACCAGATTTTTTTTTCTCTTGTTTTATCTGTTTCTGGTAGCTTAGAAAATCGTTTGTCATTAGTTAAATTTACAGCGGCAGTTTTAGGTTTTGAGGAAACTCTAGTGACCTCTAAAACGTAATTCAGTGAACCTGTCACTAATAATTTCACTCCTTAGCTAATAGTACAAAGTTTAATCCAGAAATTATGAGCTTGGCCCCTTCCCCTAGGGAAGAATTTCTTACCATGTTGAAGTGTATGGGTGCGTGTGCTGTGTATTTAAACAGGGTTTAGCAGATTTTGTACTTTGAAGAGAAGTTAAGCCTTCTGTAAGCTCTAGAAGTGCTCTCTATAAGTCCATCAATATAAAACAGAAGTTATGCATAACTATATCTTTGGTTCTTAATTTTCTGTGTTTAGTTCTGAAATTATAGAAGTTCTGTTTAAATCTCCCCATGATTAGTATAGTTCCATTAAGATTTAGGGTTATTGCTATACCAACTCATGCATAGAATTTTTGTTTGTCTTGTTTTATCCTTTTCCTTAACAGTCTGCAGCCTTAGCAATGAGGCAAAATGCAGAGAGTACTGAAGACTGAGATTCTGTTGCAACGTGTGATAATAAGGTATTGTAGTAATTACAGAATTAATGGAAATCTTTTGTGAAATTTCTGTCCTCCTCAGTATTTTGGAGCAAAATTATATGTTAATATTACAAGTTCCAAAAGTATATTTGAAAGCAGATATGCTTGATGGTGAGAGCACAGCATTCTCTTATCAGCTTTGTATGTTTGCAAAAAAAAAAAAAGAGTTCTGATGGAATATTTTATATCATAATGGTAATGTTTAATATTTGGGACAAAATAATCTTTGCCCTGCTTTTACCCACATATAAATATAAGACTAGCTACTTTCCATTGTTTCTGTCTCAATCGAATGTTTTCAGACTGTATCAACTGTATCAATTGAACCTATCAGGTATGCATAGATCATGTGCAAGCATAGTTCTTCAGTTATAAGAAGGTTACTGATGGAGGAGTGGGTTATAGCGGGAAGCTTTTGTTATCCTTGTGAGCAGGATGGGAAGAGTGACTTGACTGAACCCTTTGTTTTCAGGGACCAGTTTCCTTAACAGCTGTGGCATATGCCATAGATCAATGGTTCCCAGACGTTTTAGCACCAGGACCAGTGGTGAAATTCAGCCAGTTCTCACCTATTCTGCAGAACCGGTTGCTAACTTTAGGCTGGGAGAGGGAAGAAAGGCAGCGGATGGCCCTGAAGGCCGCCCTGAAGGACATAGAACCGGTTGTTAATTTATTTGAATCCCACCACTGACCAGAACCCATTCTTTAAAATTACATTCTGTCAGGACCTGACTAGCTTTATGAGACTTTAAAAAGGTGATCTAGAAAGAAATTTTATTTATGTATTTACAAGTAATAATTTATTTGCCAAAAAACCTCAATCCATTTATCACAAAGAGGTAGCCCTAATGAATAGCCTCAAGGCTTGAGGGGTTTAGATAAGTGACCCAGCCTTTACCTGCCCCCTAGAAAAACATTGATCTCCTTATATTTACACAAATATGAACTTGCAAGCTGCCACTGGGGGATGTGAGCCCCCCACCTTTAATTGACATGGTATGCCTTGTCAATTGTAAAAAAATAAACCAAAAACCTGAACATCTTGACATCTAGTCAAATGTCAGTGTGCCCTGAGATGAAAAAGGCTGAAAATCGCTGGGCAAATATGTATTTTTTTTACTAGGCCAGTGTACATGAATTCACCAAATCCTAGTATTCTACCATGTTAAATTCACCAATTCTAGGTGCATTGTGCTCTCTGGTATGGAACTATTTTTTTTCTGCTTTTTTTCTGCTATATTTTTTTCTGCTTTCCTAAAATATGCAGAGTGGAGGAAGTGGATGCTCCCAAGCTCCTTTTATGTCAGTGCTTCCTTTTTGTTTTATTTTCAGATTTCAGAAAATGAGCATGCAGATATGTGTTTAATACAGATATGGCTTGTTGCCAAGATGCAAGCTAGATTCCCATAATAGTAAATAAAAACGTTGGCTTGGGAAAAAAAACCCAGTTGTATTAAAGCAGTGTATACTTTCAAATGAACTTTTAATATCTATTTTGAAAAGTATATTATATTTGGTGAACCAAGAATTTGTTGCTATCAAATTTAGAAGTGAAACTCTTCATTTAACATAAGCTTTGCAAAATTGGAATGTCCTAGAGAAATTTAACACTCACTTCTCAAGACACTGAAAGTTTGTTATCTCAAAGCCTGGCAATTGATTTATCTGCATGCAGGAGAAATTCCCAGGCTTCTACCTCTTAGAGACAGTTAGAAAAGATCATCTCCAGGTTGGAAGAACTGTGTTTGGGCAGTTCTCTCAGTCTAGTGAATAAACATTTAAATTTGTGTTCAAACATTTTTTCTTGCTTTGTTTCTTTCAGCCTTCATTAGTGTGTCAGCAAATCTCAGGTCAAATAAAACCTTCTGTGAACTGTTGCAGTGCCTTTTTCCTCAGTCCACTCGGCCTTTTTTGCAAAGAGGAAAAAGCCTAGCCTGATGCATATGTCATTTATGTGAGAAGGAAATGCAGCAGTATATCTTAGGTGCTGAATAAAGGCAGGAAAGTGCTCTTTATGCTCACCATTTGCTGTTTTGGTGACTGTTTGACAAAAAAAAAAAAACCTCCAGTGACTAGGGTCCCCATTGTTTTATTTTCAGACTGATTGGAACCAGGACTCTTCATTGAATTAAAAAAATATAAGAGATACATACATATCTTTTTGTTCTTAAATGAACATCCACAACTTCCCATGGAAAAACCTAATTGTGGACCTCACAGAAAATGTGAGAAAATGGACCTCACAGAAAATGGACCTCACAGAAAACCAGGACTCTTCATTGAATTAAAAAAATATAAGAGATACATACATATCTTTTTGTTCTTAAATGAACATCCACAACTTCCCATGGAAAAACCTAATTGTGGACCTCACAGAAAATGCAGTACAGTGTTGTAAGTAAACACTGACTTCATTTCATACTGTTCACAAGAACACACAAGAAAAGCCTTGATGGATCAGGCCAAGGCCCATCTAGTCCAGCTTCCTGTATCTCACAGTGGTCCACTAGATGCCTCAGGGAGCACATGGGACAACCAAATACTTGTATCTCACTGCCATGCCCCTGCATCTGGCATTCTGAGGTAGCCTATTACCCTTGCACCACCACCAAGGAAGACACCAGACTGAGGTTGGGGTTTAACTATTTTAAGTTCCTGGGGTTCATACAGAATTTTATGCCTCTTCATAACTGTTATTCTTAATTCCTCAAACAGAAGTATCTTCAGAACATTGGATGAGATTTGAAGGAAGTGATTAGCTCAGAATGGTTTTTGTACTGTTTGCATTCTGTCACTTTCTCAAAGTAGTATCAAGAGGATATTTTGTTTTTTGTTCTTTCTAACAGCATTGGTCATAAATAGGCAGGTGGAAACTCCCTTTAGATGTCTGACAAGCAACGTAATCACTTTATAGCATCAAGATGGTAGGATTTTGAAAGTGCCAGCCTTGCCCAATTTATGATGTGCTGCATATGGCTTTTTGCATCATTTGTTATGTTTATGGGTGATGGGCTCTTATATCATCTTGTTCCTAGGCTGCTTGTAAAAGTAGCCTGGTCTGGGTTTTGCGTGTGCTTGTTCAAATAAGTTTCCTATTAGTTATAACTCGTCCTGGAAAGCCAACACCTGTGATAATGGAACACATATGACTATGTAACTTTGTATAAATGTTAGTACAGCTGCACTTTAGTGTTAGTCATTTATTATTGTGCATGCTTTTAGAATCATGCCATGTACTGAAGTTACAAACAAGTATGTTAAACTCTGCTTAGAAAGTTGAACTCCTCTGACTATTAAAACTAATTTATTCATCCAATCTTAACATTTTGATCAAGGCACACATTGAAAAATGCATGGATTTTTAATAGTGTTTTGTATGTCAAGCCATACACTGTTCTTACAATAACTTTGACTTGCATTTTGATAGCCCATCTGTACGTAGACTCAGCAAGACTTTGAATTTGGTAGGATGGAAAACTAAACTGATCTCCAATCTGTCATTCTTGGGCAAAGTGCTTAATGATATAATCCTAACATGGCTGGCCTGTGCTGTATCCAGTGCAGTTTGAGGAAGCTGAAGGTCACCTTGGGGTAACGGGGTATTTTCCCCTTACCCCAGATAAAGCCCCAGCCACCCCAATGGCACAAATCCAAGCAGCTCATGTAGGGCTGACTGAGCCAGAAATGGGGGGTAGGATCTGACCCAAGTGCCAGCTCCTGGCTCCCCTCCACTCCCTGAGCCAGTCTGCTCTCTCCCTGCCTCCCCCCCACCCCATTCCACCCTCCCTGAGTTCTTATGCCAGCCTCCAGATGCCGGCTGTATCTGGCGCCAGCCTCTCTTGTGCCAATACTGGCGCAAACATGCTTTATGGTGCATTTGCAACACTTCTAGGCTGGCACAAGGAACTTGTAGCAGCCTAGAGGTATGTTTGGATTGCACTCTAAGTGTGTGGTGGAGATAAAAGGTAAAGGTTTCCCCATGACCAAATGGTCTAGTCATGACCAACTAGGTAGGGGACAGTGCTTATCTCCATTTCTAAGCCAAAGAGCCGGCATTTGTCCTGCCAACAAGCTTCCGTGGTCATGTGGCCAGCATGACTATATGCCGTAGCACATGGAACACTATTATCTTCCCTCCGAAGTGATACCTATTTACCTACTCGCATTTTTTTTAGTGCTTTCGAACTGCTAGGTTGGCAGGAGCTGGGATAAGCAACAGGAGCTCACTCCGTTGTGTGGTCTCGAACTGCCAACCTTCTGGTCAACAAGTTCAGCAACAGCAGTTTAACCCCAGCGCCACCACGTCCCTTATAGAAGATAAGTGGTGGAGATAGAGCTCCAGAAATTCCCAGAAGAAACTGATTCTGAAAGGTAGTGCTAGGGGACTGTCATTTGGCACCATAGCCATTAGTTTTTGGTGTCTCTGTGTTTTATTCTGTAGTCTTCCCCCCACCCCATTTGCTATCATCTACACATGCACTGGTAGTTTCTAGAGTTCACTATTTAATGTTCTCTGCATGGATCTGCTTTTGGAGACTGCCTGGAAACTTCAAGTAGTGTAGAAGAGTCAACTGCTAGGCTCCTAATGGAAACTAAAGGTTGTGGCCATGTCATGAGCTGTTGTACCTCACCCCACCCCCTGCCCTTTCAAGGTCATCCCAAAGAAGTCAGCATTTAAGGTAAATTAGAAAAGAAATTATTGGATGAATCAGCGAGTCACTGCATTATTTTAAATTTTTTTGGAACTTCTGCCACTATACAGAATACTATAATTTTATATGCTTGAGTAATGTTTATAGACCCATATGTGCTAGCAAGCTTGGAATTGGACCAGCTATCATACCTCATAATAAACCAGGCAGACCTATTAAATTTACCAGCAAGGTAAGATGCAAAGGGTCTGGCTCTGCCAAAATAGCGCATTCCATAGCTTAGAACCAGCTATGTAGATACAATGGAGATCAGCCTGTTTAACAGATTTTGTGGATTGATGGAAACTCCGCAGGTGTGTAATGTTCCTTTTGAACTCGAGAGGCTGTATTGTTTATCCACAAAGAACTGAAATTAAACATGCATGGTGAGATTATTAGTCTGCTTCCATTGTGTGAAATTCTTTAGCACCTTTTAAAATTTATCTTCACTAATGGTCTGTTCTGTCACAACCACACCTACTTTACATTTTATGGAAAGAAAATAGCTGTTGATGGTAGAATATTCTGTGATAAATAATTTTGGCGGAAGTGATACTCTATTCCTTATTAATCTGTAGCACCTGAATAGTCTGATTTCTAGTGTTACGCATAATTATGACTTCACTTTAGAAATGGTTGCCACTTATTGATTATTAATCTGCATCTTGAGATTGCATCTCTGTGGTAACTTTTGGCCTCTGTGAGTAAGTAAAATGCTTGTCCTTTTTTCTTTCTATAACCGGCAACCAGAATGCTGTTTGCTGATTAATACTACTCTGGATACTATGGTGTAAGCTCTAGTTTGATAGTATTACAGTCTATGGCTGATCAATATTTGCATGCTCAGGGGACTGCTGTTGTCCCTCAATCACTATCTGAAGAATAGTATACAGTGTGATGTTCTTACAAGATATCATTCTCTATAAGGAAGTCTTCAAGAAACTCTAATGATCAGAGTGCATATATCGTTGGGGCGCACACAAATGGTATCATGCGCAAGATGTAGGGTGGCGTAAGCCCTCCAAGTATCTAACTGCAGAGTTGCACAGACTCACTTGCTCTACCTTGGAACAGGGTCCCTTTTGTTCAAGGATGCACACAGAGGCAAGGTCCACAAAGTGTTTAAGGCTTCTTTATAGCTTTAGGGATTCCACGAGGGAATCAGGCACAAAAGTAAGTATCTTGCAGTACATACAGGTAGATGTCACACAGATGAACACAGTGGTACACCACTGGACGATAGCTTCACCTGTGGTATAGTCCAGACAGAAACCATGCACAAAGTCCTCTGTTCCTGTCACAGGAGTCTTCAGCTGAATAGGTTCCTACCGGCATACAGTCCTCGTGCTCTTCACACTGCCCAGGTCCGGCTTGATCAGCAACGGTTCCCCAAACAGATCAACGTAGGGAAGAACACATGGCACGAGCTCCTGACTCAAAGCAAGTAACACACAACAAGAGCTCACAGCAAGTGACTAGCTAGCAGCTACACATCAAGTAATCAAATGAGAAGGAAAGAGAGTGAGCTTCACTCTAAGCTATATGCCACTCATGCCTTGATTGCTCGCAGGTGCTGTAAAAACCACCTGTGGCTGCCCTGGGAGTCCTTGCTCCCTTAAAGCAACAAAATTCCTTTTCTGTTTCTTTATGCAGCCTGACATATATCTCCCTAAAAAGACGTACTGATGAAGTAGAGAATAAATCTGCTACTATTATCCATCATACCTGATAACTTATTTGGTTAGGTTTCTGGAACTGCTACACATATCAAAACCTGTGGATAATCTGCAGGTTTGGACACACTTCAGACGCTATGAAGTTGAGCAGAGTTGTGCTCCTGTCACGTTCTGTGGGCCAGAGAGCTCACGCATGGTTTTTCCTGACTTTCAGAATGCCATGTAAGGCTTCCAGAAGGCTGAAAATTGGCACTTCCGGAAGGCAGAAAACAGAAGTACCAATTTTCAGCCTTCCGGAGACCCCAGAAGGCCATTGGAGCGCAACCAGAGCATGACTTCAGTCACCTTTCAAGTAGCCAGGTTCAGAGGCAGATCTAAGGGAGGGCAAAGCTCTACGTTTTGCAAGAAGCCTTACCTTGCAGTGGAAATCACTCCTCTCCTGCACTGTTCTAGCCAAACCTCACAGGGAAAAGCAACATCTTGGTGTTGCTTACTGGCTACAGCAGCAAGGGAGAGGAGGGATTTACATGACAGGGTAAGGCTTCTTGCAAACAGATTTGCCCTCCCTCTAGATCCGCCTCTGGCCAGGTTCAGCCAAATCTGCGGTTCTGGAACCTGCAGTTAGTTAAAACGGCAGGTCCCGAATCCACAGAAACAGGCTGGACCTGTAGCTGAGAGAGTGTTTATCACAGCAGTGGACAAGTATGGTTCCAGACTCCTTAAAGGAGCAGTTTTGTGGCAGAAGAATTCCTACTGCCCCCCCCCCCAGCTTTGCTTTTGGTTGGCAGCTATGCCTCTTACCATCTGTGGTGTGTGTTGTTTTGCAAGTTAGAGATTGATCACCCCTTACCAATGTCAAATCAGCACTGGAAACTTCACAGCTTGACTAATGCAATGCTCTTTATGTAGAGATTTTTGAAAATCGTGTCATTTTACTCATAAGTAAGCCCTTTGGGTTTAGTAAGACTAATGCTATAATCCTATTTTACTCACTGAAAACACCTCTGTATGAGTTCACATTAAACACTGATCAGACATCTCAACTGGTTGGCAGTGTGAATACCCAACTGTTGGCCAGTGTTGGCCACAAGGAGTATATTGAACTGATACTGGAGGATCTCATATTGTTGGCAATCAGTTTCTTAGTAACCTAAGAATATCTATTGATTTTGCAGAAGTAAGGTGGTACAAACTGGCCTTTAAAAAAATCATTGTATACACCATTGTATATTCCTGAGCTCTGGCTCCCTCAGTGTTGCTAGCAGTAGATAAGGACAGATAATAGTCTTTTTTTCTCATTCAGCTCAGGGGCAAGACACATTCTTCGTATGGGGGGGGGGAATGCAGGTTGCATTTCTGGTATGTTCAGTTCAAAGGGTCTCCCATTGTAGTTCTGGGTCATCCCACCCCAGAGACATGGAAAGTGCCATTGGCAGTTGGAATAGACAATACTGTGTTGGATATTTATGTATTTTTCACACTTTTATACTGTTCTTCCTCCAAGGAACTCAGAGTAATGTACATAGTTCTGCACTTCCTTTTGTCTTCAATAGCCCTGTGAGATACGTGAGGCTGAGAGATAGTGACTCACCCAAGGTTGGCCAGGAAGCTTCATGGCTGTGTGGGGATTTGAAGCTGGATTTTCCAGATCTAAGTCCAACTCCTGAACCACTGGATCAGATAGAGCAGTTGTCTGATTCAGTATAAAGCACATTCATATTATTATAACCCACTTTAAACTGTTGCAGTCCTTTTTTGTAAATGGTGACCATATGAAGGGTCCGTTCACTTCATATGACTTTCTGATGATTTTGATATGTTTGAAACCCAAGAATGAAGGTTTATATTCATTTGATGTAAGATTATCCTACCCCAGCTCTTATCCGAACTTGGGAGTAGACAACTTGCATAGATGGCATTCAGTGTAGGGAACTGTGAGTGCTGTACATTGGGGCAAAAGTCTTCTGTCCCATCTGCGGAAGGTCTACTTTGGAGGTAACTGATCTGGAAAGAAATCTTCAGGTTATGATAGTTATTTCAGTGGACACCTTGCAGCCTGATTCAGGGTCATCTGGTGAAGTTGATTGTCAGTGGACAGGCAAAGCACTTCTTCACACAACAAAATTCACTGCCACAAGATGTGATGCTGTCTGCTGGCTTAGGAGTATGCGTATCTTTAAAAAAAAGGATTATAGATATATTCATAGAGTGCAGTGTTTCTCAAACTATGGGTTGGAATCCACTAGGTGGGTTGAGAACCAATTTTAGGTGGGTCCCATTTATTTCATTGTGCCTTTTATTTTTAATTGACTTGATGCTACTATTGTGTGTACCTGCATTTGGGGAAATTTTTCAGATCTGTATTTTTAACACTTTTAATAGGCTATATACAGTATGCTTCTAACACTGATAGTCCATCGCGCTTACTCCTGGGTAAGTGTGGATAGAATTGCAGCCTTTGCAATGTTTAGGGAATTTTTTTCCAAACAGATAGCAACTGCTTGGCAGGGTTAGGAGGGTTCTTTATTTTAAATACATTTTTATTCTAAGCTTACAATAAATTTCTTTTTGTTTTATGGGAAGTGTTAAAAATTGTTTTGCTTTATGATGTCACTTCTGGCTATGACATCACTTCCAGGGTAATGACATCACTTCTGGGGGATCCCAACATTCTAAAAAGTTGGTCCTGAGATCCACTTTTGAGGATCACTGTCATAGAGGATATGATACTGTGTGAGTACATCTATTACTCTTTAGCTAAATAGAACTACACTGTTCAATATGCTGGAGGACCTCTGCAGCAGGGCCAAACCAATAACTCCTGGCCCCTGAAGCAATGTGTCAAATGTATCCTTCCTTTACCTGGTGATGTACCAACCTCTTCTCTCCTAATACTTCTGGGTTGGAAAAGAAGGGAACAAAACAAAAATATGGAGGGGAGAAAGGTGGTGAGCTAGAGTTTCATCCCCTCTTTTCCAATCCAGGGAAGAGGGGGAGGAGGAGGCAAGTCGGTTATGCCCCTTGCCAGCCTGCTGTCTTGTCTCAGTTAGGTTCATGGATAGTCTGGCTTGGATGTTGGAAGCAGGTGTTGGACTGGATGGACTTTTGGACTGCTCTTAAATTCTTTGTGTGTACCTGATCTGGATTAGCAAATTGTGGTTAAAAAAAACCTATATGTGACAGCTGTAAGTTTGTTAAAGTTTCTCTAGAAAGCACCCCAGATAGGGCTGTCTAATAATCTAGTAACCTTTTTTTTGGGGGGGGGGGGTTATGAGCTTTCCTTGGTAGAAATGGGAAAAAGCAAGTTCAATAAGATTTTGCCTTAATATCCTGCCTTTCTAACCTTTCATGGAGATCAGGTCTTCACTATACCAGCTGTTGCCATTAAGCCCTTCCCCGTTGAGGTTAAATAGTAGAGAAATGTAGCAGCCCTATAGGAGAGAGAGAGCTGGAAATTCCAGCCCCCAACAAGCTGATTCAAGACAATTTGCATGTGTGTGTCATTCAGGCTCGCTCTGCATTATTGCAGAACAGCCTCATCCAGCTTTTTTGTTTCTACTGGTTTTAAGCTTTTAACCAACAGCATTTGTTTTGCCTTCATAAAAGATTATACATGTAACTCTGAATTTTTTTCTATTCCAAAGCAACACTTTAATTCTTTAACATTGCATTTGTTTGAATGCAAGGGGATCTTTTTCTGAAGGTTTGTTAAATTTGCAACTATAGCTTTCGTACTACATTTTTGATACAGTCTTAACAGGAGAGCATTTTGGAATACTTCAATGAGCTAATGTAAGTACTAAGAACTTGTTTGGCAATATGTTTCATTTTAGTCCACACAGAATTATTTACTTAGGAACCTGCAGTTGAAAATAGATTTTTAGCTTGCTGAAGGAAAAGGTGCGACAAAACTTGATTGAATGTGTGTTTAAAAGAGTCTGCCAGGAATCTCTCTAAGAGATTACTGGTTCGGAACACAATGTGAGACACAATACTGTGATTGCAGGAGAAGAAGAAATGTAAGTTGGTATCTTGAAAGAAAGCAGAACATTCCTTCAAAACTGGTAGGAAGTAGACATTAAATAATTACATGTTATATGTCTTGAATCTGTTTGGAGCATGCATTCATGAGCTACTACATGCATGAAGCCTTTTTTAAAAATAGATAAACTGAGATTAGTAGTTCTTGTATGTGCAACATCCTGGATTGAAGAGTGCTAAGACATTGTTTCATATTAAAAATAGTTGTCAGGTACAGACATCTTGATATTCCAAATATAATTTCACTTTGGAAAATACACCCATGTTCAGGTATGAAAATATTTCAGCAATTGTATTTTTGAACTAACTCAATACTATTAACTGGGTCAGAAATAAGTTTAATTTTTTTCAGCTTTGTAACTTTTGTTAGCACAGGATGGTAGTATTGTCCAAGATTGTTTTCAAAATACTTGCCTCATGAAAGTGGTATATAGTGGAATGGTTCTTTTTTATGAGTATATTTTAGCATAATTTTCTACAGTTATGTTAGTTTAAATGTTTACCTTCTGCAACTGCATAACTTATTGCAAGTCTGTGTGAAACTTTCAGTATAAGTAGTTTCTTTTTCAACTGGGAAAAAATATTATGACACTGTTTATGCCAAAATAATTTAAGCACACAATTTATAATGAAACCTTCCATCTGAATAGTAATGGAAAGTCTTCAGTCTGGGTAAGCAAGATTTAGTGTAATGACCCTACTTAATTTGCAAGCTATGGAATATAAACCTATTGCATAATGTTACTTGCCCTTTAAAATTGTGTAGCTGCTATTTTTCTTGGTTTGGTTTTTTGTCTCAGATATGTAGTTTGCAGTTTATTTCACTTCCTTTCACTTTTAGCTGTACAAGATGTTGGCCTAAACAGAAATGGCATTTGTGCATTCTAGTTAGTTTGATGCAATCCCAGGGGAGACGAAAAGCTGTTACATTGACTTTCTTATACCTATTAGTCATTTCTTCACTCTGCTGCTGCCAGTGATGGATGAATGTGTGTGTTCAAATTAATCTGTTTGGTGCCTATCTGTGGAGTAATGTTCATTGCCTTGGCATGATGAGCTCTGGAAAAGTCATGTCAGAGGAACTGCAATTCATAATCCAGCCTTTCAGCACAGGAAATGATTTCTAAAGGTCAGGAGGGGTACATCATGTCTTTTGGGGGTGTGGGTTGGCAGTAATGCAGCAAGATGTTATATGCAAGGAGAGAAAACATAATTAAAATGTTAGTTTTGTGGCTTGGAAGGTGTTATACAGTATGACGAATCAATTTAGCTGACAAATGAAGAGAGGATTCCAGTGGATTCTGGAATCGATGATGATGTGACCACAGTTACTCAAAATTGATATACATTGGACCAATATGTGCTGCCAGTTTTTTTTTTTGACACATCAGCTCCACCGAGAACACTTTCAAATCCAATACCGTTAGCGCATATGCAATTGATCAGTGGCCTCAGGTTTGACGCTATTCATGTTAGGAGTGGCCAATAGAAAAGCATGCGCTCAGTCCAAGTACTGATTCCATCACAGGAGAATGGGGCCCTTATAAACCTTTTGCTCTGCACAATTTCAATAGAAGTGTTTGTTTCCGGTGACTAAGATAGAATTATAGCCCAAGTCTTATTGAACCCAATGGGATTACTTCTGAGTAAAGTAAATTAGTTTTCAAACACTTCTATAATAAGATGGTGTGGTCAGATAAGGGGAAAAGTTAAAATTCTTCAATAATACTTATTGAACTGGTAAAAAAGTGCTGCACATTACTTGCTGAATAAAACACACAGTGTCGTACATAAGAACACTTTGCTGGATCAGTCCAGGGGCCCATTTAGTCCAACTTCCTGCATCTCACAGAGCCCCCCCCCAGGTGCCTTGGGCAGCACTCAAGGCAACAAGATACCTGTATCCTATTGCCACTCCCTTGCGTCTGGCATTCAGAGGTAGGCTTAATCTAAAACTTGAAAGCTACGTATATCATCATGGCTTGTAAGTTGTGACGGATTTTTCTTCCATAGATTTGTCCAGCCTTAAAGGCATCATGGCCAGACACCATCACAACATCCTGTGGCAAGGAGTTAACAGACTAATTACATGCTTGGTAAATTCCTTTTGTCTCTTCAAAAGGAAACTCTCATAATACTCAATTTTAGTGGCTGTCCCCTGGCTTTGGTGTTGTGTTGTGTGAGTGGGAAAAGGACTGGCCTCTATCCATCCCACATATTATTTATATGTCTCAATCAAGGCACCTCCTCAAGCACCTTCCTTCTAGACCAGGGGTCTCCAGCCTGGGGGGCCACATCCAACCTACCACAAGATTTTGTCCAGCCTGCAGCAATGTGGTTTTTTGTCAGAGCATTTGCTAATGTTTGATGTTTTTATTCTTATACAGTCCTCTTTTATCTTCTACCTCACTATCTGCAACAGGCAGAATGACTACTTTCTTCGTTATATCTGCTCCTTTTTATCCACTCTGTAGAAACCTTCCAAAGGCTTCAGGAACCTTTAGAATGGCACCTGCAGCCAGTGCTGACCCCTTTAAAATTGCCATCAGAAGCATCTACTGGTCATGGTTAAGGGATCCATGCTGGTTGCAGGTGCCATTCTGAAAATCCCTCCAGCCTCTGGAAGGTCTCTGAAGTATTCAGAGATCTTTTGGCACTTCCTGCTGCACTCTGCTGGTTTCCTGAGGGTCTCTGCTGGATTCATCTGATGGCAGATAAGGGACCTTGCACCTATCCTCATTGATCCTATAGGATAAATGATTTGTTACCTGCCAATTTGCTACCCTAGTGAATAATGAGGATTGACCGTATATGTATATATCATTTCTCCGTTTAAGCACAGCATTTTTCCTTTGTAATTGTCCCATTTTTCTTTTGTTCTAAAACATATCACACTGAATACAAAAACATTATTATTATTATTATTATTATTATTATTATTATTATTATTATTTATTTATTTAATTTATATCCCGCCTTTCTGCCCCATGGGCACCCAAGGTGGCTCACAACAATAAAAATACAATAAAAATCACAATTTACAATTAAAAACAATAATTAAAAACATTAAAATAATTAAAATTTATATGTTCCATATAAGATTCCAGAAGTTCATTTGGTCCATCAATTCATATTGTCATATGCAACAAAACTTTAAGTTTATTAAACAAAGCAAGATGGCAATGCATTCTCCAGGCTTTGAGACAGACATGTTATTTTTCCTGTTGCCTTTCTAGAATACATGAAGTAAACATACACTGAACACAAAATCAGTAAGATGCAAGGCAGAGGACAGCTTTACAGGTGACTAACAAAGTGCTTTAGTATAGAACAAGGGTCTCCAAACCTTTTAATACAAGAGATGTATTTTACACATTTTTGTGGGCCGGAGAAAAATCAATTTTATAAATGAATAAATGAAATTTAAATAAATTAATAAGTTATACTTGGATCTTTTTGAAATCAGCATTATTATTCAGAACAAAAGAGAAATGTCAATTACAAAGAAACAATGTTGTGTTTAAACTGAGACATGATATATAATGAGTAAAAATGTCAAACATTAGCAAATGCTTTGACAAAAAACAAGTTGCTGTGGGCTGGGTAAAATCTTATGGTAGGCTGTATTTGGCCCCCAGGCTGTAGTGTGGAGACCCCTGGTTTAGAACGTTTCATTTAGGAATGAGCTGTACCATAAGAGGCAGGAAAACAGTGGTTGTGCACATGATCTTCTCTGAATCCTCTCTTTGGGCACTGAAATTCCTTTTTGAAAGTCACCCCTGAGGGTTTGGGGATCTTTGTAATAATGCAAGGTATGGTATGGGAAGCTGCTGCACAAGCTAACGTTGTGTGTACATCCTAAACCAGTGATGGTGAATCTATGACACGTGTGTCAAAGGTGACACACCACAACGTTTGGGGTGACACACCAGCATTCACTAATGCCTAACAAAAACTGAGTTTGTTTTACTCATTTATCATTTTTGTAATTATTTGATGTTTCTTTATATAATACACAGCACAACACATGATTGGACTGTATTTTTTTTAAATAAATGAATATATGGAATTGTTTCTCCTTTGTTTGGGATTGACACACCAAGCCCAAAAGGTTCGCCATCACTGTCCTAGGCCCTACCCTCACTTCCTTATTAGCTTTCTTAACTGTAGGGGTGGGATATGCATCATCCTATTGATAAAGCAGACCATCTCCCCATATGCTTAGGGAAATTAATCAGATTGTGAGGGGACCAGTGCACCTGCTATCACTTCCCAAAAGAAAGCTGCCTATGGACTCATCAGTAGTCCGCCACAGGCTGGATTAGGCCTGTAGTTCACTATCACAGGTAACTATAACTGTCAGAAGATGTTCAACAATCATGGCTGCTGTGCCAACAAACACAAGGTAAGTGTAGTGAGCAAACATTTTCTCTTCAACATCTTTTCATAGCCTCAAAACAAATTTCGATAAAAAAATATATGATTCTTACACACATTCACTCTCATATGTGGTAGGGAAACGAATTCAATACAAGTTAGTTTTCAACTTTCCTGCAAAAAGTTTCCACTACAGGAAAATAAGTTCAATTTAGCAAGGACCCTGCAGGAGTTAACATCCAGGTAAAACTTATTTAAATTTCTTTCATTTATAAAACTGATTTTCATAGCCTTTTTTCATGTGGGTGCCTCAGCCAACTAATTTGCTTGCTCTTCTCTGAACATTTTCCAATTCCATTGTATTATTTTTTGAGATGTGGCAACCAGAAGTAGATATAATACTCCAGATGTGGCCTTTCCATTGAGTTGTAATAGTATACTGGCCATTATATTCCTGATCTTTATAAAATGATCCAGAGTATGGAATTGATCTTCCTCCCAGCCGCTGCACACTAGATCAACACTTTCATCCATCACCACACCAAGATTTTTCTCCTGATCCATCATAGACAACTCAGACCCATGAGCATGTATGTGAAATGTTGATTTCTTGCCATAATTATGGATCACTTTACACTTACTTACATTGCTGTTCATGTGCTGTTATGCCACCAATTTTGAAAGAGCCTCCTGAAGCTATTCACAATCTATTCTAGACTTTACTACCCCAAAAAGTATCATCTGCAAGTTTGCCACCTTGCTGCTTACTCCTGTCTGCAGGTGGATTATGAATAAATTGCACAGCGTCAGTCCCAAAACCAATTCTTGGGGCGAACTGGTTGTTTTCACCTCTCTGTTGTAAAAATTACCCGTTTACATCTATATTTCCTGTTCTTCAACTAGTTCCTAATCCATATAATAGGGAATAAGAGAGCAGATCCTCCAAACTGTTGTTTTCTCAGGAGCCTTTAGGGAGGAACTGCATCAAAAGCCTTCTGGAAGTCCAGATATACAATATCGGGAGTTCACCCATATCCAAATGCCTGTTGATTTAAAAACAACTCTAAAATATTCATGAGGCAAGACTTGCCCTTACAGAAGTCAGGCTGATTCTCCCACAACAAAATGTGTTCTTACGTATATTTAAAATTTTATTCTTGATTTGGCTTGCCACCATCTTACCTAAAACAAATGTTGGGCTGACTGGCCTGTAGGTTCCCATGTCCCTTCTCTGTTTTTTTTTTTAAAGATTGGTGTTACATGAGCTAGCCTCCAAATCTCTGGCACAGTGGCCATTTTAAGGGACAAGTTGCATATTTTATTCAGAAGATCAGGACTTTCATACTTGAGTTCCTTAAGAACTCTTGGGTGGATGCCATCTGGGCTCAGTGATATAGTAGTCTTTAATTTGTCAGTAGGTTCTGAAATGTCCTCTCTTTTAACCTCTAAATGCCCTACTACTTTTGCTTAGAGAGACGGTGAAAAAGTTATCATACTTGAATAACACAAACATTTCAAGACATAGCTCGCAATCCATAAACAACAAAAAAAGCAAAACTAGGGTTGAGTTTCACACAGTTGATAAGTCGCAGGCTTGTCCTTTATAATCCAGAGTTTTCTATGGCCTGGAGGCCACATCCGGCCCACCGCAGGATTTTATCTGGCCCACAGCAGATGATGTCAAAGCATTTGCTAATATTTGACTTTTTTACTCATCTATCATTTCTCAGTTAAAGCACAGCATAATTTCTTCATAATCGTCACATTTCTTTTGTTTGTGCTGATTACAAAAAGATCCAACTTATTCATTCATTTAAATTTCATTCATTTATAAAACTGATTTTTTTTTTTTGGCCCATGAAAATGTGTAGAATATACAATGT
This sequence comes from Lerista edwardsae, assembly GCA_029204185.1. Lineage (NCBI taxonomy): Eukaryota > Metazoa > Chordata > Lepidosauria > Squamata > Scincidae > Lerista > Lerista edwardsae. The sequence goes on along the minus strand of JAJKFI010000008.1, from coordinate 9,428,826 downwards.
GGCTCTCATAATAAAAGGTTTGGAGACCACTATTACAATCTATAATTCTCCCTCACTGGAGACCTTCAAGCAGAGGCTTGACAGACACCTGCTGGCGATGCTCTAGGAAAATTTCCTGCTACAGGCGGAGGTTGGACTAGATGACCTTGTTGGTCCCTTCCAACTCTATCTAAAACAGTTTTAGTTGAATGTGCAGATACTCTTTGAACTTGGTGTGATTAGATTGTTGCCTGTTCCTAAATTTTCACCCTTCTTGGCATGCAAACACACTTCCATATTGTCAGTTGTTATACTTTTATAAGCGTTGTGATCTCTATATTTGGCGGGAATATAAGGATTTAAAACAGCGGTTCTCAACCTGGGGGTCGGGACCCCTTTGGGGGTCGAACAAGCATTTTGCAGGGGTCGCCGGCGCCTCCCTCCAAAACACACACGGGGGGGGGGGAAATGGGTCTGTGGGGAGTGGGGGATGAAGCTTGGCCCAAGACAAAGGAAGACACTAAAAGGGAGCTGCGGAATTTCTCACCTTGGAAGCCTCACGGGGCACCATGGGACTACTCGGGAGGAGGTGCGCAGGGGCGTTGCCTGGGGAGGCCTCCTGCCCACGCGCGCTTTCCCGGGAGGGATGCTCATTGGGTGGCGTGGGGCCAACTCATGAGTCAACGCACGTCCAAGGCCGCCATCCCGCGCACACTCACGGGCCAGAGCGGGACTCCCTGGGAGCAGCGTGCAGGACGGGCGGCGGCTCTCCAGCCATGAGAAAGTCTGCAGGGCACTGCACGGGTGAGCCATCCCGCCCCGACGTCAGGCTTGTGGGTGCTTCGCCTCCCCCCCGTCACAACAACCCTACAAGGTAAGCGAGGCTGAGAGAGGGGGACCGGGTCAAGGGCACCCAGGAAAGCTGCCTGGCTTGAGCAGGGATTTGTGTGCTGGATCCGGTCCGCACGCCACGCTCTCATCCCTCTCGAGATGACTTTCCGGGCGGGGGGGGGGAGCCTCATGTGGCGTTAAAGGCGCAAGTTCTCGCTGGGCAGATGCAGCCACACTGAGGGAGGTCTGGCTGAAGAAAGAGGGCCTTTCGCGCAGATGGGAGGCTGCGCGAGCTAATGGAGGCCTTTGGGGAGAGTCAGAGGGCTGCTCGTGTCTGCGCGCGCTAACGTGGATCTGAGTCCCAGGCTGCAATCCTATACTCACTTTCATGGGAGTAAGCTGCATTGAACACAATGAGACTTACTTCTGAGTAGACACGCATAGAATTGCACTGTCAGTGAGTTCGATGCAACTTGCTCCCAATTATGGTTGGGGGTCCCAACAGGCTGTCATAGTAAAAAGTGGGTCCCAGTGGAAAAAAGGTTGAGAACCACTGATTTAAAATAACCCTCTAGCCAGCCTTAATAGGATAGAAAGGGAGGCTTTTGCTAGAATGAATATGAATGACGTATACGTAATATAGCATGAATTGAGTCCCAGGCTCGAGGTAAGCATCTTTTGGAAGCCTAAATTTTAATCTGATTCAAAGTTGCAGATTAAGCGCATATAAAATCGTTAGGAATTGGTTAACATTATAAAGATCTATAAATGCTCTGCACTGTAGCAACTTAAACCATATTTCCAATACATCATGCCCACCTGATTTTTGCACTTGGCATTTTGAATAGTAAGTGGTGTTAGTCCAGATGGCTTTTCTTGAAGCAATGTTGTTTTAAACCTGCTTCTCTCCCACTCCTGCTTAAAAAAAAAAAAACTATAAAAAGACATTAAAATACATCATCTGGAGGTAGAGGAATGGGTGAAATTTTATCCATATCCAAAATTAACACTAACATGAGTGAACACAAAATGCTACATACATGTTTGAATGTTGTACAGCATTATAGGTCTTTTAACTTTGGCAGCTGACTGGTAGGAAAAATGTGTTCAGCAGTGTTGCAAAGAACAAACAGAATTTTTAATGAAAATTATCCATGTGTAGAGTTGCCACATTGCCTAGGTCAGTGTTATTCAAACTGTGTGTTGGAGCCCACTTGATGGGGCACACCCTGAAGTCAGGTGGGTCACGGAAAGCTGGAAGCAGCCATCTTGGAAACTGCGGACCTTACTCTTTCATGGTTGTTCAATTGCTGCAAATTGGAATGCCAATTTGCATTTCAGGAGTGCCATTTTATTGTTACAATGATAGCGCTTCCTGCTTGATGTCAGTTCCTGCCACAACATCACTTCCAGGTTATGGCATCACTTCTGGTGGGTCCTGATATGAGTGCCATTCTAAAAAGTGGGTCCCAGTCTAAAAGGTTTGAATACCACTGGTCTAGGTAACTAGAATCTAGGCAAAACTAACTTATCTGGTGCTCTTCAGGTCATTAGCCCAGGTTCTAAGCTTTCATTTAATCTCAGTCTGCAGCCTTTGTAATTTTGGAGATTTTAAAGAAAATAAGCAGGCTGTATGCCAGTTGATAAGTAAGAAACAAGTTTAGTCTTGCCTTCCACAGCCTACCCCAGTGGCTTGCAGACTTAATTGTGGCTTATTTACTTGTGGCACAATGCACTTCTTCCGATGGTGCCTGTTGCAGAACCTGGAAGTAAGTGCTGATAGCGTGTTGCATGATGACATCATCGGTACTTACTTCAGGGTCACATCTTGAAAATTGATGTAAAACCAGTAAAGGGAGTTGGGTGGGCCCAAAAATCATTGTACAAGGTCCTTGGCTGACAAAGCAGTGCCTTTGCTCCATGGTCAGTTTCTCTCTTCCATGAATTGGCTGGTGCATGGCCCATAATGCATGTGGAGTATCGCAATGCACAGTTTAAGAATCTCTGGCCTATCCAATGATTTGAAGTCACTGTTATGATAATACGTAATTGAACTTAGAAGATGAAATAGCTTCTATTTCTGTTGCAGCAAGAGCTGCATTAGGTCTGGTAATTGGTTTGATGTGGTACACAGTAGTAGTACTCTGCAGGACCACACATGACTGATTCAAAGGGGAACACCTAAAAGATTGTTGTGGAATTACTGTTCATCCTCTCGGTGAATGGGATACTGTAGAGTTCCATGCTGTCCAACTCCCCCCGATCAGCATTTGCATAATACCGCTTTGTGTGGTTGAGCAAAAGATGTGGGGTGAGGGGTAAATCTGTTCATTGGTAAATCTGTTCATTAGGAAACTTAGTAGTGTTATAACGATTGGGAATGTTTTTTCTCAGTAGGTTTATGTGATTTACTTAACCAACATTTGTGTGTGTGTGTGTGTAGCAGTTCCATAAGAAGCATAAGATTTGGCAGTTGCTCTTTTCTTTGAGAGTCTTCGTAGTATTTTGGAGTTCTTCACCAGGGATCAACACACTTTGGAAACAAACCTCATTTGTTTTTGGCCAGCCAGATTGCCAGGATCCAGCTTCCCTGCCTGACCCCTAGGATTGGCGTCTTGCTTCCTGTTATAGAATTCCCTCTCTAGTTAATATAAGATCTTGTCCTCCCTGGATGTTTTCTAACAGTCCAACATTTTTTTTTCTTTTTCAGGAGGCATTTTTATTATAGCTGGGGTAGGTGATGGATGCTTGGACTTATGTGGTTGGAAACATGTGCTTACGCTGCAGCCTTTAAATAATTTTCTGATTTTGGTGACTGGGTTTATTCGCTTGTGAATTGTGCTTTATGCCCCATTCTGCTCCTTTTAATTTGTGTTACACTGCTGTATAGATATGTTTTTAATGTTTGTAGGTTACTTTGGGTACCCTGGTGTGTGTGTGTGTGTGTGTGTGTGTGTGTGTGGCGGGGGGACGGGGGACGGGACAGGACAGAATAGAATTTGATAATAAACCTCATGTGGTGTCTCCAAAGTACAGTAGCAGTTCCAAGACAAGCTCCTGCTTTTCTTCATGGTTACACGTTGGAGCTGCAATAGAATTGGAGTTGTTGGAATGTTCCTTCAATTATGTAGTACTAGTGGGCCTGCATTATCCATAGGTTTGACATCCGCAGGTGCCAAACCCCACCCCGGCTCACCTGGACCCTCCAAACTTGGTCCGGTCAGGTTCAGAGGGTCTTCTGAGGCCAGCAGAGGCTGTCCAAGACCACCCACAGCCTCTGCACGCATCAGAATGACCGTTTAGGCAAAAAAAAAAGCAACTCTGTTTCTTCCAAGAAACAGGAAGCCACGGTTTTTGGCCTGAAAAGGGGCATTCTGTGGGCCAGTGAGGCAGTCTCCCCAGCCCTTAGAAAACCCTCCAGATTAAACTGGAGCACAGCTCTGGCTGAGTTTGGTGGCCCTGAATCCACGGGTTTGAATACCTGCAGATTTCAACATCTGTGTGGGTCTCTGGAATGACACCCCAAAGGATGTTAAGAACGCACAGTCCTGTACGCTTGAGAACTTGGAATCCCACCCGTCCACTCACCCACCAGCTCCAGACTGAAGGGGTAGGCTGGGTTCGGCAGATTGGACCTTGACTTCCTCAGTACTCCAAGCACCTCAGATGCAACCACAAATAAGCCACTGCCACACTTTCCAGCTTCAGTTCTGAAAAGGATCTTGGGGCTTGGATGCTTTGGCCCTGGATTTCTGAGGTATACAGAATGCCTTGGAAACACAGCAGCTGAACCACCCCCAGTTTTCCACCCAAACCTGGAACAGAGTACAATGCAGGGAGTGTTCCCTGCAGTTGTTGTTCTGGGCTTCTGACAGCCCTGGAAACACTATGTTACTGCAGCATTCTCCCAATGTATCAACATTCCCCTCAGTCTGTGTACAAAAAAGACTGTGTGCACATCAGTAAAGAAAAAGCTTTCTCATATGAAACACCTACCACTATAGCCCTTTCAGTTGCCTTTTTGAAGCTGCTATGTAGTCCTGAGAAAGCCAAGCTGCTTCAGCACTGCACTGTATCAAATAACAAATGTCTTCAGACACCACCCAGCTTCAATGAACTGCATTATACTCATTAGGGCTGAAACTGTCTCTCCTGGTTTGGTGGTTCAGGGGAGTGACTATTAAGGAAGAATGTGACAAACTATAATTTGAAGCAAAATATTCCCGTCTAAAGTATTTTCGAGTTATGACTAGTTTTAGTTTGAAATTTACAAAGAATATGAGCATAATAGATTCTCAAATAGTGTGAAATTACCTTATTTAGTGCTTGCATTTCCCCCCCCCCCCTTTAGCTTTAGGCACTGAGGATTCCAAACACAAATGAGTCTGAGAAGCAGCACCCTGGATTGCTATGAGCAGCATTCCATGGCTTGACTCACGCAACATTTCAAGCACTGTTCAGTCATGGAAAAAGGAAGAGAAAACTAGTGGAGAAAGATCTTTCTGAAGTCAAGGATCAGCAAACTAAATCTCATCCGGCTATTAACACCAAGGTTTTATATTGCGTATATGCAGAAGACCTTGATATTGTGATGGCAGTGCCCATGAAAAAAACTCCTCATATTTTTGCAGCTTCTCCAACAATCTGTACCAAACTCCAGTTTTCTACATTCTCGTTTGGCCAGTACTTCAAAATTCCACATGATCGGTCACAGATTGCAACAAAAAAGTCTCAACGCAGGAGTATGTAGATGAAGGGGGCAGGGCTATACAAATGAAAACTTCCTCAGTTTCCTATAGGACAAAATTGATTCTATTTATAAGTCCTATGGGACAAAATCAATAACCAGCTCTATTGGTCCCAGTGGAAATCACTTCAGATCTTGGGCTTACCAGAGACAGGCTTAGCAGTGCCTCCTGGGGCATACCTTTTTTTTTTTCTCCAGAGATAGCTGAATGAATTTCAATAATAAAGCATTGTATTTGGGAATGTCATTGCAATGTGGTCAACACTTACCTATTTCTTTTGACTTCGGGGCTGGCACTGGCCTCTGGGGTGGTTCCATAGTGTGTCTGAACAGATAGCATACAGATGCTTTGGACTATAACAAGGCGAATCTGCAACACACCAATCATTATTTTTACTATAATAAAGGATCTCCAGAGGCAACTGATGTTTCTTTGCTCTTTCATAGAGCATGGGTTTCTGTCCTTATTGAAACTGCCTGCTTCTTAATAACATCTAACTGCAGGCTTCTTGACACTTTCTGGTTTTGGACAAAATTCTTGTCATCCTTTCCATATATGCAGTTTTGACTCAAGTGACTGCTTGTACTGTATACAAGAATAGTTCCTGTGTTACTTTTTTGTTAATCCATTCTTCCTGTGCAGGACTCATTCTTATGCCTTTATGATTACTGTCATTCAGAGACTTGCTTCAGTTGTCAGGATTAATCCTTCAGAGATATTAAAAGGCAAGACAAACCTTCCTCCTAGCAGTTGTTCAGAGGCCATGCCTGTAATTTAGAGCTTAAAAAACTCCAGGTCTTTATGAAGGAGTGGGACCAGTGGTTAACTCATATAATAAGAATACCCTTCCCTATCCAGTGCGCCACATCATCCTTCTCAATCTTGCATGCCAAAGTACCTTCAACAGCACCACTATTGCCTCTTACTCACCAGCCCTGCCCCTTAGGCTTGAACCCTCTCTACAGCTCCTCATTTAGATTCGTTCTACCTGTCATTGTCTGCTCTCCCAAAATAGCTGATCCCTTTGTCATTCTACCCATCTAAATATTTCTGTCACCCAAGTTTCCTCCATTGGATACAAACTTCCACTGCCTAGTCCATGCCCCTTTCCTTTGACTTCCTTTGACTTTCCTTTGAATTGTAATTCCATGAAAATAGGTGGAATTTATCTTGTCACCAGCTCTACTAATCTAAATGGAACAGAGAAGACGGTGGTTTAAAAAAAGGAGATTCTGGTTATCTAAAAAAAGTGACTACATGAAGTCTGAGGTCATTACGCCCTTGACTCTGCGTGGTAGGAATGCTGTGGGCTCCTTTGAGAATCCCAAAACCTCATTAGGTTTTGGGACAAGTTGTGTCTGGCAGCTCAAATAGATTTTGAAAAAAAATATCTGGAAAAAATATCCATTTGGTTCTGGAACTGGTTTTATTACTGTTCTGTTTTTAAAAATTGTGGACTTCTTTGCATACTTCGCATGTTGATCTATTGCAGGTGGGGTGTGTCCCAATTGTTCCAATGTCTGTACTGTTACATGATTTGCTAGAAAAGTGTGCATTCTGAAGCCAATTTATTTTTTTAATAGATTATGTCAGGCCTGTGTAATGATTGATTTGATGACTGATGGATGGAAATAATATTGTGCTTTTAAAATTAACCCCTCCTTTCTTCCTCTTTTAGAAACATTGAAGATCAGAACTTTGGAGCATGGCTACAAGCAATGGAAACAATGACTTTGTAGTTCTGAGCAATGGCAACATTATATCCAGTACTGCTAATCCTGATCACCTTGCAACAAGCGATGGAAATGTTGCAGCCCAAAATGTCACATCTAAGGAAACTACAAGAAGAAAAGTGAGTGCAAATGGGTGCCTTCAGCTTAATGGCATGCTAAAAACATCATTTTTGCCTGCAGATGACCAAAGAACTCCGCAGGTGTTATCACAATGTTGTCACCCTTGCCCATATCATCATCCTTTAAATAACCATAATAATCAACAAGAATGTCTTTCACTGACTGGCAGCACTGCAGCATCTCCATTGACTTCCTGCTGCCCAAACCCTCATACTGAATATTCAGCATCTGCTTGCCAAAACCATGCACCTTTGTATCAGACTGCCTGTTGTCTTCAGTCCACGCCCTCATTCTGCCTCCATCATCAGTGGCCTGAACATTTTCAGCATCAGACAGCACAACAGCATATAGCTAGTATAAGGTAAGTAGATTAAATACCTAAACTTTCTGTTGCAGTACCTGTATTATGTATTCAGCTTTACTTGCTTCACAATAATAGATTATTTAAAGCAAACCATGGTGATCTAAATCAATCAACAATAGTATTTTTATACTGCTTTTCAACACAAGTTCACAAAGCGGTTTACAGGCAAATAATAATAATGAAGTTAAATGGCTCCCTGTCCCAAAAGGGCTAACAATCTAAAAAAAAAAAAAAAAAAGGCAGACCACCACCAGGAGCAGCCACTAGAAAGACACTGCGCAGGGGTGAAGAGGGACAATCATCTTCCTAAGTAGTTTCTGCATCTAGAAGCAAGCTTGTAGTCCAACACCACAAGTGAAAGGAACTACCTCCTAAGCACAGAGGGTTTAGTCTTTAAACAATATATAATAATAATAATGGCATCTCAAAAGATGGTCTTGTGAACAATGGCCAGGTTATTCAGGGGATGATAGCCAGGGGTGTAGCTAAAGAAGTGCAGAGGGGTGCATTTTGTTTTACAGTCATTCTTTAAAGTGCTTTGCTGTTTTAATGTCTTCCCCCCCCCCTTTGGGTTAGAATGAGATAAAAATGAATGTTTTATCTTATTTTAGTTTTCTTCTGAGCTGAGAAAATGGTTCTGTGTTTTCTTTGAATTATTGAACTGAATGTTATATTTAAAAAAAACTACCATCTTCTGCATAAGACTAATAAGATTACATAAGAATAGCTTCACATATGATCGATTCAGGCCTTGTTCGTCAGAAACTTTCTTGGGTTGCCAAGCTATGTCCTTATGCTCTCCTCTGTGTGGAGATGGGCCAGTCCTAGGTGGAACCTGCAGCATGGCTACAGTCCATCAGATATTGGCTGAAAATTCATTATACTTTTGTCCAAGTTAGCCTTTTACATCAGTTACTTTGAGAATTTAACACTGCTAATGAGTTAAATCACAACTTGTAGTGCGTTAAGCAAATCAGCTCTTTTGGCTTATCCTTGGTTATATTAGGATCAATGCTTCTAACAAGCATTCAGAAGGATTAAATGCGGTTAGCTATCTAATTTCTAGATTTACAAAGTGTAACAAATAAGGCCTGCTCCCCCTTAAATCTTATGATGGCTACCTATTTATATCATCTACAATGTCCACAAGAAGGCTGAGCTTATTCCCTGGCCAGGTTTAATGTCCTTCCATTGTTGGTTCTGTGTGGAAGATTCCAAGGGATCCCATATGATAAGAGATGCTGTTCTTGTGAATTCGGGGGGAATTGAGTCTACATTGCGTATGTTTCTATATTGCCCATTTATCCAAAGTGTCTAGGATCAAGCCTAGTATCTGGCTGGCCAGATGCAGAAAACATCCACGTTATTCTGAATGATCCTGTGGCTGGAAAGACCAAAGAGGCTGCTTCTTATATAGCTCACTAGCTTTTATGTACCCGGCTTCGCCCGGGTGTTTATATGTGCCATCCCCGACCCCCAGCTACTCACCACGCATACAGATGGCCCATTTATATGCCCCATCCCTGACCCCCCTCACATGTGTGCCCAGGTGTTTATATGTCCCATCTCTGACCCCCCACTCACATGTGTGCCCGGGTGTTGATATGTCCCATCCCTGACCCCACCCCCACTCACATGTGTTCCCGAGTGTTGATATGTCCCATCCCTGACCCCACCCCCACTCACATGTGTCCCTGGGTGTTGATATGTCTCATCCCTGACCCCACCCCCACTCACATGTGTGCCCGGGTGTTTATATGTCCCATCCCTGCTGCTGTACTGTATCTGTTGCTCTAGGTGTAGTAGCCCTCTGTTTCATATCCTGTAGTTGTTTGTGACGCTGCTGTACTGTTTGTGTTGCTCTAGATGTAGCAGCCCTGTCTCTCTTATCGTGGAGTCTTTTGTCACGCTGCTGTACTGTTTCTGTGGCTCTAGATGTAGCAGCTCTGTGACGTAGCGTTGCAAGTTTTTTTTTCTTTTTCCCCCTCAGGTGTTTCCTGTGTACGCTGTTGTTTCATCTTTGTAGCCTTTGGTTGCACCTGCCCAATTGCCTTACATTACACAGTGAAAGTAAACTTTCAGAGAGAAAGTAAACTTTCAACAGCCACAGCACCTTGTGCCAACTGTCCACTGCCAAGCAGGGACCGCCCACATGTCCACAGAACACATTGTATCGGTTTGCCTGTGGGAAACCTGTTTGCTGTTGTTTGTCTTCAACTGTCAAGAGTTCAGTTGCTGCCTGAAGATTCCGCATGTCATTTGCATCTCATCATGACATCACCAGAGCCTCGGAATGTTCGGTTCAGCCCATAGCCAGCCATAGAGAACCACAAATTCGCTTGTACCCGCGCCCGTGGGGGCCCGATCCATTCCAAAACCGCGCAGCGATGGTTTCGGGGGGGCCAAGGCACCCGCGTGCCGAGTTTGGCGCGAATCGGTCCAGGCGTTGCGCAGCCTATGTGGAACAAACATACACACACACACACACACACACACACACATACATACATACATACATACATACGCTCTTCTTTATATATATAGATATAGTTAAGCTGTGCAGCAAATGAGCTAATTGTGTCTGTATCTTTATTACAATTTTAACGTTAACGCCTCTTCTCATTTCATGTATTACCATTTGTATGCCAATAAAGGTCTCTACTATTGTGTGTGTAAGAAAGAGGGGGGAGGGGAGAGGTGTGTGAGAACCAAGCAAAAATGTGTGCGGTGTGTAGAGTTTGCAAGGCATCTATTTTGTCATGAGTAGAAATGTTGAGAAGCCAGTTCAGAAAACACCGTGTCTGAAACAGCCCTAGTTGGAAGTGATCCATAACTACACAGTGTGCATGTTCTGACAGTATAATATTAAACTCAGGTGTCCTCCCACTTTTCTATGACACATTAATTTAATTTAGTGTATAATGCCCACATTTGTTAGCTTTAATTGGGACTTGAAGAAAAATGTGATTCTGTTACAGGGGAAGGAACTCTAGTACAAATTTAACTAAAATTTGAGACTTGGCAAGTAGCCAGTTCAGCACAGCAGGTTATAGCGTGTTTTCCAGGGCTCTGGAGCTTACCATTTGTCAGTGACCTAACATTAAAAGAATGAAGTGTTGATTCTTGTTGTAAGTTGGTTATTAGAAAGGGCAGCGGTACTTGTGCTGTTTTTTGGTTGAGCGGGATTTGGTGTCATGTTGCGCTTTGAATTAAGAAAATTCTGTTGAATTCGAAATGAAATATGAGAACTCCAAACTCATTTCAGCATTTCAAAGGAATGTATTCAGTATATGAATTTTTTTGCCCTTAAAAAAAGAATCTGACTCTATATAAAATATAGCTATCTTTTACCACTAATCTTCTCTTGCTTTTGTTATGTTTCTTAGAGTATAGAAAAGAAGTGTAAGCTGAAATTCCCCCTCTTTAAATCCACATCTTGTACAATGTCTTTTAAATCTACAGTACTAATTCAACCTCTCTGAAAACAGTGTCACTGTATAACTGAACCATACCAGTGAGGTGTGGGGTAGAGTCAGGCAACTCAGGACAGAAGGTAGTTCATTCCCATAACCAATTTAAATGCAGTATTTCCCACCATCAAGCACTGTATTTGAAGGAGGTTAACCAGTGATGTGTACCACTGAAAACAAATATGAAATGACACTACAGACTAAAGGGCTGGAAGTTCACCACTTGGCAAACAAGCCACTATAGTTTTATATCACATTTGGAAATCTCATGGCACCCAGTGTACCCATGTTCAAGGCTTTTTCATGTATCATTGAATGATATTCATGTGATGTCAAGTTGGAACTGAGAGGATGTTATAGTTAATGCATGCTGCATTTGTGCTAAGACACTAAATTGCATCTGACTAAAATGGAGACTATCACATCTTTGTTCTGTTTTAGCGCTATGCCAACCATGCCGTTGGCGTGAAACAAATGTAGCGGCAGCAGAATGTTCACATTAACTACTTAAAGCTGTCAGTAATGAAGCATTCATTATCCAAGTTATGTATAAGAGATGCAGCAGTCTTGAAAGATTGCCTCTTGGGTACTCTGGAGAGGGGTGGGGTGTGCCTCCATTGCAATTGAGTCTTTAATTTGTGGCTTAAATATAAAAGTTACTCTAATTATGGCTCAGGATAGTAATATGGCAGATACTGCTTATGCAGTGTTAATACTTTTTGTTGTAACCTTTGGACGGAGAAGCTGCATTTGACTAAACTTCAATGTTTTTCTTGCACTACTGTGATTGATTGTGTTCTGGGATTCGAGGGTCTGCTGTTCTTCAGAATTCTCCACCACATACTTGACAGTGTTTTTCTGGCCCTGAAGCTCAGTCGTCCCATAACAACATAGTTCTAAAATGCAATTTTATAAAACCAAGTGCTTGACTAAAGCTGTGAGCTGAAGACGACATTTTTACCTTACTTTCATCTATTTTACAGCCTACAGTTAAGTACTTGATAGGCAGTTGGGAATTTGAGGAGGAAAAACACCTTTAAAAGGCTTTTTAGAAAGTGTGGGAGGATTTGCCAAAGCTCAAATCTGGCTCTTATAAAACAATTCCCATCTCAGTTCCAGGAAATGAGGCCTTGTTATCTAGAAGATTCTCAGAAGAAAGTTAGGTAAAATGTTAACCTGTTGAAAGAACAAGTATTCTAAGAAAAAAAAACCTTGGGAAATAAACCAAACTACTTTTGTGTGCAAGTAGTTAAATCTTAGCTTGCTTCTATGAGCTGCCAATAACAAGAATTAAATAAAACTTTCATTAGCTTAAATACAAATAAAGAGCAATCGCAAACTAAAGCACTACTTTTTAAAACATGTATTTTAAACTACAAAATTCCCTTGTTTGCTTATGTCACCAACCACAATGTTCTTGCACATAATAGAACAAGAGAGCAATATGGGAAAGATGCTGTGCAGCATAGGGACCTTTTTCTGTATGCAGTGATTGTATATAATTCTATACTAGGATTTTTACGATTTCCGAGCTTCAGAGTGGGTCTGGTCTGTTTCCCTTTTCTGCTAGCCTGGCTTCTGTTTCTTCAAGGCTAGAAGGTGACTATTTGCTTATAATTGGGTAGGTAATCAGGAGTGAGGCTTGCAGATTTCATTATATTAGGGACCGCTCCCACCTTTCCTGCTGTGATTTGACCATTGGATGTTGGTTCGTCCTTTGGTATAGTGCTAGAGCAGTGGTTCCCAACCTTTGTAGCACTGACACCAACTTGTTGGGACCCTAAGGCCAGAAGTGATGTCATTAAGCAAGAAGTGACATCATTGTGCCTGTAAAAACATCTGTATAGACTACCATAGGTTACCAAATGCAACAGTTGTTTTCAGGTATGTGCCAACACCTTGAATTTTTTTCAAAAACATTTTTCTGTTTGAATGTTCTCAGATAACGTTGCAAATGCAACTTTTTAATGTTGCGCAAATGCATCTATGGTAGTAAATGAAGTCTCTGCAACCCCCTGAAAATCAGTTTGTGACCCCCCCCACAGGGGGTTGCAATCCCCAGTTTGGGAACCACTGTGCTTAAAGGGTGGTCCTACTAGGGCATGTTCTCAAGGCTTTGGTCCATGCTGATCTGCTCTGTTTGATGCTATAAGGCTTGCCCAGCAGCTTAGGAGTCAGCTTTGAAAATTGAGAATTGCAAAATGTTTCTAGCTTTTCAAAGTTTACTTCTAGGCTGTGGCAATGGGGTTCTTTCAGGAGCTATGTAGGAGCCCTCCCCAGAGACATCTCCTGTCCCCAGAAGCCAGTGTAGGACCACTGATCAAGTTAAAATGAGAGTGCGGGCTGCTGCTGCTGAAAACCAACATCAGCAAACTGAGAACAGGGCAAGCCTGGATTGGTAGTGTTTAGATAACTTACAGTAATCTTATACACTCAACAACCCAATGCAACAGTCACTAATGCTCTGTTATGATCACAGGTCATGGTTAGCTATTAGAAGCTTCTACCTCTAGCTTGCTATAAACCACAGGTGTGTGTTTTGTCTGAATACAGGAAAGGGGTTGTAGCAAGCCACTTTTTTCAAACTAGAATCATTGCACTCTGTTCATAATTCCTCTTTTGCACCTTTTCCAGCTCTACAGTCTTTCTTGATATGTGGCTGCCAAACTGCTACACAGGAGAGGCATGCCTCGGTATCCGCTAGGGTTCCGTTCCAGACCCTCTGGTGGATACTGGAGATGCCTTTTTAAAGGTAGGGGAACACAAATGGTTTTGCTGCAACAAGGTAAAAAACAATTTGTTCAATGTTCCCCTATCTTTTTAATAGGTGTCTCAGTAGCCATGGCATCCGTGGATAACTGAAACATTGGACACCAAATCAGGGGGTACAGGGGCATGTCCGTAACCCACTGTGGCCCCTAGCATAGAATTTGTTTCCTTTGCTGTTTACCCAAAATTTCTCATCAATGAATTATCTTGTCTACACATATAAACCCAATTTGTTAGGCTTTAGCCTTCCTAGCTCTCCTTTGTTGATAAATTAGTCACAGTCAACTTTAATGTAGTAAGTTCAAGCTTTATTAATATATTTTCATAGGTCCCATATTAGTTGATAGTGTACCTGTGTTACACATGAAAACAATTTGCTGTACTTTTGCCCCATTGCCTTAGGTTCTGCACTAAAATATCAGACCTGAAACAATTTCAGACATAGTGACTGGCAATTAAATATAACATATAGGCTAATTTTTCCTAGTTTAATTGAACAGCATATTAAATTGTCATCCTAAGGGCTTGCAATCATTCTAATTAAACTATCCTGTCTTTTTGCAACTAGTTCTTTTTGCCATTCAGAAAGGGCTTCTTAAATTCTTTCTTTGGCCTCTGCTCCACAATCCTAGAGTATTGACATCTTTTGACCTTTAAACGATGTCATTTGCAAATGGTACAAAAAAAGTGTTTGAAAACTCATTTCCCATGCTCTGCATACCTCACCATCCAAGAAACAGCAGAAGAGCTAGTACTTAACCTAGTGATCTGTTAGTCCTTTAAACTATGGTATCCAAATAAGATAAGTAATAAAGGTAAAAGTTTCCCCACGACCAAATGGTCTAGTCATGACCGACTGTAGGGGGTGGTGCTCATCTCCGTTTCAAAGCCTGTAGAGCCGGCGTTTTTGTCCAATCATGTGGCCAGAAGAGTACTTCTGTGAGTACCTGTGAGTACTCTGTGAGTACCTGTGAGTACTTCTCACAGGTAGGATACTGCTCTAGTTAGCAGGATAGTCTATTTTAGCCAGTTATAAGGCTTGTAGCAAATTATACACAAACTATGTTTTAAAGTGGTAAAATGTACACAAAATAAGAGCTGTGAGCATCATAATACAAGGACAAAAAGGTAGAAATCTTTTGGTCAGATAGATGAATGGCTTCCTTTTTCCAAACACTTGAGCAATAAGTTCTAAACAAGCCACTAGACTGTCTGAAAAAAGACCAGGCTCAACAAGACACTTTTTCTGTTCAGCATTCATGGATGTATGCACAAGTACTGGGCAGTTTTTTCTGAAGTTTTTCTGAAGTTTCTTTATTAAGGTGAACTTCTTGTGTACATCAAACATCTGCATAGAGAACTATACTTTCCTCCAGCTGTCTACATCTGATAATAGGCAGTTGATATATCAGCAAGTAAATTTAGAAGTTGCCACCCTTTCCCAGTAAAAATATCAGAAAATCACCTTAATGCTTGGCAAAAGATGCAAACTGATCTCATTTGAACAAAAGTAAATCTTGGCTAAACAGTGTTGTAAAGAATGATGAAAAGTAGACTAATAATTTAGACTCTAGTTTACATTATATTATTTTACTCACTAATTGCAAATCTCTACATAGCCATATGGCCAAAAAGGTAAGGAATGCATCAAACATGTCTCTGTGTCCAGATTGCAAGTGTCTTGGGGCAGGGACATATTCTCTGTAAATATATATATATATATTTAAATATATGTAAATATATACTGTGTGTGTGTAAGGATGGCTCTGTGTTTGAATAAGAATATATAATCTGACTCTGTTCTCTGGACCTAGAAAACAGGTCATCCATTGGAAATTACTTATTCTAAAAATAAATTGAATGTATATGTTTAGGTCTGTTCTCATGCCAACCAAATTTACTAGCATCTGTAGTAAAAGACATAATTTATTCCTTTGAGCCAGATTAGGTCATTCTGATAAATGAAAGGAATTGCAATATAAGGATCTCCTTAGAAATTGAGATTTCATCTGATATAATTAAAATTAGACTGTCTGAACCGTCTTTTTGATTTGAGTATGCAAAAATGGAAACTTATCTTTTAGGTGGGCTAGAGAAGATTGATTTTTACAAATTTGATCACTGGATATAAATGATCATGGATATATAATTTTGTTGAAATAAAAAATGCAACCCTGAACAAATGAAAAATTATAAAATGAGCACATGATTTGTACACTTGCCATATCTTTTACTGTTTTGGAACATTGTTTTGTAACATTGTCAAAAGGGCACTAAATTCATCCTTTTGATAAAGTGAACTCTAGCCCACGAAAGCTTATACTGAAATTTTGTTTTGTTTTATAGTCTTTAAGGTGGACTAAAACTTTGTGTGTTTAACTTTTCTCTAAATGTCATATTTGGCGAAACTGTGCAATGGTATGTAGTTCTGATAAACCTAAAAAATAAACATTACAGCACTGTCAGAAGTGGTATTCTTCTATTGATACACACATTCATTTATGATGGACATGCTTTAGAGCAAAACAGGTTGGAGGTCTGTCATAATATTAGTGAACTGCATAGTAGGTTATGAAATCAAATAGCATCCTATCTTGTTTGCAACCTGTACAAGAAATTGTAATTATTGGAGAAATTGTTTCTCTTGTGAACATGGTATTTTGTATGTTGGATATTGGAAAGATTAAGGAATTAGGTATACATTGTTATCTTCTCCTACTCCTGGCGGGTACAATTCTAGGGAGCTAATAAAGCTCATCACCATATCAGCCTGGTCATGTGCTGTGTGTATATGGCCCCTTTATTTGGCCTAACAACAAAACAGAGAAAGAGAAGGGGTTGGCCCTCCTCCCTGGATAAGCTCTATGCATTCTCTTCAGACCCAGCCTGAGGTGTGTTTAAGTAGAATCCTTCCTTCTCTAGTACAGACTGGGATAGGACTTCTGAGGGTACCTCAAACCCCAAGCCAACTGCTGTGGCATTGTCCAGTGTTCCTTTGAGATGGATTCTAGATCCCTCAACAGACTACTTCAGTCCCTCCCTGAGTGAACACAGGCCTGTAGATCTTCCCTCTGTTAACCTTTGGCCAGACACCCATGATTAGGTTGCCTCCACCTCTCAGGCTTCCTCCCAATCTTGTCATCTTGGGTCCTGATAGTTATGTCCTGTCCACTGTACAACTTGGCCCCTCTAGAGATACTTGTTCCTCCTCTTCCCTTACCCTTCTGTGGATGCTAGAGGATGGCCTTCCCCACTCCATCCTTTTCTTCATTGTTGATTGCTGCTGCTTTGCTTCCTTCCCTGCTGCTGGAGGGAAGGAATTAATCTCTTTAATCGGTTCAAATTAGCCCCATTCTCTAATGGCCAGCTGCTGCCTATTCGACTGACAGTCAGGGTGTGGGTGACAGATAATGACATAGTTGACGGTTGCACCACCACCTGACAGGTCAGCGGATCTCCAAGAATGGGTGTAAAATTCTGAGGATGTGCAGTAATGTAAAAAAAGCACATTTTAGTCATGTACAAACAGGTAATTGTTTCTCAAAACTAGCAGCCTTCAGTGTTTTTGTAAAAGAAAATTGGATATGGACTCATTTAAAAGTAATATGGCTAGTATGTAATACAGTTGTAAATAAAAAGTGCTATACAGGCATGCTCTGGTATCTATGGTTTCAGTTATCCAGTTACCATAGATATTGGGATGCCTGTTAAAAAGATAGGGAAACAGCTCTTTTTTACCTTGTTGCAGCAAAGCCATTGATGTTCCCCTATCTTTAAAAAGGTATCCCCAGTATGGATGGTTTGGGTACCCACAGTGGGGTCTGGAACAGAACCCCAGCAGATAGCTAATCATAGTTAGCTAATCATATATGTTGTTGTTGTTCAGTTGCTAAGTTGTGTCCGACTTTTCGCGACCCCATGGACCACAGCATGCCAGGCCTCCTTGTCCTCTACTAGCTTCCGGAGTTCGCCCAATTTCATGTTCATTGCTTTGGTGACACTATCTAACCATCTCATCCTCTGCTGCCCCCCCCTCCTTTTGCCTTCAATCTTTCCCAGCATGAGGGTCTTTTTAGAAAAGAGTCCTCTCTTCTCATGAGGTGGCCAAAGTATTTGAACTTCAGTGTATGTCCTTCCAGGGAGCAATCAGGCTTGACTTCCTGTAGGATTGCCCAATTGGATCTCCTTGCAGTCCAGGGGACTCTCAAGAGTTTTATCCAACACCATAATTCAAAAGCATCTATTCTTCGGTGCTCTGCCCTCCTTATGGTCCAGCTCTCTGACTACTGGGAAAAACATAGCTTTGACTGTACGAACCTTTGTTGGCAGGGTGATGTCTCGGCTTTTTATTAAGTTGTCTAGGTTCGCCATAGCTTTCCTCCCAAGAAGTAAACGTCTTTTAATTTCATGGCTGTAGTCACCATCTGCGGTGATCTTGGAGCCCAGGAAAATAAACTCTGTCACTGCTTCCACGTCTTCCCCTCCTATTTGCCAGGAAATGACGGGAGTGGTTGCCATGATCATAGTTTTTTTTTAATGTTAATCTTCAAACCAATTTTGGCACTTTCCTCTTTTACCTCTTTTTATCTCTGCTAATTCCTCTTTTATCAGAAGGTTCTTCAGGTCTTCCTCACTTTCTGCCATTAAGTTATTCATATAGCCAAACACTATATTAAAGTACTGAAAAATGCATAAGCAGACATAGTTTAATGTAATAAAATGCCATTTGTTGAAAAAGAAAAAAAACATACAGTGGCATTATGAAAATTATGTATCCAGTGGTTACAATAATTAATGTTTGCACAACATGCAAGAACCCAGCTGCTAGCTTGTCTTGTTTAAGGGTCTGCTATGGACCAACTAAATATAACATCAGCAAACATTTTTGTCCGACTTGGGTTGCTGATGAGTCTCAAGTACAGTAGGTTTGAACAGTTTAAAGTATAATGGGAAGCCTGCTTCTGTCCATGCTTCTTCCCCAAACCCCCTCTTTCCAGTTTTTTCTTCTGATGCAACTTCAAAATCAAAAGTAACCCACAGCAAGATGGAATAGCAGAAAAGTAGCTTCAGGGCAACAGTATGTTTGAAAAGAGTTCTCTCTCGCACCTGCCCTAATGCTTCAGTCTTCATCATGTTTAATGGAATTAGCAGAACTAATGGTAGTTAAGTTATACTACCATTGTCTACTTTTGTCCTAAGATAACTTTCCATCTAACTGTAAATGCAATCAGTTGTGTGAGTCACCTCCTTGAAGTGGTATAGTCCAGACATAGACTTGCACCTAATCTGTTTATGAGAAATGGATCCAGGTAAGAATTCCTGGCGATGCACTCAGAAGATTGTATCCAAAGAAAATTAGACAAAGATCAACCCATTGAAATTAATGGGACTTGCAGTGTAATCTTTGTATTTGCTTGGATGAATCCTACTGTGTTAATAGGCCTTGCTCTCAGGAAACCATGAACAGGATTACAGCCTCATGGGTAATAGTCTTTGGATACAGCCCAAAGTGACTGCCTCACATTGGTGGCATTGCCTTCCTGCTTAAGAAAATGCACATCATGTGAGTTAGCTCTTGTTCTTCTGTTTGTCTGTAAGCAGAATGGGATGAGATAAAAATGTAAATGAACATGACCATATATATTTTTAGATTAAATCTTTTTTATCTGACTTATGAAAATAATTTTGGATTTTAGTCTATAAGATTTTACCAATATGTACTGTCATACATTACTATAAACTTTCAAATTTTCTATTAGTTTAGTCTTTCTAAATTTTTACGTAACTTCAGCATTTTTCTTTCCATACATAAAATGAAATGCTGACCCTCTGGCATTTTCTTTAGACATAACCTCAGATCTTTTCATCACATTCCACTTAATGAAGACACTATATTGAGGTAAAGAATTTTTCCTCAGGAAATAAAGTAGGTGTCTAAACAAGTGAAGGAAATTTTAATAACCAGGTGTGTCAGCAGTGAATGAAACTCTTCTCTGGGTTTACAAAGAACATGTGTATTGGTGCTGCTTCAGGCTGCATGTATGTAACATGCTTTGTAATAAGTTGTACTTTATTGTTTGAGCTGGACTTCCGTTTCTTTGGGTGGAAACAAGACTGTAACAAAAGGCAGCAAGGAAACTGTTTTTTATATTTATCTACAAGGGTAGCAGGGTCCAATTGCAAGGTCCATGTCCAAAAGTGGCCTGGGTAGCATCAGCATTTTTCAGATGTGGTTGGACAACAGAAGCACTATTTATAGAGATTGATTTGAGCCAAAAGGAGTTGGAACATTTGGAATTGTGATTATGAAGTGTTTTGAGCAAGAGACTCTGCTAGACTGCTGTTGTCACTTTAAAATTGTTGTTGTGCATACTTACCTATCTGTGGCAGAACATTGTTTTTAAAGGGCTAAATTCCAGTTCCAGCTCTTAAGTAATATTGTGTTAAAGCAAAGTGAACACTATCAGATTCATTTTTAGAGTTCGACAAACTAAACTAAAATCTGATCCATGCTGTCAATGGCTGTTTTGCAGCCTTTAATGCAACTTGGATGTTTTGTCGATATTTGGTGTATTTTCACAAAGATGAAGATGAGTTCCATTTGGAAATTCGCTATTTCTCTAGGGCACTGCTCCCCAAACGTTTTAGCACCAGGAGCCACTTTTTTAAAATGACAATCTATTACAACCCTCATTGGACAAAAAAACTAGTCTAGAAATTATTTATTAATATTAATTAATAATCAGTGTCCTGTTTTGATGCAGCTAGAGACCTTACATAATGTATGTGTGTAGACATTTTTTAGAATCTGCCTAGAAATGTAATTCAGACTGTTCCCGCAGGTCTTTACAGTCATTCCAGGGTACCCAGAAAGCTGAACTGGACAGCAAGTTATGCAGTTCCAAGCCAGACAAAAGGCTGAAATTGGGTTCACACTTGATCTACAGCATGCCAGTTACTAGAGAAAACTGGAAAATGTGACATTTTAATTTGGGGGTGGTATGAGGATTACTTTATACAACAGGTTAGCATTCCAGCCACGAGAGCAATCTTGCCATCCGAACTGCCCATTGCTGCAGTTTTCTTCTGCAAACTGGGAAAGGGTGCTTGCAAAGTTTTTTTTAATATTTCATAAATGTTTCTTGACCCACCAAAAATTGGCTTGTGATCCAATGGTGGGTCCCGACCCACAGTTCGGGCAGTACTGCTCTAGAGGAAAACAGCTAGCCCAGTCAGGGCTAGCTGGAAACATCAAAGACCAATGTTTAGCTTCCAAAAGAGTTAAGGTTAAAATTTTAAGACTTCACAGTCTTGATTTAATTGATAAAATTTTCTAATTCTGTCAGTATCATGAGTAGATATACAACATAAATGAAATTTTAACCTTCACTCTTCATGTCCCCTCTTAGGGAATTGTGGAGGACTTCGACATGCTGTGAGTTTTGCTGAGTGATTTCAATTTCCTCTTAGAGATGCTCACTTGACCTTGTGATGCTTTATAAAATTGGAAAGAGTCCACAAATAAAATGTTTTGTGGAAAGTACTCTGTGCCAAAAATGCTATTGAGGGCTACAGGGTTATCATTTAGGTTCAAGTACATGCATATTTAATTTCACTAATGGAAAGGGATATGTGGAAGAGACATAAGGATTTTTGCTGGTGAAATACCTTGAGGTAAAAAGTCTGTTCCAAATTAGATATTGGCCTGCACTCAAATTGTGACATGGTCAGCTTCTCTTTTTATTCATTGCTGGGGTCACTCGTGTTAGCATGAGGTCGAGCTGTAGCAATCCCTAAACCTACAGTCTGGTGTGCAGAACAGATGGAAAATAAGTAGCATGGGAGACGTACATCATGGTTTGCTTATATATTTGAAAGCTTAATCTGATTTGATAAACCATGGACTGATGCCTCTGAACTAAACCATTGAATACAACAGAACGTGTCACTGTGACACACAAATATGGAGGGTCCAGCAAAAGCATGTGCAGGATATATGCTTGATTGCTGATTCACATATGAAATTTTCCCTATATACCTTTCCCTGTTTATACCATTCCTGAAAACAGTTCTTATAGTGAAAATTGGAATGAATACAATTATTACATTAATTTCAATGGAAAAACTTCTAACATCTAACTGGAAGAAAAGTCCATTGTGGGCTATAGGCAATGATGGGTTGTAGCCTCCTTACATTAGTAGTAGGCTACTTCAGAGTACTGGGTGCAAGGGAGTGGCAACAGGATGCAAGCATCTTGTTGTCTCATGCCTCCCTGGGGCACCTGGTGGGCCGCTGTGAGATACAGGAAGCTGGACTAGATGGGCCTTTGGCCTGATCCAGCAGGGCTCTTCTTATGTTCTTATGTTAACTTAGTTTAAAACCATTCTACATTCACCCCAAAAATCACCCTAGATGCCTGATACCATAAGGAAGAACTTGTGTGGCGTGATGTAGAACAAATGACATATAGCACGAGTAAAGTGTTAAACAATGAAAATATTTCAGTTCTAGTATATGAGGTGTAGCACCTCAAGCTTTAGTTGCAGTGAACCACTCAAAGAGCAACTGTTGCAATTCATCTGTTTCCACATTTCCCATGAGTTTTTCATCTTCTTTATGAAAATATTCACAGAAATGTGTAGAAACACCACTCCCCCAAAAAAAAGATGCATGGTAAAAGGGAGTGTATTGATCTTGTATCAAATCTTGGTAAAGGTAAAGAGGGATGGTCTTAATATGTACAGTACATATAAGTGAAAATCTGTATAGCAACATATAGAGGGGGGAAAGTGTGCAGTGATCATCTTCAGGAGAGGGAGAGAAGTGTGTATGCCAACTGAAGTCAACAGGTGTGTGTGTTTATCAGTAGATGCACAGGTGGGGAGACAGCTGCATAAAATCATATTCATGGCATTACACAATCATGACTTAAAATGACTATGAGTACATATTTATCCTTGTGTAGGAAAATTTAATGTGGGAAATGGCCCTGAGACTATAAAGAGACACTTCTAGCATACATTATTATAAAAACTAATTTCAGTAGATGGTGCTCAAGAAAACTTAGGCAATGTTGACAAATGCACTATGTAATTTTGTTGCCTATCAAGTGAATTCATTTTGGAGTTGATGGAAAGGTAAGAAAAGCAATATAAATGCCCTATAAATGATTTCTCGTGTATTCAATTTACTCCAGAATCCAAACCTTAAGGAACATTTTAGATCCCAGTACAACAGTTACAATTAATCCCCTTAGATTTCATGCCATAGGATAATGGTCTTAATGTTCTGAGATGGTCAGAATTTTGCAACAGTATACCTAAATAATGTAGCAATATATAGGTGGATTTAGAATGAACATCTGGATCATTTAGTGTCATGTTTACAAGGGCAGGGGAGAACTGGTTTATCCATCGTCAATTGGTAAGAAAATAATAATAATACATGTATTTATATACCGCCTTTCTTAAGGTCACTAGATTTCTCTAATGATTACAACTCAAGGCGGTTTACATAGGCAGACTTTTCACAAACCCGAAGGTTTTTACAATTTCCAGAATGTTCTATCTTTCAAGAACCGCACTCAAACAGATCTTTCTTTCTGGATTTAGCCTTCTTTTTTTAGCCACCCATCTGTCGTCTGCTGGCTGATGAGGCTTCCCTGCTCTCACCAGAGACTCAGCTGAGTTCAGCACACTCCTCCTCCCACGAGGCAGCTGAAACTCAGCTTTTAATCAGCCGCAGTTTGCAAGGTCTGCCGTTCACACAGACTTCCGGGAGTCTCGAGCTCACGACCTTGAGATCTTCAGTTGTTATCTTCGGGCAAACGGAGGCATTAACCCTCTCGGCTAAATCTTCTGCCCTCTCGGCTAAATCTTCTGCCCGGCTAAATACTTGGGGAAGAAATGTAGGCTATTACCTGTGTGTGTGTGAGTGAGTGGGGTGGGGAATAAAATACCAGACTAGAAGCAAACCAGGCTGACTTAAAAAAAAAAAAGATTCCAACATAAGAGCTACCTTAAAAATGCAACCCAATCCATATTGTTGTCAGAGCCAAACTATTGCAGTCAGTGCTTCACAGTTAATTGAAAGGGCTTGTTATGCTCTAGCACAGTGGTTCTCAAACGTTTTAGCACTTGGAGCCACTTTTTCGAAAGACAGTCTGTCTGGGACCCACCAGAAGTGATGTCATGGCTGGAATTGTGCCACCAGAGTCTGCTGCTTTCCTGAGAATGCATCAATAAGTTAGGTTATTTCTCAGCCATTTTCCAATAGCAAAGTGAATCGGAAAGGGGGAAAAAAGTCTATTTACAACTTTGATACAAGCAAAATGACCACACAGCCCTCCCCTTTCCAGCATCTCATCTTCCCATATTTTTAACGTTTCGCCCCTCACCTGTAATTGGCTTATGATCCACTGGCGGATCCTAACCCACAGTTTGGGAACCACTGCTCCCATAGCTACTAGACGTATGTTTCTTAATAAGAAGACCTATGTTTGGAAGACACAAATTTTAGAAGTTGTTGTAACCATGGTCACTGCCCATTGGTCCAGTACTAGCAAGCCCCCCCCCCCACTGTTAACATGTTCTGTCCCCTGTTCCTCTCAGGGCAGCTGCTGTACCCAGGGAGATAATACAGGTGCCCCAGTATCCACTAATTCAGTATCCACGGTTTCAATTATCCATGGATACTGGGACTCCTATTGAAAAAATAGAGAACATTAAACAAATCTTTTTTACCTTGTTGCAGCAAAAATACTGATGCAAAATACCTATCTTTTCTAGAGAAAATACCTATCTTTTAAAAAGGCATCCCCAGTATCCATGGTTTCAGGTATTCACAGTGGAGTCCAGAACAGAACCTCAGCGGATACCAGGGCTTGCCTTTATTTCCATATTTATACTTTGGATACCCAATATTGGATCCAAACCAATGATTTAATATTGCAGTCTTTTATACTAAGCCATCTTGGGCAAACCAGTTAATCTATAAATGGAAATAAAAATGGAAATAAAATGGAAATAAAAATTGTTCATGCATTAAGCATGTCTTTCCTAGATGAATTATTGTGAGGATGAATGGTAAATAATTTAGTAATCAATGTTTATTGTAAATTGTTATATCAGTTTGTCAGACTCCTCTCCCACAATTCAATGCAATCATATGTATCCTCACAAACCTTTTTCTGTGCTTAGTCTGAAAATGTCTGGCATGTAATAAAACAGATAACAGATAAGCTAACTTAAAGTTTTGACTTGTTAGTAGAGATGTACTGTGTTAATTTAGGGAAATTCTCTCCCCCATCCATTATCTCATACTTAGGCAGGAGGTCTCTAAAAATGGAACTCTATTAGCATCAGGGCTGATCTGGGGAGAAGATTGTAGTTGACCATTTCTTCCTCCAGCATAAGCTAGTGGGTACTGCGTCACAGGAGTGGGAAGTACTTAGGAGGGGGAAGGATGGCTCTTCCAGCATAGCTTTTCTGGCTCCTTGGCCACAAGCACTCTTTGCTCCAGGACAGTGTGCCCCCTTTTATCAATGGTCCCCCCCTTTAAATGCAACCCAGGTCATCCTTAGGCCCCACTAATTGCCCACCCTTGTCCCAACCCCTGCACTCCTGGGGTGGCTCCCTGTGCGCCTGCCAGCAGAGCTGTTCCTAGCATCATGTAACTACTGCTGTCTCACCAGGTCTCTCCCAGCCTTGTCAATGCCACCCCACTTACAGAGATGGCACAGGGGTACTCAATGCTCCCTCTAGGAGCGCCGCTGTGCAGAGCAGAGCTGCTCTTTGGGGAGCTGAATGAGGCTTAATACCATTAACCTGGATGAGAGAGCGGTAATGTTCTGCTGCATGCAGCCTGAGGGCTCTTCATTGCCTCTGATGAAGCTGGCTAGTCCAATCCCAAATTATTTAAGTCCTTTATGTAACATCTTTCCGGGAAAGAGCCAGGATCCAGGGAATTGCAACATCATGCTTCATTGTTTTTCAGGAAAAAAAAACCAGCATTCCCCTCGCCCTCCTTCAGCAATGCTTCAAAGCAAGTCACTTTTGAAAATTAGGGCTGTTTCCCATGCTGTTTTGTGGTACGGTATGTTCAAAGACACCAAGCGTAAAAAGAAAGTCACCAACCCCCTAGCCTGGGTATGTATAAGCTTTTGTGTAAAGTCTTGGGATACCATCCCATGTCTGTGTCCCCCCACCCCACTTCCTCAGTGCTTTTAAGCATATTTTATGCTGCACAAAATGATGGTGAAGTCCTTCAAGTCTGAAAAGGTTAAAGGTCACACCTGCTATCGAACTGTTTGGTTCTAAAACTATGCCTTTAAAAAAAAACCTTATATGCCAAAATGAATTCCTGCACTGTAACCAATATGTTGCAGCTGTTTATGACAACTTTATTATATTGCTCAGTTTGAAATGTTATCCTTCCTAGACTTCCAACAAGAAATGCGTTAGTTATGCTGTAAGTACTGAAATGCATAGCAAATAGATCTTTCCTGCTCAGTTAATAGATGCCGATATGCAGAGTTTTGAAAGGTTTGCCTAAAACTGTTGGGTTGCTTTTATTTCTCCCTGCAAACTCTCCCCTTGCAACCTTCCCAAGTTGCAGGGGGATAAAGTGCTGCCATCCTTCACAAGAGCATAGTTAACATGTGGATAAATCAACTAAAAGCATATTCCCCAACTGCTTGGTGTAACTATTGTGACAATGAATTCTATGTAATCTCTAATTTGAAGCAACTGTGAACTATTAAGATATAGCTGTCAGCACTGCATTCTCTTGGGCCGAGAGAGGGTGATTCTTACAAATTAGAACGCTTAAAATTTTAAAATATTTTGTTGCTTCTGAGAAGACACTATTTGTGGTAGTGGTTTGTGTATTTTTAGGTTGTAGTTATATTTTGTGGTTTCAGAAGTGTCATTGCTACATGGCAATAAAAACACATACTGTTTCAAAACCAGAAATAAAATGTCATCAAGTGAACTTCTGTTGAAAAATTTGACCAGCAATTCTGTGGCAGAGGTGTGCACAGAAGCACCTTTTAGAAATGACCTTCTCTGAAGTGAAGTTCCTGTTTTACCTGAAGCCATGGCTTAAGTTACTGCTCCTCACCATCTGTTAGTTTTGTTTGTCATGTCCATATATCTGGCATTTTTTTTTTAAAAGGCTGCAGTTTTTCCAAGAGGTTTTTTTTTAGACATTTTAGTTTTGAAAGCAAGATTTGATAAACTTTTTTGCTAAATGTGCTCATGAATGTTTGTGTTTTTTGGATGTGAACAAATGCTTGTCCAGATTCTTGGTCATGCTGTCCATGATTGTAATAATACCAATAGCTTCATAGTTTAGGAGTTGCCTTGGGTTTTGTCAGGGAGAAAGGCAAGGTAAAAATACTGTAAAAAAAGACCTTCTTTGTTTTATTTTGGTACATAAGAAAAGCCTAGCTGGATCAGGCCAAGGGCCCATCTAGTCCAGCTCTCTGTATCTCACAGTGGCTCACCAGATGCCTCAAGGCGCACACAAGGCACTTGTATCTCACTGCCACTCTAAGGTAGCCTATTACCCTTGCATTACCCCCAAGGAAGACACCAGACTGTGATTTATTAAACACAAGTGACCAGTTTTTAAGTCATGAAATGTACTGAACACACTATCCCGCACTCGCTAGTCTGAGTTAGGGAAAAAAACTGCCATCCATTACATTACAGATGGGGCCTTTTTATCTTCAAGGGTTCTGTTTTCAGTACCAAGAAGTTCAAGGGTTCTGTGGGTACCAAGAAGTCCACACGTAATTAAATCCCCCCCCAAACCCAACCGGAGCACAGCTTTGGTCAAGGCGCACAGGGCTTTCTGAGTCCCACAAGGCCTTAAAAACCTCAGCATTAAAAACAAAACTTCCAGTTTTGTGAAAAAAACAGAATTTTGTGTTTTTCTGCCTAAACAGCCATTCTGAAACCTGCCAAGACCACATGTGGCCTCAGCAGGCGGCAGAAGAACCTCCAGAGGTGACCGGAGCACAGCTTCAGTCACCATTGGAGGCTTCAGGTTGAGCCAAATCCGTGGATAACTAGGCCCAACCTGTATTTCCTATCAGTGAAGAAAGATTCGGCCATTTTTAAAGCACTGCAAATAAAGTGCTAGGTATAATTAGGAGTTGTATAGGAATAGGATTTTACGTTTGTTGCCAGTTCTCTCCTAACAGCCACGTAACTTAATGTTGTAAAGAATAGTTTGAGCTTGCCTTTGAAAATGTTCACAAACTCTTCCAGTATTCATTCTAAAGGTAAGGAGTATGGGAGTGGAGAGTGTTCTTTTCTTTCTTAACTTCTAAAACCTGCCTTGCTTTTTAAGCTGTATATGATAATGTTCAGATGATTTACTTGCCTGAAAATACTGGCACAGTATACAATTTTAAAAAGTAACTCTTCTATCGGAATGTGATAGAATAAAAACCTGAGTACTTTTTTTTTTTTTTTACATATTCAAGTTACTTACCTAAACTATTCTGTTTGATTTTTCAGGCCAGCCAAGATGTTAACACTCCCCAAAAGGTAGGATCTAGTCTCTTGTGAATTCTTTTTGTGTTTTTTATGTGCTTTGATATGTTACAACAAAGGTGGGACCAAAAAAAACAACCCCATATGCTTGTGCAGTAGGACCATCCATCTCGAGAGTAATGTATTTTCAAGGCCCTGTAGGTATAAAATTGTGACTTTGTGTGGCAAGGTTGCTTGGAAGAAGAGCATCCTATAAACCTGTGGACGAAGATATCTTGGTGATGGTAACCACACCACCACCCAATGTGGTCATTATTTAAGGTTCATTTATATTTCTGTATCTTTGTGTTTTTTGGTCATCCAGAGCAACAAACGATAATCTCCAATTATGCCAAAAGCATATAAAACAAAACAAAAAAATGAGAGAAAATATAAAACATAAGCTTATTCAATCATGGCACAAATAACTTCTGCCAAATCATTATTCAACCTGGAATGCTCTTCTAAACAAAGTTGGTATCAAACAATGTAAATGGACATTGCAGAGAAGAATCGCTAATTGTCCTGCTGTTGATTTTACTCACTATGATAGGACCCACATTTTATGACATTATATTGCATTATATGTGTTAGTATGGTGGCAAGCGTAGTTCCATTTAGCAAATTTAGCACCTCTTGCTGGATGCATATAGGAAGCTGCCTTATAAGGAATCAGACCATTGGTCCATCTAGCTTAGAACTGGCTACATTGACTGGCAGAGGATGTCTAGCATTTCAAACTCTTCAGTCTAGAAAAAAGGTGCCAGACAGGGGACATGATTGAGACGTACAAAATTATGCATGGGATGGACAGAGTGGATAGGGGGATGGTCCCCCCCCCCACAAAAGCAGAACCAGGGGACTAAAGTTGTGTGTTGGCAGAGTGAGAACAGATAAAAGAAAATACTGTTTACCGAATGGGAAACTAATCTGTGGATCTTCTAACCAGGAGGTGGTAATGGCGTCTGGCCTAGGTGCCTTTAAAAGGGAATTGGATGGATTTCTGGAAGAAAAGTCCATTGCATTCTACAGGCCATGATGGCAACCTCTTTATTTTAGGCATAGGCTACCTTGGAATAGCAGATGCAGGGGAGCGGCAACAAGATGCAATGTCTTATGCTCCGTGAGGCATCTGGTGGACCACTGTGAGATACAGGGCACTGGACTAGATGGACCCTTGGCCTGATCCAGAGTGGCTCTTCTTATGTTTGCTGCCTAAGCCAATTTTGGTTGGAGGCACTGCTTCTGTCTCATGCAAACTCCCACTTACCAGCTGATTTTCCGCTGCACTATAAGATTGTCAACCCATAAGAGCACAAACATCTCCCACCCGTATTGGTAGTACTTAAGACAAGATAGACCATGAGAAGAGATACATTAGGGAACAAAAGTTGAGAAACACTGTTGTGGATCATTTTCTTATGCTGAAAAAGTACTCTGTAAATTTTTCTATAATACTGACATGCTGATAAACAGATGGATATGAGAAAAATATAGAAAATGCCAACGTTCAACATAAAATAAGCAAGCTTTTACCATTGTCTCCTATTCTTGAACGATAATTGAGACAATTGTAGACAACATACCTTCCCTAAATTTCTGTATCTAAGAAGATGTAGTTGTCGTATTCTTCTCTGTGATGTTGGCAGAAGGAAACTTTGAATAGCTTTGGCTAGAAATTTCCATTTTGAGAAGAGAATGGTGTTTACAAAATCAGCACATGACTGAGCTGCTTGTCTACTGAGGCAGATCTGTTCAGGATGGGAAATCACTTTAGTACGTTTGAGGTATTGAGAGGTACAAAGCCTGCAGTTCAAGGTTGAGTGTGAAAAGCCAGTTAGGATTCATTTGGTGCCAAGATCGATATATTTGTCTTTCCTAACTTGGTGACTTGAATCGTCTTTCATACTGTAGAAAGGCTCATTCACTGCACTGGAAAGAGATTGTTTGCTTTCTACCTAATTAGACTTTCCACAGACCATAAAGAGAGGTTTTCTTTAATGTTTACAAACAGAATCAACCTACTAAATTATGAGGTCGATCTGTGGAGTGCACAAAAATCTTGTACACACAATTAACAAACAGTATCATAGCAGGAGAGCAACGTAGGAAGCTCATTCATAGATACTTTTTGTTCCCAAACAACATGGGCATGGAGTTATTCTTACAAAAGAATGAATTCAGATGGAGAGATCCTACTACATGTATTTTTTCTTGTGAAATGTCACACAGTTCTTAGACTTGTCTCTGTAAGATGCCTCCCATTAGTCATATTAATGAAGCTTTTTCCCAGTCATTGTCTAATGAAGATTTATTACCTCAATTTAAGAGGTTAAATAATGATTCCCAATTTATTTGTAAAAGTAAGAAAGAACCCAAAGGAATTGCTTGCAGAAGTAGAACAAAGCATGCTTATATCCACACTCAAAGCACCTAGATCAGCTATATTTAAAATATGAGAAGATGGGATGCTGGAAAGTGGGTGGCGTGTCTAGGTTATAAATAAGGGTTTTTGGATTGCTCTTGGAAAATGACTGCAAAATAACCTATTGCTGCATTCTCAGGAAAGCAGCAGGTTCTGGCGTCACAATGACGGCCCTTCTAGTGTGTCCCAGAAAGATTGTCATTCTAAACAGTGGGTCCCGGTGCTAAAAGGTTTGAGAACCACTGTTGTATAGGTTTATTTTTGATATTGAATTGAGACTGAAGAAGTTTAAAGACGAGTGGTATCTGCTTATTCTTACATGGCAGTTTTATTCAAAATGGTACTGTTTTTCTAAAACTTGTAGGTGCCACATTGGTTTGAGTAAGTATGTAGCAATTACCATAGCTGATCTATGAGTGCAATCTATTTTTTAGCAGGTCAGAAACAGTAAACAGTTGTGGCACAAAAAAAAAAAGATTTATTTTAAGTAGGCTTAACTGGCTTGAGTGTTTTGGCACAGATAGCAATAGGCGGATGTAAAAAAAATTCAGAAAATACTCTGAAAAGGAATAAAATGGGAAAGTGGGGGCTGTTTAAAGACTTAAGTCTATGTTTGTTGGTGGTAAATTCCACAGCACAACAAACAGATGTGATTTGTTCATTTTTTAAAAACAAAAACCACATATGTTATATGCATGTGTGAGCAAAATGGCCCAAAACAATTTTTAGGAAAGCTTCTATTGAAAGCTTTTTAAGATTAATAGCTGGCGGAAGGGTGGAGGAATGCAATCAGCACACGAGATGCTGAGGTTCCTAGGTGCTAAAGCCCCTCCCCCCCCAGTAATAGGCCATTCAACATATACATGCTGTTGGTTAAAAGGGCCAACACACAATGTTGTGGCCCTTGAAAGGACTGCTTTCGAAAAGGGTCACAAAGTGAGCAGTGGTTCACTTTGACATCTTATTTTAGAACTGTGAGAGATCAGTTTAATTCCATTCTAAAATGAAGCTAATGGTAATCTTTAACAGCTTTTGGTATGAAAAACCCATGAAAAGTTCTTTTCTCCCCTGGAACATTCCCATTTTAATGGCATTTTTGTTTTTGTTCTAGCTATGCAGCCCTGATAGCTGACTGGCCAGTGGTGGTTTTAGGCATGTGTACTGTGTTAATAGTTGTGTGTGCATTGGTTGGAATATTAGTACCAGATCTTCCAGACTTCTCAGATCCTTTATTGGTAAGTAAGCATTATTATCCTGTGCTGTGAAAGCATTGTGTTGGCACATTTATGTTTTTTAAGATATAAAGGTAAGCAAGGTAGCTATTAGGAATTCTAAGTGTATAGTATTGTTTTCAAATTCAGACGTGCACAAATAAAAGCCCCAATTGTGAATATTTATGAAGTTTGGTCAAGGCTACATGCTCTGAAATATTTTTGTGCAGCTGCTGAATCTTTTCATCAATAATAGAAGTGGAAAAGATCCTCCCTTTTTAGCAATACCTCCAAAAATAGTTTGAGTCCGGAACTTAGTATGGAAAGCAATTCAAGTACTATACTAGCAAATTAATGGGTTATTTCACTGCATTTATTCGTTTTAAAAAATTCTGTTCGGTTTTTCCTAAGCTCAAAACATTATACAACGTAAGAATAAAAAAATACAGTTGGTAAAAACAAATTAAATAAAAGCCCTAAAAACAATCCAAGAGAAGTTGAAACATGTGTCTCTTGATCCTCAAATGCCCAATGAAATAAATGTTTAAACCCCACTGGAAGCCTGTACTGTGATTTTCTGGTAGTTGGTTCCAGATATGTAGCAGCACAATAGAAGAGGCCATGCACCTTGCCACCATTCCCTTGGCTTCAGATGGTGGGGCTGTCCTATAATTAGAATATAGAACATTACACCCTCAATGTCCTAAGACGGTAAATTAAAAAAAACAAGACTTGTCTTTTAAAGGCTGAAATCAAAATTAAATGCACAGTATCTGAAATGCAAGATGTAATTGACATGTCTGTTCTTGTCAGGCCTTAGCCAGAACATTATCCTCAGTTTAGGGCTTAAGCGTTTTGCCAGTACAAAGCAAATGAAAGAGGGCAGCAGAAGCAGTGCTAAAAGGCTTGGAATACAAAGCCCCTAAGGAAATGAGATTGTTGGAGTCGGGGCTTGCATCACATGAATGGTTTTTGGAAGAAAGTTGCTTGGAAATGCATTGCATCGAAATTACTCCCTTTTAGTGCTCCATTTATGTACAGCAGGTTGCACAAGTAGTAGCTGCCATTGGTTTCTCACCTTGCTGCCACAAACCTCTTACAGTTCTGCAGTGGCATGGAGACAAACCACATGATGGAAGCCACTAGACAGTGATACTGCAGACAAATGGTTCATTGTACACAGCTCTGCCATGGGGGTTGAGTTCTTAGTGACCTTCATATTCTAGCTATTTCAATGTGAAGAGTGCCCATTTGTGTTTATCTTGAAGTGAATTATTGTGATACCTTCCTGTATGTGAACTTAACATGAGCAACGTGGTAATGTGTGTGCCATTTCTGAAACTGAGATAACTGAACATGCTAACATTGGCAGACAAAGTGAAAGAGAAACATCTGGGTGACGATAGAGATACTTTTCTAATAAAAAACGATGGGAGGAATTGGAGTGCACTGAAATCTAAGAAAAATTAAGTCATTAAATTGCCACAGGGCTATCTAAATTGAATCTCTTTAGCTGGGGAAAGGTTGCAATGTCACCCTTGTCAGACAGTAGATGGATTGCTGGTGACATGGGTATAAGAACCAATAAGTGGATTAGCCAATAAGGTTATGGTGAGACATGTGAGCAAGTTCCATTGTTTGTGCAAACTAGCTGGTAAAAGTTTTCATTTTATTACATACTGCTAAGCTTCTGGTTATTCCAGTTAAGAGGCAGTTCGGTGCTCCAAGAAGCAGCTGCAGTTCTTTAGACAACCAAGTGGGTGAATACCTTGTAGAAACAGCCTGGTCCAATTTATGAGCATTATAAATGTGCATTGACAAAATGCCTAGTAAAATGATAACCTTCAAATGGGTATATTAAAAGCTATTAATTATAGATTAGTTCCACTTAATTTGACTGAAAAACATCGTGTTCACCTTGAGTATTCCTGTTGCCTGGAGTGGGGATGGGGGAACAACAATTTTTTTTTTAAAAAAAAATTATAGATCCCTGATTACCTTTGGGGCTTCAGTGTTGAATTCATAAATTTGGCTATATCTTCTGAATATACTGCCATAATGTTTTCAAACATCTTTTCCTCAAGTACAATCTATGAGGAAAATGCCCTGTAGTGTCTTCAGGTTGTGTGATGCCTTGCCTCAGTTAACCAACTGGTATCAGATAGACAAAGAACAAGGGAGATCTTAACCAAACTTTACTGCTTCTATGAGAATAATTTGGAGACTTGTTGCATGCATTTGTATGGAATTGGAAAATGCCACAGGTTTTCAGTCTAATCCTTTTTTAAAAACAGGGCCTATTTATATCTTGGCCTTAACCTCCTGCAACCCACAATACAATGAAAGGTATGAGCAACTTGGTTTTCAGCTGGTATTTATCAAGTGGAGCACGGCCAAAGGGAACTTCTAAAAGCCCAGGGCAATCTGACTCCTTTTTGCCATGCCATTGCACTGTTCTTATGTAGAAGTCTGAAGATAAAACTTCATAGACTGTTCCATGTTAATTTTTTTCCCTGTTCTATAATGTGTAGAATAACTTGCCTTATTCTCTGGCTATGCTGTGTATTGCCCTGCAGTTGCTCCAATCCTTGACTGGTATGTTGATGAAATACGCAACATTGCAATGTTGAGACTTAAAAAAGTAGTATTTCATGTTATGGGGAAGGGAGGAATTTGACATAGGCCTTTCATTTTGGTGACAGTCTGTTTCTTCTCTCATAGATCTATCTCAGGTCATTAAGCAATTAAAAATGTATATGTAGAAAATGTACTTACTAGTGAAATTTGTTCATCAATGTTGATTGAGGGGCGGTATGCACTAAAAGAGTGCTCTCCTGGTTTAGGGTTTTGAACCAAGGGGGACCGCAATAGGACAGAGACTGGTCACCTGGAACAATATGGTGAAAAACACAGGCTACAAAGCAACATTAGCAAACTACCCTTTTAAATATGCAGATGAGCAAGCTAAAAGGTAAGGATCTCCTTATTTTTCAACTGCATTATTTTCCCCACAATTATCTTGCAACATTATATTTACATTTTATCAATATACAATTGTACATAATTATATACATATTTTTATACCTATGTACACATGTGTATGTGTACTCATACACATACAGGACACTGTTACCTTAAGACAGCTTAATGTTAGAATTGTTACGTTTCAGCATATCTATCATCAGATATATCATCACGTATCCATCAGATACAAAGCATAGTACAATTTTGAAGTATTCCTGGTCATCCAGTTCATGGCTTGTTATTTACAAATCCTATCTCCTTTAAATATCTTCATCCAGTTGGTATTTCTGAGTGGTGGTTCCCTGCAGTGTTTCCCTTTTTAACGGTTACCTTTTTAACAGTTACCCTAAGCACAGTAGTAAAGATGGTCCTTGGTTTGTTTGATGCATCTACTTGCTGAAATGTTGAGGTTTCATTTTTTCTTTCTTTATGGCACTTATTTCTCTTTGATTTTATAATTGAAACAAAAAACTGTTGAAAACATTTTGGATTAGTTTGGATGCTGCACAGTTATGATAAATTTGTTTTTTCTTAGTCATCAGGATGACAGATGGTCAGATGATCACTATGAAAGAGAGAGAAGGGAAGCAGACTGGAATTTCCACAAGGACAACTTTTTCTGTGATATTCCAAGTGAGTTGATTTAGGGTTTGCATGAAAATGTATCAGGAAACGCCCTCCGTATAGGCATGCCCAAGTATCCATGGTTTCAGTTATCCATGGATACCATGGATACTGCGATGCCTATTAAAAAAGATTGGGAAACATTAAAGAAATCTTTTTACAGCAAAACCACTGATGTTCCCCTATCTTTACCAAGGCATCCCCAGTATCCCCAGTTTCAGGTATCCATGGTGGTGTCTGGAATGGAATCCCAGCGGATATCAGGGCATGCTAAAATTCTGGTTTTGTGTGTTTGTTTTCTTGAGAATTTGAGGAATTCATACCAATTCTTTTTTTATTTGCAGTCGCAGTACTTCTTTCAAATCATTCTTGGGAATAATTGATCTCAGTTTAGAACAAGATTGAAATTGATCATTGTTTACTAAGGCACCTGTTCTGCTTATATTTACAGCTCAAGCCTATGCATATTTACTCAAAGATAAGCCCTGCTATGTGCAATATGGCTTCCTTGTAAGTGAATCCTAAATCATCTTTAGGGTTTCAGTTTTAGGTTATTGCAGGAGTAATTGTACTTGAGAGTTGCATGCTTTTTTCAAATTCTAAAATCCAAACTTGTGTATTTTCATATTCTAAAATTTTCCTAATGTCAGAATTCTTCAGGGTGGCATCCAGAGTAGCCTTGAATGGAAGCGCACTCTGTGAGCACAAGATCCCTCCAAGAATGGAGTGTTCTGCTCACACAAAGACTCTGCTTCTTACCCTTTCTTAGCCTACAGCTTATGAAAAATTTGTTACCATAGTCATTATTCAGAATTTCTGAAAATAGCTTAATAAAAATAACACATTAAGTTGAGCTGTGATTGGATTTGTGTACTGTACAGTGATTTTCTTGGCAAGCAGTTACTGCACGTTAAAGTATGGAAGATGTCTTAGGCACACCCTGTTAAAGAGATTGTGTAAATGCCTTCAGCTGGACTGCTGCACTGAAAGGAAACTGATGTCTTCTGTCATATTGGCAGCGCATTAGCTCTGAAGTTCCAGGGCATCAGAAACTTTTCCTATGTGTTTTATTTTTAGGTGATCGCTATTCACGCATGGTATTTACATCAACCAATGGAGAGAATTTGTGGAGTTTGCCAGCTATAAAATCCATGTGCAGTGTAGATAATTTGAGGGTAAGTCAAGATATGTAACTTAATATGATAAAGTGTACAAACCAAATGGGGTACTTCTGTCTTTTAC
The DNA here is from genome assembly GCA_029204185.1 of Lerista edwardsae. Lineage (NCBI taxonomy): Eukaryota > Metazoa > Chordata > Lepidosauria > Squamata > Scincidae > Lerista > Lerista edwardsae. The sequence continues at coordinate 9,391,745 of JAJKFI010000008.1, read as the reverse complement.
AGTCATTTAAAATGCAATCCTATACATGTCTACTCAGATGTAAGACCTATTGTGTTCACTGGATCTTACTCCCAGGTAAATGTGTACACTATAGGATTGCAGCCTAAGTGTTTGACTTGCTGGGGAGTAAGCTATTGATAGGCAGCCAGTAAGACACTTTTCTGTGATAAGGATGCAGCCTAACATTCTCAAACTTAACAATGCCATCTGTTTCTTTTCTCCAACATTTCCTGTTTTGAAGACTTGAAGGAGGGGGGTAGTTCGGGGCACTGTTTAGTACAATTCATTGCAGAACAAGATTTTACTTTTTCCTGTCTTGTTTTCTGTCATCTCATCTTTCAAAACTAGGCCAGAAAGTATTTATTTAACCATGTTTAATTTCCCTCAAAGCACTTTGTCAGTATTACATTATGTATGATTCTGAGTGCTTTGCTTAGGCCTGTAACTCCTAAAAGGCGATAGTTTGGCAATAGGGACCCCAACCTAGTGCATATATAGTGACTGTGTAAATACCAAAAAATAATTTGATCCAGATCATGGAGTTCTGAAAAAGCAAAGTTTGCTTCCTCTTCAGCACACAAGGGAATGAAAGAAGACACGTTGGTTCTGACTGCTCTGATCAGGAGAGAATGTTTTCCATCACCAGAATAGTTAGGCCCTTTTTTATTCCTCCAAAGAACCAAAATGTAAAAAGTAACTGACAGCCTCTGGGACTTCACAAGTTCCTCTTGCATATGTTAGAAGTTAACATAGCACATAGTTGAGACTGAAATCTGGTTTTAACTAATGAACCTTAACTGGTGCAAGATCTGTGCTGAAGTAAAAAGTACATATTCCTTTTGCATAGTTATGATGGTACTTGTGTCTGTCACTCTGAAAGCATGATTCTTTGCTTTGACAGGTGCCAGAGTTTGGGTAATCTCAGAGCTGTCCACTAACACCCCAATATCCTGCTCTTGATCCATAACAGACAGCTCAGAACCCATTAGCCTATATGTGAAATCAAAACTTCACATATAGGCTAATGGGCTCTGAGCTGTCTATAACGGATCAGGAGAGAGATCTTGGGGAACTGGGGAACAGTTCAATGAAAGTGTTGACCCAGTGTGCTACAGCAGTGAAGAAGGCCAATTCCATGCTTGGGATCATTAAAAATTGATTAAGAATAAAACAGTCAATATTATTATGCCTTCATACAGGTCGATGTTAAGGCCACATCTGGAGTATTGTGTGTACAGTTGTGGTTGCCACATCTCAAAAAGGATATAGTGGAACTAGAAAAAGGTGCAGACGAGTGCAACCAAAATAATTACTGGGCACCTCCCTTATGAGGAAAGGGTACAGAGTTTGGGGCTCTTCAGTCTAGAAAAGGGGTGCCTGAGGGGGGACATGATTGAGACATGCAAAATTATGCACAGCGTGGATAGAGTGGATAGGGGGATGTTCTTTTCCCTCTCAAAACACCAGAACCAGGGGACATCCACTAAAGAGTGCTGGGAGAACAGATAGTAGAAAATACACTTTTACCCAGCGGTTAACTGTGGAACTCTTTGCTACAGGATGGCAGCTGGCCTGGACATATTTAAAAGGGGATTGGACAGATTTCTAGAAGAAAAGTCCATCACAGGTTATAAGCCATGATGGGTATGGCTTGGTTTTAGAATACCTCAGAATGTCCTTGGGTATAAGGAAGTGGAAACAGAATGCAGGCATCTTGTTGTCTTGTGTGCTCTCTGAAGCATCTGGTGGGCCACTGTGAGATACAGGAAGCTGGACTTGATGGGCCTTGGTCTGACCCAGCAAGGCTATTCTGATGCACAGTGGACTGTTTGGATTGTAATGTGGGCAAAACAGTCTTGTGGAGGACAAAAGACAGCTAGGTTTTTTAGGGTCCAAGACTGCTGTACCACTATGCAAGATGAAATAAGTTGCAAAAATAGGGTGAATGTTCAGTCTAGTGAAGAAGTCTTTGGGATAAATGTGCAGGGAGTGAGTGAAGCTGCAATGCTATACTACTTTCCTGAGAGTAAGCGCCACTGAATATAATGGGACTGACTTCTGAACCAACATGCAATATTTGCAGATCTCAAAATGGATATAGCAGAACTGTAAAAGTAAAGAGGGTGACCAGAATGATTAGTGGGCTGGGGAACCTCCCTTATGAGGAAAGACTACAGCATTTGGGGCTTTTCAGTCTAGAACAGAGGTCTCCAAACTGGAGACCGCTGCATTGCCTAAAAGTGTCGCCAGCTTCTTCTGTTCTGCCCTGGAGGCATGCAAAGACCCTGACTACAGCCCCTAGGGGTCTTCATGACAAGCCACCCCAGCATGCCTCACATGTGGAGTTCCACGCAGACGTGGCTCACCGTGGAGACCCCTGGAGGCTGTAAGCTTTTAATTGTTGACAGGTCTGGCGGGCTGGCTGGTTTATTATATTTTATGATCCACTGGGTTTGTTGCTTTTAAATTGTACTGTTGGTGGTTTTAATTGTTTTATTGTATTGTTTTTTATATTGTTTTTGAAGTGTTTTTAATGTTAGTTTTTATATTTTGTAAAGCCGCCTTGAGCGCCTTTAGGCAAATAAGGCGGGGTATAAATCTAATAAATAAATAAATAAATAAATAAAATAATCAGGGTCTTTGCGCGAGTCCTGGGCGGAACAGAAGAAACCATTCACAGCGGGGGAAAGGCAGCCGGTCACCCTGGGGAAGTAAAGGGCAGGAAAGGGCCCGTGGGCCAGAGTTTGGTAACCCCTGGCCTAGAAAGAAGGTGCTTGAGGGGAGATATGATTGATATACAAGTATATGTGGGATGGATAGAATATTATTATTATTATTTATTATTTATTTGATTTTTACCCCGCCTTTTTGCCCGGAGGCACTCAAGGCGGCATTACAGTATAAAAAAGTACAATATAAAATTAACATTAAAAAACAATTAAAAACAATGTTAAAAAACAATACAATTAACAAAATTAAAAACAGACACAATTTAAAAAAACAACACGCCCAGTGGATCATAGAATCTAAAAATACACAAACCAGCCAGCCAGCCAGCCTGTCAACAGTTAAAAGCTATAGATAGAGGGCAGTTATTTTCCCTTTCACACAACACCAGAACTAGGGGTCTTCCACTAAAATTGTGTGATGGTGGAGTCAGAACTAAGAAAAGAGTGAATGAAGAGAACTAAGAACATCCAAAGAGTGAGTAATTTGTGGAACTCCTTGCCACAGGATATGGTGATGGCACTTGAAGGCCACTTGTCTTTAAAAGGGGAGTGGACAGATTTTTAGAGGAATATCCATCACAGTTTACAAGCCTTGTTGACTATGAGTCCTCCAGGTTTCAGATGCAAAGGAGTGGTAACAGGATACAGGATACTATAAGGGGCGGTGCTCATCTCCATTTCAAAGCCTGTAGAGCCGGCGTTTTTTCCGAAGACAAGCTTCCATGGTCATGTGGCCAGCATGACTCTACACCATAGCACACAGAACGTTGTTCCCTTCCCACCAAAGTGGTCCCTATTTATCTACTTGCATTTAGGTGCTTTCGAACTGCTAGGTTAGCAAGAGCTGGGACAAGCAATGGGAGCTCACTCTGTCACACAGTCTTGAACTCCCAACCTTGAGGTCGGAAAGCCCAGCAACAGCGGATTAACTGGCTGCGCCACCACGTCCCTTGGTGGAGCAAAATTGATAGGTCCCCATTAACAAGTTCACAGTTAGAAAAGAATTCGTGGAATGGATGGTGTAGAATAAATAGTAACATGAGCGAAAACGAGCCTTCTGAATCATATTTTGATTTTCTTGGCTCTATTGTCATGTAGTGCTTCAAAAACAGCTCAGCACAAGACCCTGGAACTTCAAACTGATACTGTCTTGTAATGAAATGAGGAATGTAAGTCTGTTGTGGCCTTTAATCTTAACATCTCCCTTTTGTTGGCTATTGTCCATATTGTTTTTCAGTTCATGATCTCTTAAAGGCCCCACTCCTTTTGTGCTGCAGTCAGTGCCATTGACCACAGTGGCCACAAACCCAATCACTTTGGTGGTTTTTAAAGTTAAGGACTAATTTAGCATATTTTTCTCAGCCTTTCAGTTGCATTTATGTACTTTAATGGAAGTTTTGTAAATTTCGAGTGTACCTTTTGGAAAAGAAAATTGCCAGTGGTGTACATAAATTGTCTTAAGCATGATACATTCACTTCAGCCATCTGGCTTCCTTGTATCCTGTAACTATTCCACACATGGCACCCTCATAATCTTAATAGTCATGCCATATGCCTAGAGACTAGGGCATCTGACTCTATCTTGTATATTGCAAACATATTTTCTAAAGAATTTCATCTTTTAAAAATTGAACGGATCTGAAAATCTCTTCAGTATGCTTCCAACCAATATAGAGCAAGTGAGTGTCACATTCAGAGAGTATCTTGTTCTAAGTAGATGCATCCAGAAGTGTAGCTGTGCTTCATGTGCTCTGGGGTACCCTGAGGCATTTTAAAAACTGATCAGGAATTCCCCGAGGGGGGGGGATCAGTAATGGTAGACAAGGTCTCCTAAGATGTCGCGGTCTGCTAAAATCTTTCTGTGAACCGTATTCTGTGAACTGCATTGGCCTCACAGGCCTGACTGGCTCCTCACATGAACTAAGAATGTGTCCTGATAGCATCCCAGTATCTGCACTGTACAGAGTGTCATTGGCAGACTACTCTGTGTAGAAAGGGTTCTCTGAGCATAAGAAATTTGAAAACCACTAAGATACTGTAGGGACATGGTGGCGCAGTGGGTTAAACCGCTGCTGCTGGGCTTTCCGACCGGAAGGTTGGGAGTTCAAGACTGCATGACGGAGTGAGCTCTTGTTGCTTGTCCCAGCTCCTGGCAACCTAGCAGTTCGAAAGCATCTAAATGCAAGTAAATAAATAGGGACCATGTCGGTGGGAAGGTAATGGCGTTCAGTGCGCTACGGCGTAGAGTCATGCTGGCCACATGACCGCGGAAGTTTGTCCTCAGACAAAACGCCAGCTCTACAGGCTTTGAAACGGAGATGAGCACCGCCCCCTACAGTTGGTCACGACTAGACCATTCGGTTGTGGAGAAACCTTTACCTTAAGATACTGTATATATCCAATATATAACATATTCTAATTTCATTTGACTTGGCATACACAAAGTGACCTTGGCAACCCCTTTTAAGCAAACAACAAGATAGGATAAAACCCTTCTGCGTTTTTTTGTGATACACAAATACATTTTTGTGAAGGTGTTAATGTTTCAGGCTTGGAGTCCCATTTCTGGCAGCTAGTTGGTCATTATCTTCAGTGACTGACTTCAGCAGCAAGCAAGTATTAATATGGCCTGCAATGTGCTGAAAGATAGCCAGTAGAGCTCAGCATTTCACTTTGAATGTCAATCAGTGAAACAGACAATAGTCTTTTCCTCCTGGCTCGCCTGGCTGACCCAAAGGGTGTGTGCATTGTATCCTCCTTGATAAATCTGGATATGTGCCATGAACAATAAGGAGATGGTATTCCAGTGCTTCCTTTTATTTATTAGGTTGTTCATTTTTCCTGAGTTAGCATGTGTGAGTGTTTTTATCTGGAAACAATCAAATGTGAATTATCCTGTTTTTATGGAATGCCAGGTCATTCTTGTTCTGAAATCGTTTGACAAAATTAAGGCCATATTAAATCTTTTTTTAACAATAAGGAGAATTCCTAAACACTAACTTTTGTCTATACTATAAAAGTACTGCTTATAATAAGCCAAAGTAATTTCAGTATGACTCAAAATCAGAATGCTTGAATGTCTTAAATCTGCCTAGCTTTCAATGCTTAAACATATGTGTAACTGACTTAGACTAATCCTTTGATAATATTGGAAATACACACGTCTATTCAGGATTGGCCCTTTGTTATGTGATCCAAGAAGGAAATTTGACTAGGGAGTTTAGCTATGCCTTAAATATTTAATTCTAAAGCTTTTCAGGCCTAATTATTATGCCACCTGGTTTGTCAACACAAAGCTGCACTGATACAGGCACAAGGATCCTAAATCCATACATGTGTTGTATTTGCATAGGCTGAAGGCGCTCTCTCTCTCTCTCTCTCTCTCTCTCTCTCTCTCTCTCTCTCTCTCTCTCTCTCTCTCTCTGTGGAGAGAGGGAGGGAGGGATGCCAATATTGAGTGAGAGAAAGAATCATCACTGAACTAAATGTATTGTTTTTTCTGGAATTGATACACTAGATTGCTGTGTGTCCCCTGCCGCAAGGTTCAGTGCATTTGCCTGACTAGTCAGAACACCCAGTCAGGTGGCGCTGGCTCAGTGTTCCACTGCCGTGCCCCATGCCCAGTGAATTGAGCATGCCTTATGCCCAATTCTAAAGGCATGTAGGGATGCATCTGCATGTGTATTCAGGGTGAGACCACACTACAGTTGGTCTCAGGTAAGCTTTTAAGGCTGCAGAGGAGGCAACATTAAACAAGTAGGATTTTCTTTTTCAATAAGCTTGCTCAGCATCGTGAGCCATAGGAACAGCAGTGCCACAAGGGCCAGTGTTGCTTCCTGCGGGAGCCAAGGCAGCTGCCAGAGCCTCCTCGGGAGAGGAGGATGCTCGTCCCCTTCTCTCCCCCCCCCCGAGGAAGGCTGCAGCTCCTGCAATAGGGAGCCAACCTTCTATGTTTCCAAGCCCAACATAGAAGGTTGGGGATAAAGTGGCAAGTGCCAGTCCCATCCCCACTCCCAGGGACGCTCCTCCCTTCCCCCTGCCCAGTCCCACCTTTGCCCTGCCCTCCGCACAGTCCCAAAACCCGCACCACTGGTCCATAGTGGCACCACAGCTCAGCGATGTGTTGGTGCCATTGTGCTGAGGCCCAGCGCTGGCGCTTACAGCAACCAGTGAGGAGGGAGCACATTTACAGCACCTGGAGTAGGCACTGAGCAGCAAAATTGGGCTTTTTGAAATCAAAGGGCTGCATAAATGCTACCCCTACCTTTTGCTGATATTGTTTGCTCTTCTTGACTCAGGGTAGAAGAGAAAAAACAGTATAGTAGTCCTACTTGAGAACTGGACTACAATATATCAGTTCTCAAAGTTTTCCTGTTGGTGTAACTAAAGATATGGCAACACCTGCCAGCTTAATAACCAGGTTAACATTTGGATTTGCATATGAGCTCACCTCTGTACAAAAGCCACTCGGTATTTGCAAATACAAATTATCCATACCCTCAGTGTGTAGGAGAAATTGCTGCTGCTTCTCGTGCCTATGTGTTGTAATCCTAAGCAGAGAACCATTTCTAAGGAAGCCTATTGCCTTTTTTGTGTTAACATGAATCTTCGAGCCATAACCAATCTCTGGACACAACATTTGTCCTCAGAATTGTTTCATTGGCTCACCATGTGCTCTACTTCTGCAGTGCTCTAATCTACCAGTTTCTTACTTTAGGTCACTTTGCACTTCCATACAGGTGAAGAGGCAGGGTATAAATCTCTTGAATTAAATGGTTTGAAATTTGCATAAGGGAGGAACCAAATTGAAAGTTTGCGTAAATAAGGATATAAAATATTCTCACTGAATCACTCCAAAATTCTTCTTGGGTGGAGGGAAGCCCACAGTTGAATTAACTTTCAAGGTTGGTAGTAAGATGGCATTGTTTGTGTTGAAATATTGATGGTTAAAATGTGTTTAAGCTTTGCACTTTTGCGTTGATTATAATTCTGTATGTTTGTTTCTACACAGATACGATCCCATTCCCAGTTTGGTGATCTCTGCCAGAGGACCACTGCTGCTTCATGCTGTCCTAGTTGGACGTTAGGCAATTATATTGCCATTTTAAACAACAGATCATCCTGTCAAAAAATTGTAGAGAGAGATGTTTCTCACACTCTGAAGCTGCTCCGCACATGTGCCAAATACTACTATAATGGGACCCTGGGGCCAGATTGCTGGGATATGGCAGCCAGAAGGAAGGACCAACTCAAGTGTACAAACGTGCCTCGTAAATGTACAAAGTACAATGCTGTTTACCAGATCCTCCATTACCTAGTAGACAAAGATTTTTTAAGCCCAAAGACCATGGACTATGTCTTACCAGCTTTAAAGTACAGCATGCTCTTTTCACCTACTGAAAAAGGGGAGAGCATGATGCATATCTACTTAGATAACTTTGAGAACTGGAACTCTTCTGATGGAATAACCACCATCACAGGGATTGAATTTGGAATAAAGCATAGTTTATTCCAGGATTATCTTTTAATGGATACTGTGTATCCTGCTATAGCCATTGTGATTGTTCTTTTAGTCATGTGCATATATACCAAGTCCATGTTTATCACACTGATGACCATGTTTGCAATAATTAGCTCCTTGATTGTTTCGTACTTCCTTTATCGGGTAGTATTCAATTTTGAGTTTTTCCCCTTTATGAACCTCACTGCACTGATTATTCTGGTTGGCATTGGAGCAGATGATGCTTTTGTCCTGTGTGACGTGTGGAACTACACAAAATTTGATAAGTCTCACGCTGAAACTTCTGAGACGGTGAGCATCACCTTGCAACATGCTGCCCTTTCCATGTTTGTCACCAGTTTTACTACCGCTGCTGCCTTCTATGCCAATTATGTCAGCAATATTACAGCAATCAGATGCTTTGGTGTTTATGCTGGCACTGCCATTTTGGTGAACTATGTCCTAATGGTAACATGGTTGCCTGCAGTTGTTGTGCTACACGAACGGTATCTGCTCAATATATTTAGTTGCTTCAGAAAGACTCGGGCAAGAGGGTACAGTAACAAAAGCTGCTGGACAGTGCTGTGCCAAATGATCCATAAGGTGATTTTTGCAGGCTCAGAAGCATCCAGGATATTTTTTGAAAAAGTGTTGCCGTGCATTGTTATCAAATTTCGCTATATTTGGCTGGTCTGGTTCCTAGCCTTAACTGTTGGTGGCGCATATATTGTGTGTGTGAATCCAAAGATGAAGCTGCCATCTCTGGAGCTGTCAGAGTTTCAAGTGTTCCGGTCTTCTCATCCTTTTGAACGCTATGATGCAGAGTTCAAAAAGCTTTTTATGTTTGAGCGTGTCCATCATGGGGAAGAGCTTCATATGCCCATCACTATTATTTGGGGTGTCTCTCCAGAGGATAATGGGGACCCTTTAAATCCTAAAAGTAAAGGAAAACTAAAGCTTGATAGCAGCTTCAATATTGCAAGCCCAGATTCTCAGCTCTGGATTCTCAAGTTCTGTCAGAAGCTGAGAAATCAAACCTTTTTTTATCAAACAGAAGAGCAAGACTTCACAAGCTGCTTCATTGAGACATTTAAGCAGTGGATGGAAAATCAGGACTGTGACGAGCCAGCTCTTTATCCCTGTTGCAGTCACTGGAGCTTCCCGTACAAACAGGAAGTTTTTGAGTTGTGCATCAAGAGGGCCATCATGGAACTTGAAAGAAGCACAGGTTACCATTTAGATAGCAAAACCCCAGGGCCTCGCTTTGACATAAATGATACCATCAGAGCAGTTGTACTGGAGTTCCAAAGCACCTATCTCTTCACCTTGGCTTATGAGAAGATGCATCAGTTCTACAGAGAGGTGGATTCATGGATTTCAGAGGAGCTTATTACTGCTCCTGAGGGTCTAAGCAATGGTTGGTTTGTGAGCAATTTAGAGTTCTATGACCTTCAGGATAGTCTCTCCGATGGTACTTTGATTGCCATGGGTCTTTCAGTTGCTGTCGCATTCAGTGTAATGCTGCTTACAACTTGGAATATCATAATAAGCCTTTATGCAATCGTGTCAATAGCAGGAACTATATTTGTCACTGTTGGATCTCTGGTTCTTCTGGGGTGGGAACTAAATGTGTTGGAATCTGTCACCATATCTGTTGCTGTTGGCTTATCTGTAGACTTTGCTGTCCATTACGGAGTTGCTTATCGCTTAGCTCCTGATCCTGACCGAGAAGGGAAAGTCATCTTCTCTCTGAGTCGCATGGGTTCAGCAATTGCTATGGCTGCATTAACCACTTTCGTAGCTGGAGCAATGATGATGCCTTCTACAGTTTTAGCATATACTCAGCTTGGCACCTTCATGATGCTGATAATGTGCATTAGTTGGGCTTTTGCCACGTTCTTTTTCCAGTGCATGTGCCGTTGCCTTGGACCCCAAGGGACTTGTGGTCAAATTCCACTGCCAAAAAGACTGCAGTGTAGCGCCTTCTCTGAGGCATTGTCAGGAAACAAAGGAAATGGGGAACAAAACAAAACTCATCCTGCTACCAAATACCAGTTGGACTCAAAAAGTCAAAAAGCAAGCATGGAGCTTGAGCAGTATGAGTTGGAGCCTTTAGCGTTGCATACTAATAAGGGCAATGCATCCGACAAGACAACTTACGAAGAATCGCACATCTGCTCTGAGCTTTTCAATGGTAGACCTCCAAATGCTTGTGTTCTTCCCCAGTCATCGCATAACAATGAATTGAGCGTAAGCACTAGAAGTGAAACTGGATCAGCCATGGCATCTTCTGGTGAGCAGAGTACCCCTTGCCAATTGTTGTCACAAAACCAACAGTGCAATTGTTCAGATGGATATAAACATGTAGGCATGCGATGGAGCCCACGGTCTTGTCAACAGTTAAATGAAACTTTGTGCTACCATTGCTCTCCTTCTCCTGGAAATGTGCATGTCCAGAGTTCTCTGGTTCCCATACATGCGTTGCATCACTCTTCTGACAGCTATGTGAACACTGTCCAGCATGTCTTCCACTGTAACTGTCTCCATGGCAGATTCAAACGACCTCCAATTCAGAATTCACTCCCCAGAAACATTTTTCTCCACTCAGTGGAACATTTTCAGTCCCAGAGTCTTTCAAACACAGAGGAGAACTTGAGAATGTTTCCAAAAGAGGAAAGCTCTTCCCCATTTAGTTGTAAAAGTGCTGGTTCACTAATGAAACCTTGTTGTGAAATGGAGAAGAGCATGTCTAATAATAAAAAAGGACTCTGTAATAACTGCAGAGACAAGTGGGTCACTGAAGTCAATGGGAATGAAAATAAGATTACTGCATCAATGCAAAACAAGACAGCTGAAACGGAAGGTATCCAGAACAGACCACAAACAGCTCTAGGTTTGAAGGCTAACCAGAATGAGTGGAGTTGTATAGAGAGCAGTTCAGCCATAGAGGCTGGTTATGAGTCTTGTCCTGAAAATTCACAGTGTTGTAACAGGACCATAGTGACAAAGTGCAATTCTATTGAGTGTCATATGCCAAACACTGAAGCCCATGTGCCTGCTCTATTAGCACACCCAGAACTTTCCAGTGAAAGTTTGCTAATAAAAACACTATAATCTTAAGCTTGGAAATTCTGGCTTTTTTTTCCTTTGAAATAACCAGAGTTTTAAATACTGAAACTAGCTCACATTGTCAGAAAATATAGTAAAGCTAACATTTTGGAATTAAAAACCTACTTGAAAAAAAGTGAATGCTTGTAAATTTTATTAACCCGTTACAAATGGATTAGACATCGCTCTCAGGGATGGCAAAACATGCTTAATTTGGATCTCATTGTATGGACACCAAAAGCAAGTGGTTTATTTTTCCACTAAGCTGAGAAATAAACCATTTCACATGCTTTTGCTGCAATATTTGGCAAGAGAATATTATTCCTTGAGGTTGTAATAGTGCCATACATTTTGCTACACTGCAATAATAGTATTGCTGTTCCCCTAATTATTTAGATTTGTAGCTGGCCCTGTCTTCAGAGTAGGACTGGTGTTAGGTTTCAGTGTTGCTCCCTGAGACCGCCTCTGTTCCCATAGCTCTCATGTGGTCATAGAGAAGTGAGTAAGGTCTCCCCTTTTCGAAAGTGGCCTATAGTACTTAGTCAAACTGGCCCCGCTCTAACTGATCAGGTAGAGTAATAAAGGGAGAAAACATTTAGAAAATTGAAGTAAAAACATTGCACTGGTATGGTTAAGAGCTTGTTCTTTCATTTATCTACACAGCAATACTAACCATTCAGCTTTTCCTAAATTTACTGTGTTTCATGTTGAGTCTATTCTAAAGAATCACATCTTAAAAGTTCAAAGCAGCACAGTGTCATGCCATACATACATTCTAGCGAGGTTCATTTCGTAGGCAGTATTCATAAGGAACACCAAACTCAATCATAAACTCACATTGTGTTTGTGCTAGTTATTACTACTTTTTAATAAGTTACATAAGTTTTTAATACGTTAATAGGGATATGGTGGCGCAGCCGGTTAAACCGATGCTGCTGGGCTTTCCAACCGGAAGGTTGGGAGTTCAAGACTGCGCGACGGAGTGAGCTCCCGTTGCTCGTCCCAGCTCCTGCTAACCTAGCAGTTCGAAAGCACCTAAATGCAAGTAGATAAATAGGGACCACTTCGGTGGGAAGGTAACTGTGTTCCGTGCGCTATGGCGTAGAGTCATGCTGGCCACATGACCGTGGAAGCTTGTCCTCAGACAAAACGCCCGCTTTACAGGCTTTGAAATGGAGATGAGCACCGCCCCCTAAAGTTGGTCACGACTAGACCATTCGGTTGCAGGGAAACCTTTACCTTTGATAAGTTACAGGATAAGTGTTATTTCACAAATTGGTTCATCTCTGCTCGGCTCCGTGTTGTGTGTCCGAAGCAAGATGGGAGCAAAGTCTGTGTTTATCTTCCCTAGCACTGTGATAGAGCGGTTTATGAGAAGAGGGTTGACATCAGTGTTCTGGTGAGGAGAGAGAGGGTGAAATCTGGACTAAAGCCCTGGGTGCCCAACATAGGAAGGGGTATTCTGTAAGAAGGAGGGAGAAACTATGGGCTATTAACTGCCTAGCAGTGATAGTTGAGGGAAGGAGGACCCTCACCCTCCTTCCATCTTGTTTCAGAATAAAATGGTAGTAATCACTGGCCAGTAATCACTGGCTAACAAGGCTAAAACCAGACAGAGGAAGGTCACCTTGAAATTTCTCCCTCCCAGGTGCATGACAGCAGTCCCAGATTCTCGGGGATCCCCAAGAATTGATGCAATAGTGTTGGACTAATGGTCAAGGCTATGCAGCAACATGTTCTTCACTGGGTCAACCAGGCCAGGTTAAGTAAGATCAAAATTAGAAGGAAGTTTATGAAAATAGGTGGCAGTCAAAAGGGGTAAAGGCTGGTATAATAGGCACATACAAAGAGATGTAGGTACTGGAGGGCTTGGGCACAGCTCTTATAATGCAATGACAAGAAGGTAAAAGGCAAGCATGAAAAACCAACAGAAGTGTGACTCCCCTTCGTAAACTTAGTGTCTGATCTCACCTATCTTGGATGGTGGTTCCTGTCTATCATGGTACCTCTTGCCCCAAAAGGTGGGTTACATCTCAAGTTGAAGTCAGGTTTGAGTCAGTCAGGCTCAAGCATTCTTTCACGTAATTTTTATGCTCTGTTTTCCATTATGTCTTTGTTGCCTCAATAGTCAAGACATTGGGCTTTGTAAGCTGACCAGGACTGGTCAGGTGTGCTTGTCTTGATGCAGGCTAGATACAGTAGGACAGATGCACTGAACTGATGTCTTTTGTGGTGGAAAGAGCTTGATCCTTAAATAATAGACCATTTTGTTGGCTCATCAGACATCAGTTCACTAGCCCATTTCAGGAAAGAGGGGGGTCCTAGAATTTTCATTGCCACAAAAAAGACAGAACTTTCAGTGTTGTAACAGCACTGTTGCTGAGAACTCTCCATTAGAATTTCAAGCATTGCTAACCTTTTCAGGTGTGTGCATGTGTGTGTGCGCGTGTGTCTTGCTAATGAATTTTCAGTTGGGTCCAGTGTCCTGGAGAGTGAAAAGTGCCGTGAAGCTTAAATCTGGGGGTTGTTGCCTGTTGGGGAAACAAGGTGTAGACAAATTGAAGCCCCTCTGCTCTTCCCCCACCCCCTGTCCTCAATTATACATCTGAAAGGGAAGCATGTGCAAAGTGGCTGGAGGTTGCCTAGCCCTTTCCATTAGTTTTTAAGGAGAGAAATGCTCATCAGAATCCACATAGCTGTAAAGCAGCTTTTGCAATCAGAAAGGGAGCCTCCCTTCCTTGCTGTGTGTGTGTGTGTGTGTGTGTGTGTGTGTGTGTGTGTGTGTTGACTCACAACTCTGTTACATGGATTGTCTCCAGATGTCATCTTAAATGGGTGTATATCAGCAAGGCACAAGGGCACTATTGGAAACTAGGGCCTAAGAAAAAGGCCAAAATATGATATCACTTGAATGGGATTCTACTTATTTTTTTAATCACCATTATGATTTAGGGAACAAACTGTAATCACTGCCCTGCATGATTCAAAAGAACAAATATTACAAGGATTACACCCAACATCCTATTGGCTAGCATCTGTAGGCACACTCTCAAGTTTGTGCCATGGAGAAACGACTGAACATTCCTTTTGCAGTAGCTTTCAAGAAATAAGTATACTGCTCTGATTACATTTATAGTATAGCTCATCTTCTGCATCTACCCAGTGCAGCATACAGAGGCAATCTACCCAAGCGCTGACCTGCACGGCCATTCATTGCCGATTTCAGGTGTCCCTTTCACACATTCCCACTGTGGTAGAGGGGTGTGTGAGTGAGTTGCTTTCTATATCAACTGATGCATGTGTATTTCATCAAGAATGCTATCAAGTGTTAGACATCCATTGTTTAATTATTCAGAAGGAACAGCTGGGACCTAACAGCATATTCAGTACCCTGTCCAAACTACCATTTCTTAAGATTGTTTGGCAGAAACCCAGGCAGTACAGAGGTTTCAAACTTGTGTGGATGTGCCCTAAAAAAATGCATATTTGCCTTGGCTGTCCAGCTATAATCTGATCAATAGAATTTTTATGAAGTCATTTGTACAAGGAAATCTAGTCCTCTTGTCATTTAGTACACGTTTAATGTGAAAGGTAAAAAGTGCAGGATTAATGGACTGTTTTTAAAATGATAGTGGGAGGATGACTATGGGAACATCTCTGGATTTAGATAAAGGGTTGTGCTGTTTTATAAATACACTAAATTAGCTGTGCTCTTGGCTGATGATCAGAACAAAGTAGCATGTATGTTTTTGAAGCCTCTCGATTTTATCCAACTTGAGTTCTTTAGCGGCTCCTGCCAAACTATTTCTGTTAAGTCAAACTTAGATTGCTTTTTAAAAGGGAAAAACTACATAACCCAAAATATAATTGTCACCATAAATCAACAAAGAACAAAGCCACAATCTTTGTAACAACAAAAATAAATATATGAAATCCAGTACCTTCATCCTTACATTTTCATTCAATTTTCTTTCATCTCCAAAATAATAAAAAAGGTGCCATTGTTCCTGGAACTGGAAAATACAGTTTCCTTTCCACAAATTCTTGCATGCCAGCAACGTATTTTAAACCCAGTGCTCCTTGTGCATCTCCAGTACTGCTGGGTTTTTGAATTGGTTTTGTTCCCAATCTTTTGGAATTTAACATTCTAAGTCAAGTTTTTAACAAGCAAATTCTTTTGGTGGCCAGCAACCATAGTGCAGAAAGTGGCCTCTAGTATTGTTCAGCTTTTAAAAAGGGATAAAAGACCTGAGAGTGTTGACTGCAGCCTTAATGCTGAAATAAACACAGAGTTATGGAAAAGGCCATGTATTGGCTTTATGAACGTTTTAAAAGCATGACATGCCCACTTTCAAAGAAGTAAATAAGGCTGTCTATAATTGAAATGTAACAAGCAAGCTCACAAAAATATATAAATGAGCCATCTGAATACAATCCAAAACCTAACAGAACAGCAGCATTTCAAGTCCATTAAGTGTGTGTTTCCATCTGTGCTGCTATACATTGCATTCATATAAGCAAGGTGCAGTAGGCATTTTTGGGGAGAAGCCTGGTGTAGGCTAAGATCATGCCAATGAGACTATTCATGCTGTGCTCCGAGAAAAGTACAAATAGAGTCGAGGTTTGGTGACAGGCTGTAGGTAACAGAACTTCAATTTGCTAACAAGAACAAATAATATACTTGCTGAGTACTAAGCAACTTGGATAAAATCCTCGTCATATCCCGGTATCTTAATACAGCATCTTACACATTAGGTTGGTGTCAATAAGCTAATGGGAGGGGAGAGAGTATAGTACCCTCTTTACTAAACACTTCATTGAACTGAGACAACCCAAATAAAAACATGCTAATTTTAGTTCTGCTGTGCTTTGTAGGATAATTCAGAATAAAATGAAAAGGGAGGGAGCCAAGTGTTTGTTTGCTTTCATCCCTTTCCAGTATCCTCTGACCCCAGTGCAATTCTTAACTCATCACTGGACATCTGGCAGGGGCTCCAAGTAGTGCTCAATTAAATTAGAATGAGGATATTCCCTGGAAAATACATTTGGAGCACATTTGATTTTACCAGATGGAAACAAAGCAGGCCAAGAAAAAGCATTGCTCTCTGCAGATATTTTTATGTCTGTATATATGTGAGGAGAGAGAAAATGGCTGTGTAGATACAACATGTAGCTGAAAAGAAAACGTTAGGAAAAATGGTCAAGCTAATGGGTTGGATCCAGAGAAGGTAAGTGGAATTGTTTGCTCTTAACGGGGCTTTCCCACTCTGTTTTTTCCAGCGAAGTCAGCAGCATCCCTGAAAACCTGCTCTTGGAGATTGCAGGATCCTCCAGTCCAGACCAAGGCTGCATTGGATGCAGGAGAGGGGAACTGTCACGAAATGGTGTGCCAAAGTCCTGCGCAGAAGCAAGGCTTCTTGTTCAAGCAAGGCTTTTTGGATCATGTTGCTGGGTGTTACTGTTCGAAGTATTTTATTGCTAATTATAAGGGGGAAAAACTCATTAAAAGCCTGCCTGTGCGCTGATGCCCCCCCCCACCGCATGCACTTAAACATGCCCCCCCCACCGCATGCACTTAAACATTCAATGCTACTTTTCACTATCTGAACATTAGACTGCAAATGTAGGCCGGTGTGATTGAGCAAGATTGAATGTTCCTAATGAAAGCTAGATATGTGTGGGAGAAGACTAGATCGAACACTTCTCCTTGAGGCAGCATTTTTTAATGGGGAGGTGCACACCTGACTACAAAGACTCCCATATGAGCCACCATGTGTGGTACAATCCAGAAACAGGTTGACCATTGACCATTTGGGAGAACTATTTGATTTGTTTAAATAATCTATATATTGCTTTTCCTCCACTAAGTATGGGAGAAAAGCAATAAAACTTGCAATTTAGATGAGTATAGAATTGGATTCAACTACATTTCCGCAGTCTCTAAGAACTATTTTCGTTGGTGTGCTGCGAATGGTACACAGGTGTGCCATGGGAGTTTGGGGTGAAAGTCATTTCTTAGTGTCTTTGGGGGATGTGAGCCCCACACCTGCACTGCGGTGTGCCTTGTCAATGGTCAAAACATTGATGGTGCGGTAATGTTAGTACCTTGTCAGTATGCCATGAGATAAAAAAAGAGAAAATTGCTGCTCTAAGAGATTAACAGCCACTACTACTTTTAGCTAGAGCACGAAAGTCTTGCAAACTTGATAAAATGCAGAAGGGGAGAAGCCAGTCTACTAGGTAATGACTATATAAACTTCTATTGTCTTTCGAAAGTCAAAACCTCTGTTCTGGACCATGATTGGCTCAGTGGTTTCCAAACTGGATCCATGCCCCACCAGTAGGTCACAACCCAATTTTTGGTGGTTTTCAAAACTGACAAGGCATGTGCATCAAAGTTGTTCTCATGGAGCATGAGTTGTAGCAAAAGAGCTGTAGGCAGATACTTGCTTCTTGCTGGTCACTTTTTCTTTCCTGTGCATACTATGAACAATGAATGATTCACTGCCTCTTCTTTTTTTTCACATGCATACAATATTTTCACAATAAAAATAGAATAAAGTATTTAGAGGAGTACCTTCCTGTGGCCCGTAGTCTGCTGGTCAGATGGCTTTACCCACCATCCTTGTACAAGATTTTGCATTGGAGCCCATTTCTCCTTCCAAGCCTTTCACCACATAAAGCCATTCATGCCGTAACAATCACCTGCTTTTCATTAAATCAAATGATAGTAAAATGAATGTGGGCTTCCCCCTCCCCAAAATACTCATTTTTTTTCCAACATCTGGGTAGGGAGAAACCATCTGTGCTGAATAAACAATTCCTTATGCTTTCTTAGGGGAACTACTTACTTAGAATTAAAAGTCTTAAAATATAACATTGTGGTCATGAGTCAATTTCAGGTGGGTTGCAAAGTGCCTAGAGCAGCCATATTGAAAATATGAGATGATGGGATGCTGGAAAGGGGGGTTGGCTGTGTGGTTGTTTTGCTTGTGTCAAGGTTGTAAAGAGGCTTTTTTTCTTTCCGATTCCCTTTCTGATTCAGCACAAAGCACAACTCCACTGTTTAAATTTTGAAAGTTGCAGTAATTAAGGGTTGGCACCTCCTACAATTTAGCAGAGAAGAGATTGGGAAATCTAATAGTTTGAATGACTGTAAAGGAATATGATTACTTCTGCCAAAGCCAAAGGCAAAAAGTGCCTTAATGAAGACTCTCCAGTGTGATTTCATTGCGCTCATTGTTTGCAGAGGCAAAGCTGCATAAGGGATTGGAATGAGAATATTTTAACTGTAAGCTACACAAGCCCCTAAGCAAGAATTTGAGACGGCTCAGTGGGTGACCTGGACAGCTCAGATCGACAGCTTTCAGTTATTAGGCCAATAAAAAGCAAAAGTGCCCCAGAGCCACTGTAACATCAAGCGCTGACAAAATGTGAACAGACTTTGAAATGCTGAATTCACCACTTTCTTAAAGAGCATCTCAGAATTCCTGTGAGCCAGGAATTCCCTGGTTTGTATCTTGTCTGTGACTTTTGCAGTATGGGGACCATAGTATTTGACTACCTTGACAGGGCTGGCATAGGAATTATAATGGGGATTCAAAGGACCATTTGCAAAGTTGCCACCTTAGAGTGGGAAGCAACATCTGATGTGATGAGAAGAGGAAATCCTACTAAACTGTGTACAGATGCTTTGCAGGAGAGCACTATGCTCCTTGCATCCAATGCTGTGTCGAGCCACCTCCTCCTGTTGCGCCCCCTCCTGCTCTCCCCCTCCTCTGCTGGTTCCCCTGCAGGGGGCCAGTGATTCTCTGATGCATGCAGGAAGGCTCCAGCCTTCCTGCCACCACTCCAGCAGTACACTACTCAATGTGCTGCCAGAGCATGCTTTATGGACACTTTGCAATAGTCTCCACCAGCAGTACACTGGTGGCAGAGCACTGGGCTGTAAAATCAATACATTAAATGCTAATTATTTTAAGATTGAATCTTCACATACAGTGTACTTGGTGGTGAAATAGAGAAGCTTGCATGGCTTTTTAAAATTTCATGATCTTCAGTTGGTACTACTGTATCTGGTAGTAAAACGATAGCAGTAATGATCTGAGAGGTTAACAAAGATAATTCCAGTATGTCCTGTGTTGAATGATACTTTTAAGGCTTGTGATTTGGAAATAGAGTCCTGGATATGAATCTGTCTAGTCCAAGCGAAGGCTCAATGCATAAGAAAATTGATCCTCTCCATATACTGGATCAATGGAAATGAACAGCTGGTTCTGTTTATTAAAGCTGTTCTTGCAAGAGGTGCTTAAAATAGTTTCCACAATTAGTATCTGCAATTTGAATGTAAAACTGACATTGGCTAGAGCAGTGGTATTCAAACTTTATACATCGGGACCCACTTTTTAGAATTGCACTCATGTCAGGACCCACCAAAATTGATGTCATTAACCTGGAAGTGACATCTTCAAGCAGAAGTGCTGTCATTGTAAGATAATAAAATGACACTCCTGAAATGCAAATTGCCATTCTTGGACTGCAGCATTGTGCAACCATGAAACATCCCTGACAAAAAGCATGATGAGAACAAAATATTATGTAAAAGCACTAAACAAAATTAAAAACAATATTCACTTGAAAATTCAAACACAAAAGGAATATAACAAGAGTAAGGTCTTCAGTTTCCAAGATGGATGGTCCCAGCGTTCCAAGATCCACCTGACATCAGGTTGCAACCCACAGTTTGAGTAACACTGGGCTAGAACATACACAGTATTTGTTTTAAATTTGGCTCTGAATCTTCAGTTTTCTGTCTTGCATTATCAACATTCACAACTGTTGTATTCTAGATTATGATGTTTCCAAATGAGGATGAAGTATTGCATCTAAAACACCCTTAGTGTAAAAAAAAAAAGGTTTATTTCACTGGGATCTTAACTTCAGGAATATTCCTTGCAAGACTTGATGCTAAATAAGGCCCACAAGACCAGATTGTCAAAATTAAGACACAGGATGTCCTGAACTGCATGTCACTTATGGATCATTCTGAGGTGAAGGGGTCATTTATAGGCTAGTTTAAGGAAGTCTGTATTGTTCTTGCTGACCTGTAGCAGGAAGTGAGGCCTGCATTTGAACTGGTCCCTGTCTGTTTAAAAATGCAGTTGTATTTGTGAAAAAATGTCTGGCAGGTTGAAGATGCTGCAGAGATTTTGTAAGAAACATGAGGTCTCCTAAGAATCTTATTGGGACTGGTGCTTTTTAGTTTCATAAATGATCTGGAGTTGGGAATGAACAATAAGGTGATGCCACACTAATTTGACACCAAATTTTCCGAGTGATAAAACTAAAGCTGTTATAAAGTGCTCTAAAAGGACCTCTTCAAACTGGGTGAATGTACACCAAAAAAATCCCAACTTCACATATGCACTGATCGAGTCTGAGCTAGCACTGATGAACCAAAAATGAGATCTTGGAGTTGGCATGGAAATCTCAATGAAAACATCCACCCAGTATGCAGGGATGCGAGTCATGAGTCTCCAACTCGAATCCTGAAAATATGTGTTTTGCGACTTGTATGCAACTTGAGTCACTGGCATCATGGATTCCCAGGCAACTCTGAACTCACAGGCCAGGAACTCAGAAAAGACTCATGACTCAAATTTGACTCGTGTGTTCTTGCTTATTTTTTTCCCTGTCACTTCCGCATTGTCCTGAGAGATCTCGTGGGTGATCCAGAAGCCGTCCTTCAGGTTAAGTGCAGCAGCAGATGTGGTGGGATGAGGGTAGGTGGCTCCAGGAGGTGGTCCTGGAGGGGAAGAGGAAGGTTTAAGGGAGGAGGAAGCTTAAGGGAGTATTTTTACTCCAGGGCTGGACTTGTTTCTCGAAACGACTCAAATTTCTGCAACTCGAGTAGTGGGGTCGCTGACTCAGGACTCAACTCATGACTCAGGCTTTAGTGTCTTCAGCACCTCCCTGCCAGTTTGTGATAACTAGTAAAGAAGGTGAATTCAACTGTGAGAGCACAATCCTAACCTGAAGTTAGGCAGCACAGTAAGGCCAGCAAAGTTCGGCTGGCACAAGGGCCACCGTGAAGTATGTTTGGACCACACTTGGAGTCAGAGGGGCCAGCACACAGGCGTGAGCCATCCTCCCTGACTCCGAGAGTGGTCCAAACAGGCTTTATGGTGGCCCTTGTGCTGGCCAAGCTTTGCTGGACTAGCTGTGCCTGCCTAACTCCCGGTTAGGATTGCACTCTGAGTGTCATTGGGAAACTGACTGGCAGGAGATTCAGGAGGGACAAAAGGCAGTATTTCCTCACAAGGTGTATATTTAATATGTGAAATTCATTGCCACAAGAACTGATTATGTCCATTGGCATGGATGACTTTAAAGAGGTAAATTTCACAGAGGACATGTCTGTCAATGACTACAAGTTATGAGGCCCACGTACTTCTTCCAGGTTCAGTGTGCTTCTGAACAC
Organism: Lerista edwardsae; assembly: GCA_029204185.1. NCBI lineage: Eukaryota > Metazoa > Chordata > Lepidosauria > Squamata > Scincidae > Lerista > Lerista edwardsae. The sequence goes on along the minus strand of JAJKFI010000008.1, from coordinate 9,369,928 downwards.
CAGTCATGGGGGAGCTAAGGCAGGAGGTGTGCTTTTCCTGCTTGTTGGCTTTCCAGCTGCTGGGCCACTGTGGGAAGCAGGTTGCTGGATTAGGTGGGCCTTTAGCCTGATCCATCACGGCTTCTCTTGCAATCTTATGTACTGATCAGCTTCTAATGTGCGCATTTTCTTGGTCGCCTGTTGTACGGGTTTGCTGATGAACATAAATCTGTACCTGGTGTTGTAAACTGGGTTCGGCACTGGACATTATGCATTTGATTACAGAAATCCATCCAATACACAGTTTGTTAAGCATTATGGCCATTACAGGGAGCTGCTGTCACATGGTAGCATTCCCAGCAACTTTCATGAGCCAACCATGAAAGTTTTGTTTAAACGGAAGTGTGGCAAATAGATTTTTCAATAGAAAGATATAAAGTTGGACCCCACCATCCTTTCTGCCCATAGCAACAGAACAGAAAGAAGGTGGCATCAGAAATGGTGAAGACATACAGTCCCCACTCCTCTTAGTCACTAACTAAACCTTCTTCCCCTGATATTGGCAATGGAATGCTTTGTTCCAACCACATCAGACAGAACTTTGTGTGATTCGGTTTTCTATTAACAGGATGTGGTTTCCCACCTGTTCCGAAGAGACCTTTTCAAGGAGTTGTATCCTCTTGATAATTAATTTCTTTGGGTCTAATTGGCAAGCCAGTTCAAGACATTTCAGTTTGAAAAGAAGCCTCAGAGGTTGGGCCTCTTTGTTTTTAAAGAAACCATTTTTATAAAGAGGAGACTTTTGCAAAGTGAACTGTCTCCAAGTTGAACCTTGGAATCGTGGGTACGGAAGAACGGTTTGATAATCTAGATTAAGCGCTCAGACTTGAATTCTCTGTGCCCCTTATGTCTTCTTCTCTTAAAGGAAATGTGACATTCTTTGCAAAGGGGAACAGTGATTCACACATAACAGTCTAGCATTTTGCAACAAGGGTCTTCTTCTTTTTTCCACAGGCATCAAGGATTTTATCATTTCTATGAAATCCTCCCAGGGCAGCGCAATATCTGTGAAAGTCACTGTTTGTGAAAGAGTTGCATAAGGGTCCATTTTAGAACGAGAGGGGCGAGGGTTTGAATGTACCATGAAATGCACAATCTATTGCCATGAAAAAGAATACAGTCCTAATTACAAAGCACTGAAGCTTTTCCCTTGGGGGATTTAAGGCTCCAGCCTAATGGATCTCACAGCAATTTATTTTCCTGACATTTGGTCTGAATTTTCCTAGACTCGCTGCCTTTTGGCTTCTCTGCTCCTTCTTCCAAGTGGTATTTGCATTCAGCATCCCCTTGGAGTGTTTTTATCATCACCACACCTCATTATAGGGAATGAGGCTTTTGGCTCCCTCCTTCCAGTGAGCTGGCAGCTGCTCTTGTCCATCATGGCACCTTCCTGGTTTGCATTCCAAAACGCTCACGCACTGCGTTGCCCTGAAGCACTCGCCAAAGGGGAGGGAAGTTCACAAAGTTTTAGCGGCATCCAGTTGAATGCAGCTCTTTGTTTTTCTTCAATCATGTTCAAGAAGCTCTGGTGTATCTCGATGGGAATTAGCTGATTTGGTCAATACCTCTGGCAGAGTCTGTGCCATCACAGAGGCAATTGGATTAGGGAAAGATGTACAAATTACCATTGAGTGTAATGAACAAGCCTCTCTTTCTCATTCGGCAAAGGAGCTGATGCGAATACCAGCTGGATACTGGCGGCGCTCGCACTTCCTCTGGTTTCACACTGTTATGATTTAGGATTAAGAGAACAGAGATCTATATCAGATGTGCTCCATGCCCTCCTTCCCCCCACCTTAAAAAAACAACTCTTACTAGATGTGGCTCCACACTTAGTAGGAAAATACGAAACCAGAAGCCAAAATACGAAATCAGTATCTCTTGAAACTGATTTGGGGAGGCAGGGATTGGGCCTTCCTATAAGGTCAATCTGCTACTCTTGACCAAAGCATTGGTAAAAGATTTTGAAGCAGAGAAATTACACTTGTGGCCAACTGTGCTCTTTCTGTAACAGAGGGCTAGTGATCTCCCTACTGTGCTAATGGAAGAACAGTGTCAGTGGAAAGCTGGTGTAATTCTATGCACTGCTAGCAACATGGCAATGAAAAGCCCAGCACCAGCAGTCCCTCTGGCACCCACTGCCCACCCCCAAGTGGTGCATGGAGCACAACTGTTGCTATTGGTTGCTACTGGCAGAAGATTTAGTCGAGAGGGTTAATGCCTCTGTTTGCCTGAAGATAAAGAGCTGAAGAGCTGAAGGTCGCCAGTTCGGGACTACCGGAAGTCTCTGTGAGCAGCAGACCTTGTAAAAAACTGCGGCTGATTAAAAGCTGAGCTGTCTCTGGCTGCCTTGTAAAAGGGGGAGTGTGCTGGGTCAGCTGCTTCTCTGGTGGGAGTAGAGAAGCCGCTTATCAGCCAGCAGAAGACAAACGTGCGGCTAAGAAGAAGACTAAATCCAGAAAGATTCATCTGTTTGTGTTGTTCTTGTAAGATAGAACGTTACTGTAAAATTGTAAAAACCTTCGCGTTTATGAATAAAGTCTGCCCATGTAAACCGCCTTGAGTTACAGTCATTGGAGTAATCCAATGATCTAAGAAAGGTGGTATATAAATATTATTATTATTATTTTAAGTTTTATTTTATTTTATTTTATTGATGATACTGAAGACTTGGGGATTGGTCTAGCCAGATGGGCTGTCTTGTGAATATCAATGCCCTAAACGGCTAGTGTGCCAAATGACCAACCCCTATGTTTTCCCTTTTTTTTTTTTAAAGAGCACTTTGACCACAGGCTGAAAGGGTGCTTCCAATTCCTGACTAGCAAGAATTAGCTTGCAAAGGAGGTAGGAGTAATACAGTAGGAAGCCTGAAGCCTTTCCTTGCCGGCCGCTTCTCCTATGATGCTGTCCAGTATGTGGAACTCTCTGTGATGGATGATTTGGTTGGCTCCTTTAGCAATGCGCAGTTGCCGTTTCAAGCCCACCTCGTCCCCGCAAACACTTAAAAGTTCTGCGCATTTTGTTCCCCTGGTTGTTACGAGCTTTTTCTGGGCTGCTTGGAAATTGTTGCTTGGGGCTTTTTTTATATCCGTAATTGATTTCTTGTGTTAGCCACTTTGAGCACCTCTGGATGGAGGGGAAAATGTGGGATACAAACATCTTAATAAAATAGCCTTCCCAGCTGTAGCTTTTCTCACGGTGTCACCTTTGGTTTCTGCCCAGAGTGCACATGGCAACACCTGCTGACATAATTCTACAATGCATAGCTTTTGAAAGTGGAAAATATATCAGCAGGTGTACAGAGAGTCACCTCTCTCTAGTGGAAACCCTGCAGATTTGGTGCTGGATGGTGCAATTGGGGTCTGGAGCAAAGTTGCAGCCCGGCTGGCCTCAAGCCTGAGGACTTCCACTTCTAGAAGCAGCTCTGCTTACCCCACATGATTAGCGTCTCCCACCTTGTCAGCTGGACGAGGGCGTTTTTCAGCTCTGCTTGGTTCCTGCCACAATGCTGAGAACTCAACCAAGCTCTAGGAGGGCCAGATTCCAAAAGGCACAAAACATTGTGAGGTTTGAAAAAACTGCTGGAGTTCATCTTCTCTCATCACAACCTTGTAGTTATAGGGAAAGCTCCACTGCCTGAATGTTGCCGTCCTTCCAGAACTGTGTCCCTTGTTGCGCTAGGAGTAATGTTCTGGGCCAGAGTTTTGGCAGCAAGGGATCTGGGTAGCATGCAGTATCTAAAAGCCGTCTATGTAGCTTGAGTTTGTAAGAATCCAGAGATTGCTAGCTTTTGTGTTTTAAAAACTAAGCATATGCCGTCTTCATGGTTCACTGATAGATTTGGGCATGGGGCAAAAAAAGAGGATTTAAAGAGGGGAAGCAGATGGTGATCGGAAAATGTCAGAATGGTTTCCATTTAACACTTGGCCTGTTTCAAGGGACTGATCCACATTTCTCACACTTGAGGCTAACCATTTCAGAAGAATGAAATGACCGAATAGCAGAACCCCCATTGATTTCTAGTATTGGAAATACTCTGTTCAAAGTGTCCTCTTTGCCAGCTAGGTTAAATCTTGGACAGTATTCAGGGCATCCTGAATTTGTGGCATTGTAAAATTAGGAGATCCATCACCCAGTCAAATATTGGAGCTCACAAAGTAGCTATTGCTTGCTCTTTCCAATGGATGCATAAATCCCTTTGCTCTATCTACGGTAATTGTGATTCTGTTTCTGGGAATTGGCTTAAATCTTTGAACACCCTCAGTGCACAGCCACCCTAATACTCTAAATAATAACAGTAAAGCTTGTGCTATCTAGAGCCATGTCAGATGCTCGCTTATTCTGTACAGTAGTTGTTGTGAATTTTGTGTTGGTTAGAGCAGAGTTGGGGGCTTGCGGACCCATTCTAGCGCTTGCCTTAGCGCTCCGGAGCGAAGGAACGAAGCGATCGCTACATTTCAATGTCAAAGTCTTTATTGTTTCAGTAGCGAAAGTGTGAAAGGTGAAAAAGTTCAATCTGCCGGTTAGGAAAGCCGGCGAAGGCAGTGCCGCGCGCAGGCGGCTCTTCAGTGCGGTTTTACATCTTAGTGCACACACAGTGAGAAAATTCTTCTACACAAGAACAAAAGGATGCAACCAGAGTATATCTGGTAGGTGGATACCTGAAGACCCTTGTGCCCCATTTTACCCAATGAGGTGCCCCTTTGGACACTATGATCTCATGAGAAAGCAAAGTGTTTGTAGCCAGCTCTTCCCGTGTGAAATTGCCTGCTTTCATTACACTATCGGAAAGGGAGTAAAGCTAGTTGCCCTAACAAGCTTGGGAAGCTGACCAGCTCAAGGACTCACAGGTGTCTATCTGATCTGGAGAAGCAGAGACGGAATGCCAGTTTCAACCAGTTCTGGACTGTGAGATGTGAAACTGCAACAGTAGTATCCATGGGCTTAGTTCTAGGGTTCTATGCAGATACAAAAAACACAGATGCGCAAGTCTGAAGATAAGATGGCAGTAAAATTGCACAAGATAAATGGTGTAACTCAGTAATGAGATGCAAATGTTGGAGAGAGATGTGTTAAATGGCGGGGGTTGACAGCAGTGCATATGGAATTTTTTTCCCCCAAAAGCATTTTTGATCTGTGGCTGGTTAAATCAGTGGATATGGGATCCACAGATACAGGGGGTTCACTGTACTGTATATAAGTGTGTAATTTTTGATTTGTATTCTCTGGGCTGCCGTTTTCAAAGGAAAGTAAGCCCGAGGTCGGGATGGTGCTGGGTCAGCATGAAGTTTCAGTAACTGGATGGTGGTGAGGCTTTACAAGGTTTTCCCCTCTTGGGTTCTGCTTCTTTTAGCTGACAACCTGGATGATGATGGTTTGGCCAAATCCTTTCATATTTTATGTGCGCCTAATATAAATCGTGATGTTGTGGAGGGGCCTCCAAGCTGCAAAATATTGACAGGACCTCAGGAAATTGCATATGCTGCTGCCAAAGCAAAGCTGCACTCAGTCAAAAACCCAGATCAAACCGCTTTGGTTCAAGTGAGGTAGGAAGTCAAAGCATTTTGCCCAAACCACTGTGGTTGAGGAATGCCTTCTACATGCTGCCAACCCTAATGTGTCCAAAACAGCAATTCATGGGAGTGCAACAAAAACTCTGCAAGCTCTTTAGAATGCCACTGCGATGTTCTTAGTGCAACCACAATAAGTATCGCAGCTCTGGTCTTCCCCCACCCTTCTCTGTTTCTTCTTCCCAAGCGAAATGTTCTGTGGGATTGGCTGCAACCATGCATATCCTATGCATGACAGGGGGCAGACGGCCACACAGTCATCCAAAGGCCAGACTAAATAGGTATGATTTGAGCCCTCTCCAAAAGGCCATGAGGGAGTGTGTAGTTCTTAATTCTTCTGGGAGGGAATTCCGTATTTGTGGAGCCGTTACAGAGAAGTCTCACCCCTGAGCTGCCATCCCTTTAACTTGGGACAGAGGGGGCACTTGAAGGAGAGCCCCTTTGGATGATCTAAGAGGGCGAACTGGTATGTATGGGAGATGGCGGTCCTTTAGGTAGGCTGGGCCTAAGTCATGAAGGCCTTAAAGGTCAGTACCATCTTCTTAAGTTGGGATTGGAAGGGAATGGGCAGCCACTGCAGCTGCTGAAGGAGTGGGCCTACTGAGTCAAACCGTCTAGCCGCTGTGTAACCACCCCACTATTCTACCTAACCAGTGCGTTTTCATCTTTGCCCATTTATAGAGATCAGTTTGCTTTTTATTCAAGGGTTCTAAATTATTTTTTGTTAATTGTATTTGAAAACCATATTCCCAAATATCTTATCCAGTCATTCATCCATTTTAGTCCTGTCCTCCTTATCGATCTTTCAGTTCTGGTTTAATGCGCATGCTCATGTTTACTTCATATCTGGAAGCTTGCCCATCATCCTCCAGGTACCACATCAGTACAGCTCCAATATCATTGAACTTTCAAAGTGAAAGCCATCTCAGTTGCATTTCCACAGGAAAGTCTTCTAGAAACTTTCAACAATGGGAGTACAGTATAGCTTGCAAATGTGGTGATGGTGTTCTCTTCAGGATACATTAAGCCAGCATTTCTCAACGTTTGTCCGCTGACATACCATTTTTGCATGGTCTACCTATTGGAAGTACCACCATAAGTAACAGATGATTATATAATCATCAGTCCCTTCTGGATTCGGAGGCCAGACAAAGCTCAACACACATTGGTAAGAGATGCCTGTGGATAGGGAGGACTTTTGTGAGTGCACAAATAGCACTTGCTTGAACTCTGCCTACCAAGCCAAACCTTCTACTGCTACTTGTCTTATTGCATTGCTGGCCTCACTGGCAGGTGGGGTTTTTTTTCCCACATGCGCCACTGGATCACCACTTCAAGTACCACTGGTGATACTCGTACCACTGGTTGAGAAACAGGACTTTTAAGCAATCCTATCCAAAAAGGATTGGTTCTACACTTACCAGCTTTTGCAAGGACAGTCTGTTCGAGAGAGAGTCACTTCAAATGACTGTGCCACAGGGTCAGAGTGGAGTTCATATTGGGCAAGCTCCAGTCAAGTGGTCTGTTGGGCCAGTGCAATGACTTGGCTCACAAAATCTTTGGTACATTTAACCTCATAATATAGGGTTGGCCCATTCATGAGGCCAACTGAAGTGGTCACCTCGGGCAGCAGGTTACTGGGAGCGCCTATCTCTCAGTTCGCCTACTTGCGGTACCAGCAAATAGTATTGCCCACTATTGCGATACCTGGAGTCTGGGGACACCACCTCCCTAGACCACCTCCCAGAGATCACAGGATGTTGCCCCATCCCTCTCCTGGCCACTAGTAAACCCCAGTGGCCCAGGAGACCTTACCCTTGCCTAGTCGCACCCAGGGCCAAGACTGGAGTTAGCCAGCTTCTGTTCCCAGTAGAAGCCAGGGCATAAAACATAGTAATATTTATTAAAGCTAAAGCTTATAGCATAAAGGCTCAGAGGCCCAAGCAAAACACAACGTAATGACTTAAGAGCCCAATGCAAAATAAAAAAGCAACCTGGCTACATCTCACTATCTATCACTCACCTAGCAGAGCAGCACCCAGTGCCTCGGGGTGCAGGATGGTCTCTCCCCTGCACCTGAGCACCAGTCTTGGTTCTCTCTTCCCAAATGCCCCTCAGCCCCCCGCCTTCTGCCTGCCCACTCCTGCTTCCTCCCTCCTCCCAACCAGAGGTTCAAAGCTGCTGGTACTGATAGGGTTTGGCTGGACTCTGGAATGGTGTCCAGCCACTTTGGCCGCTGGGATCCCAGACAACATATCCAGCTCCTTTTGCTGGGTTCCCAGGAGGGGGGATGGGAGGGAGCTGGGCTAGACTCATCCCCACAATGGTGACAGGCTGAGGCCTCGCTCACTTTACTATGACACCCCCCCCCATCTCCACCTCCTCCTTCATACCTTGGATTGGAAAAGGGAGAAGGGGACAGAGAGGAAGAGGAAACGGGAGTGCTGAGCTAGAACACAGGAAGTGGGAGGCACAGAGGATGGCCTATCACTGGGTAAGGGGGCAGCTCTTCAGTATGTTTAATAATAATAATAATAATAATAATAATACATGTATTTATATACCGCCTTTCTTAAAGTCACTAGATTTCTCTAATGATTACAACTCAAGGCGGTTTACATAGGCAGACTTTTCACAAACCCGAAGGTTTTTACAATTTACAGAATGTTCTATCTTCCAAGAACAACACTCCTACAGATCTTTCTTTCTGGATTTAGCCTTCTTTCTTTAGCCACCCGTCTGTCGTCTGCTGGCTGATGAGGCTTCCCTGCTCTCACCAGAGACGCAGCTGAGTTCAGCACACCTCCTCCCACGAGGCAGCTGAAACTCAGCTTTTAATCAGCCGCAGTTTGCAAGGTCTGCCGCTCACACAGACCTCCGGGAGTCTCGAGCTCACGACCTTGAGATCTTCAGTTGTTATCTTCGGGCAAACGGAGGCATTAACCCTCTCGGCTAAATCTTCTGCCCCATTAACCTCATAATGTATTTCAAACTTTCAGTCTTACATATATCTATAGCTGATAGGAACAGATATGGTGGTGGACATTTTCACAGCAACTCGTTACTGGAGTGTAGAAGGCTAGAAGTGATTCATGATAGTATTGTCCTGGCAACTGGGGTATTCTTCCATCAGTGCCAAGCCTGGCTTTCTACAATTGAGGGTAATTGATTGGATTGACCTGGCATGGATTGACCTTCCATACTTACACATTGCCAAGACTTTCAGACGCGCCAAATCTGTGAGTCAACAAAAAAGCTTCATGACAGTGAGAAATGGGACTTTGTTCTAAGAGGGCACGTCTCCAAGTCCTCCCTCTAGCAGACAGTACCATCAACTGTGATTTCAGCTGAGGTTTCACCTAATGAGCGGTTATCGTGCCAATGGGCTTTGTCCTGGGGGATTTTTGTAACTTGACCCTCAACAGCAAGACCCTTATTGTAACCTGCTTAATAGTGCCTATATTGAATAGTAAGGTCAGCAGAGTGGATCATATTTGCATTACTTGTTGCATCCTTTTTTTTTTTTAAATATAAGCTTGAGAAACAATTCTGTGTAACACATAGGTTTCCTTCCAGCTTTTTTAGATGCCAGTTAAGGACACACAAAAAAGAGGCATCCTTTTACTGGACTGATAACTTTGAGAAGGTTTAACCCAAGGGATCCAGGAAAACATTCTGATTTTATTCCTGGCCCAAAATTCTGGAAGAATTGGAGCGGTTTCCTCTCCCTTTCCCCACAATCTCTGAGGTTTTGGAGCAAGAGACTTAAACCGGTATCTACCAAAATCCTCCACTGTCTTCGAAATAAATGTGTGCCTTGCAGCTGCCCACCCACATCTGCTCTGTATGGGGTACTCATTTCCATTCTATACACAAAGGTTTCTTTTTAATAAGAGCATTTTGTGTTGGCAGATAACCCTCTGAAAAGCCTGCCTTTTCCCAAATGGAATCGAGTTGTGCCATTTAATTGGCTGGTCATTGACATTTTGGCTGAACAAAACCCTTCTGTCTGAGGGAAGGTAGCACAAGGCTTAGATGAAGCATGTTGGCTAGAAAAACCATTGTGGACAAAATGCTGAGTTAGAGGAGCAGCTGGTTTGGCCTGAACTAGTAAGCTTTTCTTATGTGTAGTTTGTCCTTGGTAGGATATGAGTGTGTGCAATGCTATGCTAAATTGTAGTCATTACATTTATTATTAATAATATTAATATTAACATTATTATTAATAATAAACAATATTTATATACTGCTTTTCAACAAAAAAAAGTCCACAAAGCACTTTATAGAGAAAATCGAATAACTAAATGGACTGCATGACATACCTAACACCAGCAATTAATTGCTACTAAGCCATACGTCTTAATAAAAAGCTATGGTTTTCCCAGTAGCAATGTATGGCTGTGAGAGCTGGACCATAAGAAAGGCAGAGTGCCAAAGAATAGATGCTTTTGAATTATGGTGTTGGAGAAGACTCTTGAGAGTCTCCTGGACTGCAAGGAGATCCAATCGGTCAATCCTACAGGAAGTCAAGCCTGATTGCTCCCTGGAAGGACAAATCCTGAAGCTGAAGCTCAAATACTTTGGCCACCTCATGAGAAGAGAGGACTCTTTAGAAAAGACCCTCATGCTGGGAAAGAAAAGGCGAAGGGGGCGGCAGGGGGCGGCAGGGGGGGCGAAGGGGGCAGCAGAGGATGAGATGGTTAGAGTCGTTAGACAGTCACCGAAGCAATGAACATGAAATTGGGTGAACTCCGGAAGCTAGTGGAGGACAGGGAGGCCTGGCGTGCTGTGGTCCATGGGGTTGCGAAGAGTCGGACATGACTTAGTGACTGAACAACAACAAGAAGCCATAGGTCAACATGTAGTCAACACGTATTGGCTTAGAAGTAAGCCTAACCCAATTGATAGTGCACTAGCGCCAATGAGGTGACTGCATGAGCAATTGCCAGTGTGCTGGAAAGCACACTGCGGCAGTGTGGATAATTGTGGCACAGGTGGGAAGACATGCAGTGGGAAGGAATTCCAGTGCATGCTGGAGCAGGCACAGGTGGGCAGAGGAGCAAGGGAAGGTGGAACAAGATTGGGAGGATTGTACCTAGGTGAGGGTAGGGAGGTGAGGAGGGTGGATTGGGCCCAGGTTCCTGCCATATCCTGACTCGCATCATTTACTATCCCCCCATGCCTGATTTCCCGATATGAGGTTGCTCGGACTTCTGTCAGCAATTTTGCTGGTATGAACTTGAGTAACTCCATTACCGCTTTGGGGGGGCTACCCTCTATCAAGGGGACAAATGTCCCCTTACTTCGGGGAGACCTCCATTGGCCCCTTTCCCTGTGGTGGATGCAGCAGAGGCAGTTATGGCGCTGCTGCACTGTAGTGTAGAAAGTGACATTGCACTCTAAGTGAACATTAACAATGGATAAGAATGTGTGGAGTCAAAGTCCTATTCATGATGTGTGCAAAAACCCTTATTCCAAGAGCTGTTAGGAGTGTTTTGGTTTTAGGGGCCTCAAACGTGTAACAGTCCATTCTTGGTGTGCCTTGTAATTGACAAGTCACAGTTGCAAAACCTTAAAGCTTCTTAAGATCACTCAGCAAGTTCTGTGCATCTGTATGGCTCTGTGTTGTTTTCGTTGTGCTTTCTGGGCCATACACTTACATGGAGGGATTAATGGAGCACCATGAACAGAGGAGGCTACCTTTTTATGTATCAGTCAATCCATCTAGTATTTTTTACATTTTATCCCAAGGACCTCATTACATAATTCGTTCCTCTGTTTTTAACTTCACAACAAGTACATTACAGGGACAACAGTGAGGGATAGCAACTGTCCCAACATTGCCAGGATCTGAACTCGGGTCTCCTGGTCTAATTCCAACATCCAAATGATTACGATTTACTGACTCTCACCTAGGTGTATACTGTCTACATTGACTGACTGGCAGTGGCCCTCCTAGCTTTCGGGTGTGTTTCTGTTTTACCAGATGACAGGGATTGAACTTTGGACTTTCTGTAAGCCAAACATCTACTTTCATCAATGAGCCCCTGTAGCTCATGCAGCCCTTCACACAAAATATTCACAATCACCCATTGCTGTATTGATATGATCCAATAAAGCTGCATTCTGATGTCTCTAGACCGATCTGCCTCCATTCAAGGCCCACTGGATTCCCTCCCCTGAACACTTTTGGCCACAACTGAACGGTGACAACCTTATCTCATTTTGGAGTCCTTCAGATCTGTGAATTAGGTTGAGATTGCCTGATTCATTAGTACTTTGTCTATCCTTGTAAAACAGCTTGAAATTTCTAATTACTGTTCTAATGGCTCATTATTACTAATTATTTTGTGAGCATATTAGTTTCAGTAAACGAGTTGCTTCAACGAGAGTTACTGTGCCTGGTATTTCAAAACTACTTGAGAGGCAGAAATGCTTTCTTTAAGGCCTAAAACATTTTTTTCCACAACATTTTCTCATTACCTTGCTAGATGGAATTAGGCTGAAATGGAGCTTAACTATCATCTTGTTGAATATATTATGGAAGGGCAGGGCAGAATTAAAAAAAAACCTCCAAGGACTTTTTAGTTGCATTCTACTCACCATCAGTACATTATCCCATCTCCTGACATTCCAATAGGAGTCTTTGGGTTGTACTGATGTGTTCTGCAGTTTGTGTCTACTCAACTGTTGCCTGTTTTAACATTGATGCCTAAAACTCTGTAGGCCACATCTCATGTAGTCCTGTGAGGAAAGGTTGAGGGAACTTGGTATGTTTAGCTTGGAGAAGAGAAGACTGAGAGGGGAAATGATAGCGCTCTTCAACTATATGAAGGGCTGTCATAAGGGACAAATCTGTTCTCATCTGCTTTGACAGTAGAACTAGGTCCAATGGGTACAAACAGCAAGAGAGGAGATTCCGGAAGGACATCAGGAAGAATTTATTGACGCTAAGGGTGGTTCAACAGTGGAATAGTCTGCCAAGGGAGGTGGTGGATTCTCCCTCACAGGAGACCTTCAAGCAGAGGCTTGACAGGCACCTGATGGAGATGCTCTAGGAGGATTTCCTGCTACAGGCAGGGGGTTGGATTAGGTCACCTTGTAGGTCCCTTCCAACTCTATGGTTCTATGATTCATGCCCTTCAAGCTCATTCAAATTCTTCTACACAACTCATTACTAAATTGCTGTGCTGGAAAGAGAGAGGGCTGCTGCCACCACGGTCCATTTCCGACTTGCTCTCAGAGCCCCCCCCCCCAGTGGAGTGGTAGGCTGGAGCGACTGGCAGACACTTTGGGGGCTGGTCTTTTTGCCTAATTCCATGCAACTGTTTCAAGTCATTTCATGGCAAGACTGGCCCAGCAAACACTTTTGTGATGAGTGTGGATGTCCTATACTGTCGTCCCCAGTTTGGGGATTTTAGAGCAAAATCCAGGGTCCTAAGCACAAGGGTAGGATCTGATTAAAGCAGAATACCTTTAAAGAAGAGTAGTAATTTTATGCAGTTTCAGTGACGAAAATCCATCTGCTAACTTCCAGGTGATGGAAATAGATTATCAGCAACATCTTCCAGTTTGCTGTCAGACCAACCTTCTCACAGGTTTTATATTACATTTACATACATTTGGCAATACAGTCTTCATTTTACAGATGAGACATACTGTGAGGCACACAGGAGTATCCTCCTGGACTGCATTTTAATTTTTCAGACTTTGTGTCATCTACATATGGTCGAAGTTTATGCTTTCCAGACCTTCCTGTCATTTTGTTACTACAGCTCTGCCCTCTACAGCTTTCCTCTTTATGAGTTTTCCCACTGGGGAAAAAAATCTGTGATTACAGAATAATTGTACCCTCCCAACCCATCACTTCCTGTTCCTCGAAATGCTTAAGTGATGTCATATGTAGTGACGTCATACTTAGTTTAGAGGTTTTCAAATATTCTGGAGAAAGTTCCTTGTGGATGTGGCATTGTGATGTAGCTCTATTTCAAATACATTCTTTCATCAATAAAGGAAGTTTTCACTCAAAGGTCATTGGGTCTTTTTTTTCCTTGACAGACTAATTTCATAAGCATCCATGGGTGATCATCTCTGCCCAACCAAGGGAGAATTTCCCTTGCATTTAACATTTATGCTGCTGGTATTAGTTAAAATGTCGTTTCAAAATTTGCCTGGCTTTGTTTCCTGAATTGATCAAAATTCCTGGTTGGATCAAAGCCACCCATAAATTTGTGAAGCCCTTGCATATTTGGGTGTAAAGAGAGGATGGGAGAAGCTGCAGTTTGCTCTTCCTCTACAATGCTAGAAGCTCAAGCTCTCATGTGACCCCACAGGAGTGTCATCCCTGCTAGAAACTGTGACAATGTAGTATCAATGCTCCTCATTCCATAGAAGTTGAGGCTCCTGCCAGAGCAGCACAAGAAAGACATCTGTCAGTGAGGCCCCCACACTCCTAAAGGAACCTCAGAAGGGGTCTTTAAAAGGCCCCTTATAACGGTTCTGCAAACGGCAGGTGTGAGCAATTTATTTGTGAGATTTACTTTGCATTTCTCTTTCTATCTGTGCAAGAAAGCAACCGTGCCCCCATTTCGTTGTTTCCACCCTATCAGACATTCAAGAATTAATCCCATGCCAACTCCCAGGTCCAAAGTGGTATGGAACTTCCCAAGCCAATATAATGCACTACTGTGCATGGAGTACACACCTGTACACAACCAAGCCATTTTCCTGTCGGTGAGAGGTGAGGAATCACAGAGCAACATGCATGAACATACCCCAAGACCCAAAGAAGCTCATTCCACTCTCAGAACCAGAGGGCTTGATTTATATCATCCCGGGCAATGACAAAGCTAAGATTTCTGTATTTCCAAATCACCTTTCTGATTAACAACATTTAATCTTTTCCTCCAGTAGAAATATAAATATAAATATTAGAAATATAAAGCGAGAGCAAAGCAGACGCTTAAAGAATATTTCTCATTGCTTTTCCTTTAAAAGGAGGCTTTATTATTATGCAGTTTTTCTTTCTTTTCTAAGCCAAGGAGCAATGCTACACAGAGCAAGGCTCTAGCAAGGACAGAAGCACCTGGGTCACAGCCCAGCAAAGCAGGAATCTGTCTAACATGAACTGACAGCTGACTGATGGAAATATATAGCATCCTTATCCATCACATCCAGAGACATGTTTTTGCCTGCAAAATTCAAATCCTGTGCAAAATGTGATCAGTAGCTCAATTCAAGATAGGAATTCTTCCAGCACCCAGGAATAGAGAACAGAATGATTGTCCTTAGTTAACATTCAGAGAACCTGTATTTCAGTATGTCAATTTTTTGAAATGCTGGCAAATCATAACAAAATGTGGATTTGGCAGAGACCTCCTCTTCGGATCATGGATGCAACAGCTTCAGGGGGTAATAAATCACTGAGTGGCAGGATGTAACAGGAGTCGGGGAGACAGTTGTGTTAGCTACAGGGATTTGCTTGTGTTACGATTGCGGTTCATTCAGAGGTGAGTGGCATGACACCGGTGCAAAGTAGCATACCAGTCATCCTGGCTGCATTTGAAACTAATGTAGAGGATTTGGTCTCTCTTAAACACTCATTCGCCAGTTCACCAGATCTATATCGAATCTGCCATCTACTGCATCAGAGCATTAGTTCACGTAGCTCAATCTTTTCTATTTTAGCTGGTTGGTTATCTAGGCTGTCTGATGAGGGTCTTTCAGCCCTACCTGGAGATGCCAGCAATTGATTCTGGGACCTTCTGCATGCAAAACACATGCCAGTGTGTTGCTATTGGCCCCTCTTCATCCAAAACTGGATCTATACATGGGGCAAGTTTAACTGCCCTGGTCTGGCAAGATGCATATTGCAGTGCACATCTAGTGGATTGAGAAGGTGGATTTGGGATTCAAATACCATCACCACTCCCTTGTCCTCAAATGTAATAACTAATGAATGAATGAATGAATGAATGAATGAAATTCTTAACAATTCATTCAACACACCTAAATTTGAGGTGCTAAAATCTTGTTCTGAATATCAAATGTTACTCTAGTTCTGTTTTTTCTGTCTTACTTTTTGGAGTCAATGAGTCATGTGGACGGATCCAATAATACTTTTGGAGGGGAGGGGAGGGGAGGAGGGAGGAAGCTTCAGTGTGCAGCCCTTGCTTTGTCCAAGCACTACAAGTTGATATTTGCTACTCAGTGCCAAGCAACTGTGAACCACATGAACATTCACATGGATAAAGCATACTGTGTGTGGGAAGGTTGTACATATTGTCCTTTCTACAAGTCTTTGAGTAGTGAACTT
This sequence comes from Lerista edwardsae, assembly GCA_029204185.1. Classification (NCBI taxonomy): domain Eukaryota; kingdom Metazoa; phylum Chordata; class Lepidosauria; order Squamata; family Scincidae; genus Lerista; species Lerista edwardsae. Next base: position 9,354,004 of record JAJKFI010000008.1, on the reverse strand, counting down.
GTCTGCATAGACCAGAATCTGAGAGATCCTAAAAAAGGCATTTTTCTTCTCCTAGAACAGCGGTCTTCAACTTTTCCCATGCCATGTCTCCAGTACCGATGAGACTGGGGGCCCATTGTTGGTTCCGCCTCCTCCTGTGACCTTATCCACCCAGTCGTGGATCCAGGGGGGTGCAGGGATGGCAAGCCGCATGGGCGCCAGGTGGTGGTGGGGTGCCATTGCGCGGAGTCCAAGCACTTTTTGGCCCGCCCTCCCTCCCTTGCGCCTGGAACGCTCCAAAATGGAGCTCTTCTGGGCACAGGGAGGCATGGCGGGGAGACGCACGGGGGTAGGGCAACGTGCCGGGGGCGCGGTTTCGTCGCCTTGCCATGGGGCACGCTCCCGGCCCATACCGCCTCTGTATCCACCCCCTCCACCCTGTAACATCCTCCCAGCGCTGTTCACTGTAACCAAATGTTCTTATTAGTGAGAGCAGAAAAAGTTGCTATGAAGCTTGGCACTACTGAAAGCTACTTTAGCACAATTACTAAGAACCTGAGCAGGACTGGAACAAGATCTCCTGGTACCTAAAGGGGTACATCAGATGCCTCCCCCTTTACCTGGTAGTGCTTCTCAGGCCATTGCTCTTCAACCTTTTCCATTCCTGTAACTTGCCTTGACCTCACAACTGAAGCGTCACAGCCCCATTGGTGACACAACCTCAAGGCTGAAGAACACTGTCCTAGAATGAGTGATCTGGTGTATACGTGATGGTGCTCCTTGAATATATGCCTGTTGTGCATTTGTGTCTGTCTGTCATAACTGGCTTTGAGCATTTGAAGTGGAGGGGGAAAGAACTTGATGGGGAGTGGGTGCTGCATGTCTTGTCTTCGGATGGTAACCTTCTAGCCTTACAATGCTATCATTTAGTTTTAGTGGTATGGTTGGGTTTATCGTCATTTTCTGTTCTCTTTTTCTAAAATAGCAAATTGAAATTTCAGCACTGGTTAGCTTAAGTCTGTGCATTTACAAGGCATCTTCAGTCCATTAACCCACCACCTCTGTTTGCATGGCTTAGCCACAGGCAGTTCTGATGATATTTGAAGTCTCTGACTAATGTGGAAGTAGAATAAATGTTTTTGGAGTTCCAACACCATGTTGCCACGGAAGTATATTCTGAAGGCTACCATCCTCTATGGTTGGGGATCTTGGTTCTGTTTGTTCACTGGCAACCCCTGAATTTTGTTTTGGTTCCCAGTTAAAAGGGTGGCAAGATTTTAATTCTGGTTCCGCTGGTACTGATGAATAGTTCATAGAAGGCCAGTTCCATATATAGAAGCTGTTAAAAGCATGTGTGATTTTCCACAGCAAATTTACCCATAGCTGGGCCAATAACCACATGTATTTATTCAGGGCATGCTCTGCACATAAGTTCCATTGATATCAGTGGGCAATGCTGAAATCCCTTGCTACAGTAAATGGCTTCTAAAACAGCTTAACTTGGGCTGGGTTGCATCCATAGTTATTTTCTCAAGTACTGAAAGGCTAACGTTTCTAAGGACATTCTAGATGGAGTTTTTCCACTCTCAGTATCTACAATTCATCCTCACACTAGCCTTGCAAGATGATTCAATGTTCACATTCAACATAGTGAAAAAGCTGAGGGTACTGCCAGAGGCGGATCTAAGGGGGGGCAAATCTCTAAGTGTTGCAAGAAGCCTTACCCTGTCATGTAAATCCCTCCTCTCCCTTGCTGCTGTAGCCAGTAAGCAACGCCAAGATGTTGCTGTTCCCTGTGAGGATTGGCTAGAACAGTGCAGGAGAGGAGTGTTTTCCACTGCAAGGTAAGGCTTCTTGCAAAACTTAGAGATTTGCCCCCCCCTTAGATCCGCCTCTGGGTACTGCTAAATTCATGGTTAGAGACATGAACCCAAATATCCCCAGGTCAAGCCCAAGTGCCAGACTATCCAAGAGAGCAGCAAACCCTCCACACTCCCTCCACAGTTCACTAGACCAGTAGTCTTCAACATGGTTTGTGCCATGATCCCTATAAATAAAAAACTGAGCTATGGGACTGGGGACCCACTGCCAATCCCACCTCCCTCCTGGGACCTGATCTGCTCCCACTGCCCCCACCCCCTGCCCCAATTCCCCTCTACCTTCCCCCCACAATAACCCTGGGAGGTGGCAGCCTGAGCAGGGTTGGCCTTGAGGAACTGAAGGACAACACAGGACGAAGAGGCTGTGCAGGATGATATCAAGGACTCCGTTTTGATATGGCAGTGCCTTGATTCAAGGCCTCTTGATTAGATTCAAGGCCTCTCTAGCACAGGCTTTGAAAGTTTGCCGCGACCCCCAAAAAGAAGCTTCGCAACTCCATTGTGGTCCCGACTCACAGGTTGAAGAATACTGCACTATGCTTTGCCCTAGGAGATACTGACTGAAGGAACACTTGGCTGCGTGTCCATGAGGAAGCCTGGCAAATAGTTGTCTCGTAGGCTATCTCCATCCTCCCCTTCCTCTCGTTTGCAGTGCTGCTGCTACACCTCCATCCCCGCCTGATCCCAGTTGCTTGTTGCTTCACCTGACTATTGTGTTTCTCCCTCTACTAGCATTAAAGGGCTGCGATACAAATGACAACAATACAAATAGTATGCAATTGCAACCAAAATTGATGGTGACGTGGGCCTCTTTGGATGTGCATGGAGAAGCACATGCAAACACCCTCCGTTTGAAAAGTCTGGTCCCAATTCCAGTGAGCAGCTCCCCCTTCAAACTGAATCCCACTCACCGTCAGTTTGCACTGTATTCTGCCAGCCCTATCTGTCCATCCAGGGCCATCCAGCTCTAGGAGTGACGTTGCCCAATGTGGGGCATTCCTGCAGGTGTCCCCACCCTCCCTGCAGGGCCTCCACTCACCAAAAAAAAGTGCTTGCAATGTCACACACGGCACCTAGAAATAATTGGTGGTGACATGATGACCTCACCACCAACTGCTTCCAGGAGGCCCATTTTGGGCTGTTAAGCGGCAGGGCCAGGTGGGAAGGCCCAAGGTAAAGCTGCTCTGCTCACCCCACTGACCTACAGCCCATAGGATCCTAGCTGCAGCAGTAGGCGAAATGCTTGCTGTGGGGGGGGGGCCCAAAGTGCAGACCCCAATGTGACAACATTGGCCACATTGGCTTAAGGCCAGTCCAGCCTCCATCTGCCAGTAACAAGTATTCATATGATGATCACTCCTTAGCTAGCAATAATGTGCAGAATGTTGTACCCAGCCAAGGATTGTGGGCAGCAATGGGATCTACAAATGAACAAGGGGAATGCTGGGCGGGACTTACGTGGGGCTTATGCATGATTGGCTGCCCGTCTGTAGCGTTCCGCAGCTGTCCTGGCCTCAGTGGGGCTGCCCCCGGTTAGCGCACTGCCCCCCGCTGCTTGCCCAGGCACCCGGCGCAACCCTCACCTGTCCCCCGTGGCGAGCAGGAGCCCCCCCCAGGCCAGGGCAGCCACGGAACGCTATGGATGGACTGCCATTCAAGCGGAAGTCCCGCCTACGTCCCGCCCAGCGTTCCCCTTGTTCATTTGTAGATCCCATCGCTGATTGTGGGGCTTGTGATTTTTAACCTCTTTACAATCATGAAGATGCTATGATGTAGATTGGACTCGTGGTCCTACTAGTCAAGAGCTTAAAGGCATTTATAAGTGGCAGGTTTACCCCTGGAGGAAGCATCTTGTTTGCCTAAAACAGCCATAGGGGCCTTGTTGGTGCCCATGGGAGCTTCCTTCCCAGGAGAGATAGTAGCTACAAGAGCCACAGCCTGGATTGGGATCCTGGTAGAGAGAAAGAATTAAAGCCTCCCTCCAACCTTGCTGCAGAGTTCTCACCCATGCTGATTTTTAACAGAACCAAAAAAGCATCAAAATAACACATTTGTTTTCATATGGCAATTGGCCCTTACTCCATACATTTGTGTGTATGAGTGTGGGTGTAAGATTGCTGCTTTATTGGTCTGAGCAGGAAAAGGCAGGTATTTAGCCGAACCAACGCCCCAGGTTGGCGTTTTAATGCGTACCTGGTTCCAACTGGTTGGAGAAACCTCACGAAGACAGTGACTTGGCCAAGAAATTTTCCCTATTCACCATGGTGGAATTTTTATTTTATGTTTTTTTTGCACACTGCCATCTGTGTCTCTGAGCACATCACGTTTCCTACATAATCAGTGTTCTACCAATTAGGATAAATTACTGTTTCATTACAGTTAAGTGGACTATTAAAATGCCATTCACGTCTCCTGCTGACAAAGCGACACCAGCATTCTTTACTTTCCAAAGGAGTTTCATCTAATTCAGGTGGCTGACAGAGGGGCTTGTTTAACTAGCGAGATTCCTGGCGTTTTTTGTGTGCAGAAAGGTTTTTGCATTGTTAGATGGGTGTCAATTTCACTCTGGAGGTGGGCCTGAAGAAAATTGCAGAAGATTATGCAGAAATGCTCCTCTTGGGGGTAAAGTTACCTTCCCAGTGATATCTAACATGATGGTATTATTTGTACTTATCAAGGTTTTCACAATTTTGGCCACTAGTGTCAAGCTCAGCTTGTTTTCCCCCTAAAGCTTGTTGCCAGGTGCAATTGCAACCCACTGCACTTCCTTAGCTACGGCCCTGGTCAGCTTTATTATGTTCTTCCTGCACTGTGTTTTAGCTTAAAATGTTAGTATTAAAAGTTCTTACAGCCCAACGTTTTTGTCTGACTGCAAAAATCAGTAATGCAAAAAAGAGTCAATGGGCACTTTCAGTCTGGACCTTGTGGAAACCAGTGACCCTCCAACCATTAACGTTTGCACACACATATTGGTGATTCTTCTTGCTCAACTTAAATTGGTTGACTTCTGATTTTGAGTGCCTTGAAACGTACACTGCTTTAAAAAGCTGCTTGGGAAACGGCCTTAATTGCTACCATGATTGTTATCTGTCTATTCTGAGAGTCAATTAGTACCTAATTACAACATCATCTTTTCATTCACTGCTCCTTTCACACGGGGATCTGCCCCCAGAAGACTAAGATGTAGTCCTGTACCTTTTTTTCTTGGCAATTTGTGCCTTTGAACCCTGTGGGATTGTCCTCTGAGCCAACATGCATTGGGCTGAGCTACAAATCTTCTCAGGAGCCTGGCCTCCCTCTGAATGAGGGTGGCCTGTTTTTAATGGGATATGCCATGTTCACTCTGCAGATAGGCCATGGGAAAACCTCCGAGGACTGCACTCAGAATTTCCCAGCGATTATTTCTCTCACCTGTTTAAATGGGAGTATCTGAGAACTGTTGCTAGGATTGAGCAATGAGTCCAAAGGTAGCAAACTGCAGGTCACAGTAAATGCATCAGTAGTGCTGTGGCACTGAGGGTTTTACTTTCCAAATAGCAGTACTGGGGGATCTAATGAAGAATGGACTATGGAGGGGGAGGTTTTAACCCTTTGCCCTGCCACAGTTCCAGTGCCTATCAGGCCCCCCGGCATGTGCTGTTTGCCCTCCAAGGAGCCAAAAGCTGTCATGGAGGGCTCAATTCAGACTGCGACTATGGTGGGGGCAGCAGATTAAAGTCTCCTTCCCCCATAGGCTGATCCAGGTCATTGTCCATCTCCATCCTTGCTATTTGGAAAGCACTCCAAAGCACAACATAATTGCTTGTTGGTCCCTAAGCCTCACTTAACTGTGAGCCCCTTTGAATTCAGTCCTGCCTAGGATCAGGTATGTAGCAGACTGTCCCATAGCCAGAAATCCATACCAGCAGTGTTAGAATTTCATGGCTTAGCAGTAGGCCTGCTTGCAAGTTAGGGTCACTATAGGCCTATTGCTGCTAGATCATGCCTTTGGTCCAACAATATTGAGGTCACCTGTCAAAGATGTTGTCACCTTCACATCTTAGGTAGTTTAGCTAATTACCTAGATATGAATGCAACCAAAACATGTAACATACAGCTGCACTTATCAGAGAGCCAGGATTTAATATGGCTGCCTGTTGGAGAGAGATTTCCTGTTTTGGGCTCTGGTGCTCATACAAGGGTGAGTGGTGGTAGAAGCCAAAAGGAAGAAAATAAGCAAGATGTAGACCCAAAGGAGTTGTTTATTGGTTTCAGTCTTTCTGAGGGTTTGGAGACTTGTGCTTGCAAGCAGAATATCGGATGATACCAGGTTGCCTTTGGGCACAGGGTCTGGGAGACAGATGTAGTTTATTGCCACATCGCCCTCCCCAGCACTACACCTGTGGCAGAAGTGCTTTGTTGTGCCTTTAAAGGAGTCACTTGCAGCTGTTACCACCACAAAGAACAACATGCCCAGACACATTCACTTCTGCAACACGATGGCTAAGAGATCCAGGGAAGAGTAGAGGTGGGACAGCTTGATTGTATTATGACAAGAAGCAGAAAAAGAACCTGTGATTGTGGGTTTTGAGGAAGCCTGCATCCAGTAATGGAACACTGCAGTGGTTCTCAAATGTTTAGGGCCGGGACACACATTTTTAGAATGACAATCTCTCTGAGACCCACTGAAAGTGTGTAATTGTGACAACAGAGCCTGCTGCTTTCCTGAGAAAGCAGCAATAAGTTGGGTAATTTCTCAACCATTTTTCAATAGCGAAGTGAATCAGAAAGAAAAGAAAGCCTATTTACAACCTTGACACAAGATAAACAACCAAACAGCTCTCCGCCTTTCCAGCATCCCAGATTTTCAATATGGCTGCTTTAGGTGCTTTGCGACCCACCTGAAATTGGCATGCGATTTGGGAATCACTGGAACGATGCATCTGAACCACCTGTTATCCCCATGCAGATTCAAAAGTAGCTGGAAGCCCAGCAATGATGCATTTTCAGATCAAGACATTAGTCTGTAGTAATTTTCCGCTACAATGTTGACATTGCCTCTTTTCTTCATCTGGGTGTTTACAGAGGTAGTGTGGAAAAAATAGTAACATTGCATCTCAGTAAAATCACCCATATTGTTTCAGGTATCCCCTTCCTTGGGAACCATTCAAGGGGGGAAGGTATTTCAGATTACGTTTGCTTGGAGAAAGGAGGAGATGGAAACATTCTTATCAAGCAAAGGCAAGGGGTATGTGGAAGCAAATTTCTTTGCCTAAGAAGGCACCAAGCCTGCAAAGTGGAGGCAAATGTGCATCTGAATTCTGACGGTTGTGTAATGATGACATCAAGACTTGATTATGGCAATGCAGTCAACATAGGGCTGCCCTTGAAGACTGTCCAGAAATTGCAATTAGTGAAGAATGAGGGAGCCCAGGTGGTTATGTGGGCTCAGTGATTCCATTCTGTCAGACCACTACCCCAACAACTACACTGGCTGCTGGTTCATTTTGAGGCACAATTCAAGGTGTTGGTTTTGACCTTTAAGGCCCTTCACAGCTTGGAATCAGGGCGTTGGAGCAACTGCTATCTTCAATACCAGCTGGTCCCCAAAGCTCATCTGAGAGGGAGACTTCTTACACCTAATGCCCTTGGCTGAGGTCAGGTGGGTAGCAACAAGAGGTAGGGTCTTTTTTCTGGTAGCACCACAATTGCAGAACTCTTTTTTTTTTTTTTTTTTTGCATTCGTGCCCACCCTAGGGGGTTCCCAGTTGGATTTCCACATTGTCTTCTTCCTTTGGCTTTTTCATTATAGTGTAGTATGGTGTGTGTGTGTGTGTTTGGGGGGGGGGTTGCTGCTGCTGCTGCTGCTGCTCTTGTTTGCTGCTGTGGCTGTATTTTCTACTGGTTTTAGCCATAGTGTGATTATATTTTACGCTGCTGTCTGGCTTATTTGCACTGTATTTTATTTGTGCTGCTGTTGCTTGGCTTTTAGTTCACTGCTGGCTTGATGGTTTTCGATGGAATTTATTCTATCGATTGTATCTGATTATGTGTTGCAAGCTGCCTGCGGGCACTCCATTGCAGGTTGGAAGGAGGTGTGGAGAGTTTTAAATAAACATCAGGCATTTAAAGTAGCCTTCATTTGCACCCCACAGCGTGGGCTTGAGTGCCCATTTCTGCATTGCAACACAAATAGAAATACTGTACGCATTTCTGGTTTCTGTGTCTGGCAATTGATATATATGCGCTGTGTGTGTGCGCGCGTGTCATATGTTGATTGATTGCAATGTATCTTTATATAAAATATATTGCATTCAAATATATCTAGTGTGGGCCAGGGTGCCGTGTGTGTAGGCATATATGTATGTATTATGGGGCATGCATAAACAGCAGTCCAGTATCCCAACCTGCTTTCTCAGTTCTTCTCAAAAGCACTGACTAGACTCCACCTAATGGTTGTCAGTTTCAGCTTTGTTACTTAGTTGATGATTATGAGTCAAGAGTAGCCACGTAGCCCTAAGCAGTGATGGGCCAGAGAGAGAGAGAGAGAGCGAGAGAGCGAGCGAGCGAGAGAGCGAGCGCAGCAGCTTTCCTTTTCCAGATCAGCATGTAAAGTGAAGGGTTTGTACAGTAGGATAACCACTCCTGGCTCACAGCAGTACCTATACTTGTGGTACACTTGATCCCTTCAATTTTCTGAAGGCATCGTGGGCTCAGGGTACTAGGAATCACCATACTACATCCTTAACATCTCTCTCTATTGCCTTTGGTTTAAGGCAGCAATAACCTTCCTCACTTGGTGTACTGTACATGTTGTTCTAGCTGCACACATGTGGTTGGGAAATACAGACGGGCTGCCAAATCTCCTAGATGTAAAATACCCAAAGCTTAAAATAGAATGTAACTGTGAGCAAACTTCCTCAATGTTGGCTGTTTTAACCCACTGTCAAGCGAGTGTGTATTTAGTAAATGACGGAAGCTGTGTACTTAAAAATCAATGAGGCCCATGTATGCCACCACCTAAGAATATGATGAATGAAACTGTTCAGAGATGAACATCAATGAAAAGGACACTGTTAAGTACAAATGACCACAGAAGCAAGAGCATATGCTCCAGGGAAAGCTCACACAGTTGCATGGTTTCCTAGTCAACTGTGCCGCTGTCTATGGGCCGGGTGACTAGGACAATGTCCTCATTTCTGGAAGGAACAAAAACAAAAAGTTCTGTCTTCAATGATTAGGGGAACATATTTGAGGGATCAGCTATATTCTAAGAATGAAGCCACACAAACACCATCCCAGTGGATGGACAAATCTCAAGGTGCCTCCCACAATTTTCTCCAGTCCGGAAAATTCTGGAGAAAATGTAGAGAGGGGGGGTGTTCATTTTTGTAGGTTGTCCCATGAAAATCAGTGACGGTTTGGTCGAAGTTTAGGCAGTGGTGTCATCTACTCTCGCGGAGACGGAACCCTGGGTGGGACGTACGTTTGATTGGCAGCCCGGTCCGTGCAGTTCCGCCGCCTTCCCCCCGCCACGCGGGCTGCCTTCGGTCGTCGCGCCCCACCGCTGCTCGCCCAGCTCCGTGATGGACGTGGGGGGGATGGGTGGGGATGCGCTGGGTGCCTGGCCAAGCAGGAAGGATGGCGGAAGCGAACAGGCAGGCAGCCAATCAAACTTAAGTCCCGCCCAGCGTTCCGTCTCCGCGAGAGTAGATGACACCACTGGGTTTAGGTATCTTATGGGCATCAATGGCTACCTACTGTAAAGCCAGACAGAGATGCCTTCAGTAACCTGAAATGCCACCACTTCTGATGGCAGCAGTGAAAGTACTGCTTCTCTGCTGGGTGTTCTCTGTTCTCTTCTCTGCTGGGCACATGAAGTACTTCAGGCTAGAAGGTGTCATTCAGCACCAGCCAGGGGCCTAGGAAAGACACATGCTTTCACCATTCTCAGAAGTAGCCGTGTTTCAGTTTTCAGCATGATAAACTGCCAGAGCAAGCCTGAACTGATTTCCATGTAACATTTCCTGACAAGGAGACAGAGGAATTCTGATTTCTAATGAATGTTGCAATGTCTTCCTTCCTGCTATGACTCCTTGTGATCTGGTCTGAAGAGATTCTGCAAGGTTCATTTCACTCCCATGGGACTGTCTTTGTATCCCTTGGACAGCATAGCGAGGGAATCAAAGATAGCCCTTTGGGGAGAGTTGGGTGGTTTCAAGAAGCTGATAGAGTTAGTACATGGTACCACATGTAAATCTCTGAACCTCAGCAGTCGCTCCACATATTATTTCAGTCTCTACTGTTCCTCCTTAAACCAGCAGTTGAAAGCTGCTTAGTAAGCAATAACAGCTAGTACCAGAACTGCTACTTTTAGTGATGCCCACCATAAAATCCATGATTTAAGATGGATCTAGTCCAGGTGGTAAAAGTGGAGTCTGTAGAACCCCCTCTAATACAGTTTACCACTAAGTTACCAGGATAAAGAGAGGGAGAGTTCAGTCATTGACGCCACCACAATGACACCACTACAATTGCTTCTGGGTTACAGTGCTTGGAGCAGTTGTGCGCCACTCTGACCACTTTCTTCACAATGCAGCATGGGTTAGCGCGCGGGTTACTCTGCACAATGCCGCCCCGCCACTGCTGGCACCCATGGCTCGTGCCACCCCGGGCTACACCCACGCTCCGCCTCTGCTTCTCCTGCACACACCCCATTCATGGCATGGGCAGAGAGACATGACAGGCAAGCTGGCTTGGGCTCTGCATCGGGATCCATCATTGGGGGTGTAGGCACCCCCTCAAGGCATGGTAGCCTGGGCAATGTACTCCAGCCCTGCCCTAGCTACACCAGTGGCCCCATCAATGCATTTGGTGTTTTACAAGTGAAGAGAAGATGTCCTTGAAGTGGTAACCGCTCATATTTCATACTGGAGTATGCTGGAGTGCCTTACAGCATGTTTTACAACACCTAGAGCCAGTGCTAAGGCTAGAGTGTGAGGAATAAACCTGATAGGAGTGGGATGCCCATGTGTGATACATGAACAGGGTTAGGGTTAGACTCTGGAAAATTCAAGACAATTGCACTGCTTGGCACACACAGAAAATAGTATCAAAGATGCTATCATTGCTCTACCAAAATTAACAGCGCTAACATCCAACTTCTCTTCTAAAGACATGTCTACACAGGAAATAGCTATCCTTCCTTGTCAAGCATGGTCTATTTTTTGAGGATGAGATCTTTCCTCCCTACAAGATATTTTCAAAGACTTTACTATTAATAGGCCATTGTTTGCTTTAATGTGTCTGTCTAAAAGGAAGGAAAAGGCAAACTGGTCACTGCCAGGGACAGATGCTTTTGTTTTTGCAATGTGAAATAAATAACTGATGACGGAGCATAAGTGTCTGTATCTGGGAAAGGAAACCAAGAAAAGGTTTGCGCATCATTGAATTTGTCTTCCTTCAGCATAAAGAGAGACTGCAGTATGCACAGGGCAAGACAGTGCAGCAAATTTCAATCAGTGTGCCATGGTACATTGTGTGCCACAAACGGTATGCAATTGTGCTGCAGGAATTTGGAGGACAATGGTTAAAAATCAATGAAAACTCTTCCGGGTCCTGTTTTTAGGGCAACTATCTGAAGTAACACACTATCTCAGTAGTTCCCAAACTGGTGGGTCACGACCCACCAGCCAGGGAAGCACTTGTCACTGTCCCTTTAAGGGGAAGGGGAAGGGAGAATGCAGCAATGCAATCCCCAGGATTGCACTGCTGTGGGGGGCAGAGGATTTTTTTTCTACTTACCTCTGCCAGTGCCAGCCTCCGGGCTGTGTGGAGAGCCCCACAGATTCCTCTGAAGGGCTCCTCAAGCCTCCAAAAAAGAAAAAAAGTGATTGAAACTCACTTCCTGGTTTTGATCAAAAACTGGAAGTTGTTTTCAATCATTAAAAAAAACTTTTTAGGAGGCTTAGGAGCCCTGCAGGGACATCTGTGGGGCTCCCCCTACACCCCAGGGGCTGGCATTGGCAAAGGTAAGTAGAAAAAAAAACCCTCTGCCCCTTCAGCAGTGCCATCCTGGGGACTGCTCTCCTGCCATAGTCCCTCTCCCACGTATACTTACAGTGCTCCCAACTCCCTTGCCGGAGTTTGGGAAGAACTGCATTATCTGTTCTGTTGCTGGTGGAGGATTCACCACTATAGAAGGTTACCCTGGAAACAGAGTCACAGAACCCGGAAGAGTCTCCCGGAACCAGAAGTTACATCACAAGAGGCAAAGACCAGAGAGGTCAATGTGCTGTGACAAAAAAAAAAAAAGACATTGACAATCACTGAGATAGATGCTGTGTATCTAGTTATACCATTTTTGTGGGGTTCTGTTCATCACCTGAATGCTTTTGTGTTCCATGTTTTCTGAAATCAGCTTCTGGAGATAGCAGGAAGTTAAAATATTCTGAGTACATGTAACAACAGAATCCTATCCAGACTGGCCCAGGTGCTGGGTGGATACATTTCTACACTTGAAAGGTGATTGTACATGTAGTAACAGGCAGAATAGATATACATTATGTCTGCAATGTGTCTTGGCATCCAAGTGCCACCTGACAGACTATAGCTGTGTGGTACCCTATATAGTTGTGTGGTACCCTGTATAGCTGTTGTGCGTTGTCACCTTGAAGAGAAAAAATGCAGCAAGCATAATGCTTGTGGTGATCATCAGATTGAAACTGATCAAGCAAGTACTGATGTGGCTTAGTGTTCAGGTGTCTTCCTAAGAGCTATCCCAATAAAAGTTGTAGTTTGTTTAAAAGATTTATATCTTGCCTCTTCATTTTCTCAGCAAGGGATTCAAGTCCTCGTTTGTATCTTGTGTTCTCTCGAACTAATGCACTAATTCAGTGGTTCTCAAATTTTTTAGCACTGGAACCCACTTTTTAGAAAGGCATTTTTATTGGGACCCAGTGGAAGTGATGTCATAAAACAGAAAGTGCCATAATTGTGATGTAATCTAATGACACTCCTGGAATGTAAACTGGCATTCTTGGACTGCAGCATTTGGACAACCATGAAACATCTCTGACAGAAAAGAAATTTAAGGCAAAACACTGAACTAAAAACAAAATTAAAAACAATCCTAATCTGTTTGATCCAAGAATGGTTATGTTCCTGTGTCTATATGGTAAGCTGGTTCAGCAGTGGTTCTCAAACCTTTTAGCACTGGGGCCCACTTTTTAGAATGACAATCTGTCCAGGACCCACCAGAAGTCATGTCAAGTGCCGTCATTGTGACACCAGAGAATGCAGCACTGTTGGGTTATTTCTCAGCCATTTTCCAAAAGCAAAGTGAATCAGGAAGGAAAAAAAAAGGCCTACTTACAACCTTGACACAAGCAAAACAGCCACACAGATCTTTCCCATTCCAGAATCCCATCTTTCCAATATGGCTGCTCTAGATGCTATGCGACCCACCTGAAATTGGCTCACGATCCACTGGCATAAACAGGTTAACTATTCTCTAACCCCTGTTTCCGCTTGCTGGGAATAATGGTGATGTGCAGACTATTCAGCAGGAAGGTGCTCTTTCTCCTACATATCTCTTCAGCCAGCAGGGAGGGGAAGGAGACAAGGGCAGCAGGCAAGGAGACTGGATTGTTGCCTGGCTTAGAACTTTATTACAGCAGGTATGTAGGGTGTGGATATGTCCTGGGTGCCTGAGTAGTGGGAAATAAGAAATGCTGATCTAGTTGGCCTTAGACTACTACAGTGTGGATTTTGGTACCAACTGACTGGTCTCATGTGATGTTTTGCCTTAAGTTTCTAGAGCTAACAACCGCATGGCTTTCATCACCACAAATGGTTTTAGAAAACCAGAATCCTGCTCTGGAGCTTGGGTGGGAGGCTCTTCTTGCACCTCAGTATCCTCCTTACAATGATATGAGCTAATAAATCTGACGAGAATAACGAGAGCCATAAAATTCAAATGAAGCAGTAATGTTCGCAGTGGGGCTAAAGGGAATCCAATCAATAGTTATGAGCCTGCCTCTATTAATCAAACAAAGACGTTCTCGTTTTTGTACAGAATCAGGGGGGTGGGTGGGAAGCAGTCCTGCTCCGCGGTCAACGCTGAACCCCGCATGCATCAGAGGACGACTGATGTCTTGGTAGCTGCACTGTTATCTAAATGAGCATTCAGTGCCAGCAGGTCCTGGAATGGCCTCTGGGGCGGTGGTCCTGCTGCAACAGAGCCAATTGACATCACTTCAGCTGCAAAAGAGGCTTCAAAGCCAGACTCAGCCACACAGTCTGTACTTCCGGATACCCTGTGGCAGTGGCATGCCATGGTGTTCTGTGCTGGTGAGGCACAGCGTCAGAGCCCAGTGACCCGGACATGATGTAACATTTCCAGGTGATTACCTATGGCCCTGTTCCGGTTATGTTCAGAAGGCCCCTCCCCAGAACCAAAACCCTGGACATTTTTCCCAAAAACTAGAATTGCCCATTAAATTCCTCTGGGGGACTTTCTGAGAAACCATCTGAGGCCACAACAGCGCCAGTTGCATCCAGGAGCTTGGCTGAGGCTCATGCTCCCCAACAGCATATTCCTGGTCTGTCCTCCATCCTAGCTGCTGCGAACAGTACAGAGACTAGCAAGCAGCCTGGGCAGTGAGATTCACCTTTTTCATGCACAAGTATGGCTTGTAGATACACATGCACAGAATCCTAATCCTGATCCAAGAATGGTTATGTAATGCTCCTGTGTCTATATGGTAAGCTGTTACAGCAGTGGTTCTCAAACCTTTTAGCACTGGGGCCCACTTTTTAGAATGACAATCTGTCCAGGACCCACCAGAAGTCATGTCATGGCCAGAAGTGCTGTCAATTGTGACATCAGAGAACACAGCACTAAGTTGGATTATTTCTCAGCCATTTTCCAAGACCAAAGTGAATCAGAAAGGGAAAAAAAGCCTACTTACAACCTTGACACAAGCAAAACAGGCACACAGACCTTCCCCATTCCAGCATCCCATCTTTCCAATATGGCTGCTTTAGGTGCTTTGTGACCCACCTGAAATTGGCTCACGATCCACTGGTAAGTCCGACCCACAGTTTGGGAACCACTGTGTGATAGCAAATATTTTGAGAGAGCTGAGCCCTCTTGAAGGCTACACAAACATATGTCATCATGAATGTTACACTCTAGCCTGCTTCTTTGGACTTGCATCCAAGTGAGGGGTGATCTTCTACAATCAGCGTGCAAGTAAAAAAAAAATTGCATTGAGTTGAAATTACTCTTAAAAATTCCTGACATCATTGCATGTAGTGTTGTACTAGAATGCATATAGTCTATTTAAAAACTAGAATCAAACTATGAGAAGGCTGTAGCAACCAAAACCGACTGAAGGAACAGCAGGCTGATGTTGCTCATCTAGCATGCAATCCCGGGCACAGGCTCATGGAGTGGCTTGACCTGCAGACTTGCCCAGTGTTTAAGCTGCTGTCTTTCCTCTCTTTGCATCTGATGCAACTGCACTGTAAAGCAGATGTGAGCTCCCCTCTGCAACAACATAGGCTGCAGTTCACATTAATCTCTTCAGGTTGTGTAGGACGCCACTAAATTTTTGCTGTTTCAGAATATTGTGTGCATCATTAAATATAATAGACACTTTTTATCCAACTTTATGCCTTTAAGAGGGGATTGGACAGATTTCTGGAGGAAAGGTCCATCGTGGGCTATAGGCAATGATGGATTGTGCAACCTCCTTACATTGGTGGTAGGCTACTTCAGAGTACTGGGTGCAAGGGAGTGGCAACAGGATGCAAGTATCTTGTTGTCTTATGCTTCCCTGGGGCACCTGGAGACCGCTGTGAGATACAGGAAGCTGGACTAGATGGGCCTTTGGCCTGATCCAGCAGGGCTCTTCTTATGTTCTTAACTTTCCTCTACAAGGCTTGGGTGGCATTTGTGTGTGTTTGATTTTGTACTTTATTCTCACAACTCCTCTTTGAGGAAGTGAGACCTAGTTATTGCCTCAGCCCAAAATCATCCAGTGAGCTAATTCCCAGAGCAGTTTCACTTCCTCTTGCATTACATTGGACCCTACACTGTCATCTAACACAGGAGATTCAGGGTAAACAAGCAAATGTCCAGCACATACACTGCTTCAGAATGGTGATGAATGAGCTCTAGCTTAGACGACCTCAAAAGGGAATTACACCAATACACAGAAGACAAGGTTATAACCAGCATATAGCCATATAAGCTATCTCTAGGTGCAGAGGCACTACACAATGTAGCCACAAACCATGGGAGCATGTTTGAATCTTGTAGCAAACTAAGTTCTTCAGGCCACACAGCTCATTTGCAACAATGAAGTGCTACCCCATACCATAGAAGTGGAACTATATTAATCCTACAGCACCACCTAGAGGATTAAAGAAGCATACTCTTTCATTTTCAAAATTATCATTTGGGAATCACTGCCAGTTAATGCAGTTTAGGTTTTTTTATACCATGTTTTCCTCCCTTCAACTAGTGGTTTCACTGTAAACTTCAGTGGAATGATATTATTCTAAGAAACGTAAACTTAAGCATCTATAAATATTAACCAACCAACTCAAAAGGAAGGAGTCACGGCGATGTACATTTTTCCCCCCAAAATAGTCTACACTTCACAAAAGCTTATGCTGAAATTAATTGTTGCTGATCTTTATGGTGCTGTAATGACACACATGGTTACCCCCTTGACAGTTAAGAGCTACACTAAATCACCCAAGAACTGAAAAAAGTAAAGTACCGCTCAATAGCAGCAAAAATGCAGTTTTAAGACCCTTGACTTGGTTCAGACCACACATCCTGCAGTGCGTATACATTTTCTGTCTCTGTGCTTCCCCATTCATTTGAGTTAAAAGTGTATCCAGTGGGGGTCCTGCCATTAGCCCAAGTTGGTGGCGTCCCTGAGCCCTCCGGAGGCCATCAAAAGCCTCCAGAGGGCTGCTTAATAGTACTTCCGGTTTTCCAATGAAAACTGGAAGTATTGCATAAAGGGCTTCCAGAGGCTGTGGAGTGCTTTTGGCAGGCAGAGGGACATTGTGCAAGGTGCTGGAGGAACATGTTCCGGGAGTGGGGGCGGAGTGGCAGTCTGCTTCCTGGCCCCTGGGCGGCATGTAGGCCAGAGATGCAACTGAATGTAAAGGAGCCTTTAAAAGGGGGTTGGATAGATTTTTGGAGGAAATGCCCATCATGATGGGTGGTGCAACCTCCGGATTACAGAAGTAGACTATCTCAGAATGCCAGGACATGCGCATGCTCTTCAAACAGCCCCACCCTGGGTGATTAGGGCCCGCTCCAAGGACCATTATGTTGGTAGTTAGTCTTCTTGCCCCTTCCGCTCACTGTCATCTCCCCTGCATGGGGAGGGGGTGCATCATGAAGGATCACCACAGACTTGCCCTTGGTGAGCACATCCAAACCTTACCATAGGTTACAAAAACCTTACAAAGGCTGTTTCCAGCACCAAGTTAACCAAACTTAATTCTACTGTCTCTGATGCATTTACAAAGCAGCTCTAATGGTTAGCATGTTAAAATGGACCCCATCAAACAGCATATTCCAATCAATGTGACCAAAACCCCTGTATAGGGATATAGGCAGCGGTGTTATGCTGCTGGAACATCCGGGTGATCGACAGCCCACCTGTCGCGTTCCGAAGCATTACGCCGTTTGCGTAACCAATTACAGCCGCTTGCGTACGTTACGCAAACGGCGGAACGCTGTGGAACGCAACTGGCAGGCTGTCCATCACCCGGATGTCCCGCCCAGCGTTCCGGCAGCATAACACTGCTGGATATAGGTAGCCCTACCGTATGGTAACAGGGATGTGATGGCGCAGTGGGTTAAACTGCTGAGCTGTGAGCTTGCTGACTGGAAGGTTCCTGACCGGAAGGTTGGCAGTTTGAGACTGCACGACGGAGTGAGCTCCCGTTGCTTGTCCCAGCTCCTGCCAACCTAGCAGTTCAAAAGCACCTAAAAATGCCAGTAGATAAATAGGCACCACTTCGTTGGGAAGATAACAGCGTTCTGTGCACTACGGCGTATCGTCACGCTGGCCACATGACCACGGAGGTTTGTCCTCAGGACAAACACCGGCTCTTCGGCTTAGTAACAGAGATGATCACCGCCCCCTACAGTTGGTCACTAGACCATTAGGTCATGGGGAAACCTTTATTTTTTTACTGTACGGGTAATCTTGTGTACAGTACAAGAATATTTGAATCTTGGTCTGGGTATTTTTCAAGTTAAGGATTAAAATGTCAATGCACACTTTATTCTATGGGGATTGGGACTTAGCCTTGCACTCTGGTCATGAAAATGTGTTTAGTTTCTTTTGAGAGAATACCAATTGCACAAATTTGAGCATAAGGGACAGAAAGTCATTTGAAAGAGCGAGTTGTATTCAGAAAGCTGGGGGTGTGTGGAGGGTCACAAGCAGTGATGTCATGCAGGGGGAACGCGGGGGAACTCAGTTCCACTAGTTAAAATTAGGGCTGACTCCGCCCACTTCAATCTCCCTCCCCCCCCCAATTCCTCTGCAAAGAGCTTTTCTTCTTGGTTGGCCGGCACTCAGAGGGTTAAAGGGAGCAACTCCGGATTCCTAGGGGGGCGAAGGCAGTGATGTCATTCAGGGGGAATGGACCAGAACGGGCGTTCCGGATCCTAACGGGCTCCGTGGCTGGTTCCGGGTTCCTGATAAGTGCCAATCAAAAGTCAGTTCCTAAATCATTTGAATGACACAACTGGTCACAAGTCAAAGGCGTGGATATTAAGTGAAACGAGATAGTGAACAGAC
This sequence comes from Lerista edwardsae, assembly GCA_029204185.1. Lineage (NCBI taxonomy): Eukaryota > Metazoa > Chordata > Lepidosauria > Squamata > Scincidae > Lerista > Lerista edwardsae. The sequence goes on along the minus strand of JAJKFI010000008.1, from coordinate 9,335,322 downwards.
CTGAAGGAAAAGACCAGGAGTTTGTAGAAGACGCAAGCAGGCCAGGTTAAGGATTTAAGGAAGGGCAGTACACGGTTGGATGACAAGGGAATGGCTTTGGAAATAGAGAGCTGGCCACAAGAGGGTCAAGAGAAGGTTGCCATAGACAATGCAAGAGAAGACCAGGGTGTGCACTATTTTGCCAAGGGAACAGAGAAGGCAGCTCATGGTTTTATAATTTGTAAACATGGCATGACATGTGGCCAGCTCAGATGTTATTCTGATGGTCGGACCCTGCCCACTGCCCCTCCCGCCCGAGGATTTGGAGCACATTTTTTTTAATCTTTGAGGAACAGTTCGTCCAAACCATCCCTCCACATGCACTGATAAACCCACTTTCAAAGCAGGTTTTCAACATGCATAGAGGGACAGGCCATACAAGGTACCTGGGCTCCCCAGGTATCCCACACACAGCATTATGGGAAATGCCTTGAATTCTCCCAGACGAGGAGCCCAGCTGTGCACTCAGGAGGACACATGTCCTTTGTCATCGGCAGTCTGCTGAGAGTATCATCTGAATGAGTCCTTGGGGATGCATGAAATACAGGGGATGAAGGATGGAGAGCAAAAAAAGAAAAGCCACGTGCCTAGACAATAACAGTGGATGAAAATGGTTCATACACAAGAAGAACATGAAGAAGAGAGGAGGGCTTTCTTCTTTTAACACCCTGTAAATAGCCCAGCTTCAGCTGCACAGCTGTCCAGGTAAAGAGATTCTGAAACTTAAGTGCATTTCATATTTTTATTGTGTACATAACAGTTTTCAATTTTTTTAAAAAAAGGCTCAGGTCAACACTTTAGGTGGAGTTTTCCATCCAGCTTAAGAATCTTCCACTTTTTTAAATACAAAAACATCTTTGGTTTTTAGAAAAATATATACGATTCAAGTCAGTGAAAGGCAAAGACCCAAGCACAGGCAGGATGTCACCACAGTTAAATGGACAAGCAAAACAGTCACACTATGACCAACATGCAACAGTGAATAGAGCCACATTAAAACAGAGCCACATTAAAATATCAAATGTTTAACAGCTCAATAAATCCATATGGGAACATCATAAAAAGGCAACCAACCTGATGCAAGATTGTCTCCGTCTTTGTTTTCTGTACAAATTCTGACAAGGCATTTCTGCAATTTTCCGTAGTTAGCATAGCCCCAAAAACTAGTATTCCAGAAAGACTGAATTGCAAAGGTTCTACACAACTTCATAGCAAAGAAGCTACATTTGTTAGTGTAAGCATCAAATCACCCCCACCACAGGTATATTGAGAGAACTCCTCCCCCCCCACCGCCCAAAAGGATTCTAAAGGAACTAACCCCACTGAAAGTAGGGGCAGTGTCAGAGGTTGGGCCTGGGCAGAGGGCCAATGCCCGCCCTAGACCCTATCAAAGCCGGTCAACTGAATCATCATCAGTGACCAATACTCCATCAGGAAGAATGTGGAAGAATCCTGTTCAAGATGGGCAACCCAATCCTATGCTGCCTGGCCACCCATAGGAGCAGCAATAGCCGAACGGCTATCGCTGCATCCTGCTGGCACCAGAGGAGAAGAGGCTTCTCAGAGAAGCCCAAGTAAGGTCGCAGGGCTGCCTGTGTGGCTACTTGTGTCAGTCCTGGCTAAGTAGCCAGCGCAGATGTGATGGCCTCTGCGTCAGGCCACAAGACTGGATCCAGTGGCAAAAGTCACCACCAGTCCCATTCCCTCCTCCGCCCCTCCCAGGAACGCCCCCTCACCCCGCCCAGAACAGGTGCAATGTCAGCAGCGGTAGCACTTACCGCTCACCAGCTTGAGTTGCCACCTCTGGGCGGTGAGGGGCTGATGCTGGTGGCAAGCCCTTTCTGAGCCTTTCTGTCCTTTATGGAGCCTTCACAACAGAAGCATGCGCAGGACACTCCTAGCACCTGCGCTAAGCCCAATAGGATCAGGCCCTCAGTCCCAAGGTTCCCAGTGTCCTGGCATCAGCATTATTCCACTGAATGTGGTGCAATTTTTACTTAGGCTGCAATAATCTAAACACTTACCAGGAAAGAGGTCCCTTGAACTCAATGGAGCTTATGTCTGCATAGGATTGCTCTTTTATCAATCAATCAATCAATCAATCAATCAATCAATCAATCAATCAATC
>JAJKFI010000008.1:9249423-9324848 GCA_029204185.1 Lerista edwardsae | reverse complement strand
ACACACACACACACACACACACACACACACACACACACACACACACGCCAGCCCCATTCCCCACAGATTGTGCTTGCTCAGGCAAACACTATATGCAGAACTAGGAGTAAGGAGTAGAACTTCCCAGCACACTCACAAACCTTGTTACCTAACTGTATTGCAGTGCTTCTCAAACATTTTGCACCAGGAACCACTTTTTAGAATGGCACTCGTGTCGAGACCTACCAGAAGTGATGTCATTAACCTGGAAGTGATGTCATGGTCAGAAGTGACGTCATCAAGCAGGAAGTGCCATCATGTTGATGTAATCGAAAGACACTTCTGGAATGCAAAGTGGCATTTTTGGACTGCCGCAACTGCACAACCATGAAACATCCCTGACAGAAAGCAAGGACAAAATATTATGTAAAAGCACTGACCTAAAAACATTAAAAAAAAACCTCACTTGAAAATTCAAACTGTTAACACTCGTAAAAGGAATATAGCAAAAGTAGGTCTACAGCGTCCAAGATGGCTGCTCCCAGCTTTCTGCAACCCACCTGCCATCAGGTCCCATCAGGTCACCAAGTGGGTCCCGACCCACAGTTTGAGAAACACTGCTGTAGAGAGTCCTCCTGGTTAGGTTCCTAAGAAGGGCTTCCATCTTTCAGGAAAGAGGCATGCAGGAGAACTATCTGGGAACCATGAGAGGGTAGCTGGCATGGGCACAAGCTATCCAAAGCATGGGAGATACGAGCCCCAGGGCTCTGTAAAAGCTGAAGAGGGCACTGCCTTTCTCCAGGTACTACCTCCACTGTCCCATGGAGAAGTGCAGAAATGTGGAGGAGGTCTGGCTCTTCACAAAGGCAGAGAGGACAGGGAGACCATGAAGGAAACAATGGTGGAGCAGAAGATAGAGGGAGGCAGTGTCACCTCCCTGACCACTCCTCTAAGTCACACCTGAAAGAAAGCTCAACCCTGCAACTGGGCCCAAGGCTCTAAAACTAGTTGCAAACCAGCAACTAGGGAGAAAATACTAGGCAAAAAAAGGCCATGGGAGAGCTCCAGAGGGTAAAACTCCAGTTTTACCCTCTGAATTCTCAGGAATAAATGACCCAGTGAACAATGTCAACAGTGTGCAGGGGAGGAGGAAGGATGGTATGGAAGTACACCCTGTGAATTAGCTATCTAGTCCAGCGCACTTACCATATCAAATCAAAAGAATTCAAACGAAAGCCCTCTCAACTAGATTCGACAGTACTAGGTGTGCATATTGCCAGGATGAAACCCCGGGAAACTCCAAGTACCAGAAGTGGGCCATTTACAAGATGCCATTCTGAGAATAGGCCAAAATGCATTGAAAAGTCCTATACGTAAACTGCGCCAGTCCCAAGCTCGGACACAGTCCAACCACAGGTATGACTGCAGTTTTTCTCAGAGCTGGGTGTGCACATTGCAGGAAAGACAGTCCGGGAACTTTGGAGTACCCGGGGTGGGCCATTTCCACCAGGTTCCAGTCTGAGGTTTTAGGATTTTGCATGCATTTTGGCCCATTTACAGATTGGGACCTGGTGGAAATGGCCCACCCCGGGTACTCCAAAGTTCCCGGACTGCCTTTCCTGCAATGTGCACACCCAGCTCTGAGAAAAACTGCAGTCATACCTGTGGTTGGACTGTGTCCGAGCTTGGGACTGGCGCAGTTTACGTATAGGACTTTTCAATGCATTTTGGCCTATTCTCAGAATGGCATCTTGTAAATGGCCCACTTCTGGTACTCGGAGTTTCCCGGGGTTTCATCCTGGCAATATGCACACCTAGTACTGTCGAATCCAGTTGAGAGGGCTTTCGTTTGAATTCTTTTGATTTGATATGGTAAGTGCGCTGGTAAGGAACTGGACTAATCATTGGCTGTAATTGATACCATTAAGCATATAATGCTTAAAAGGTGGAAGCCAGAAAGGCAGTCATAGATTGTGCTTAAGGACAGCCAGCAGCACACAGCAGCTACCTTAAGACACACCAAAAACAAAGCGCATTCTGACGGAAAGACTTCTTCATTCTGAAAAATGGCTTTGGACAAACAGTACTCTGCTCAGAGTGTTGTCAAAGCAGATCCCTATGGATGACCTCGCAGTGTCCCTCCGAATGAAGGCTCCTGCTCGGGGCGTAACCTGAAGGAAAGAATCTAATAATTAGCATTCCGCAATGTGGACCCTCTAACTGGACGGCAAATGAAATTAAGAAAACACCAGCGCTGGATTTGACGTTAAATTGAAGCTTCGAAAAGCAGGCTTTATTTAAAGGACACAAGCAGCAAAACACTCCGCGAGAAAAAGGTCTCCCGACTTGTGTAAAGATCTTACATTTGGCATTGCATTTTATAGGTTTTTAACAATGTAATCTGTTGTTATCAATTCTTCCTCCCAAGGAGGAAGGGGATTACAAAGGCACAATTTCATGTTACAAGAAGTCTACAGAAATGCAAAAAGAGCAAACACTTAATTTCATCAAGCAATACAGATACAATGGGGTGTAGCAGGGTGGGTATCACTTCAGATTCAGGGTGGGAGGCTTCTTAGCAGAGTCTGAAAAGAATTGTCCAGGTGAGCCTAGCTCCTGGGCAGATAAAAACTTGATTTAATTTCAGGTAGGACTTGTTATTGTATACTATACACCTTTTGTCAGAGACCAGATTTGCATTTTAAGCAGTGATGTCATTCAGGGGGAATGGACCAGAACGGGCGTTCCGGACCCTAACGGGCTCCGTGCCTGCTTCCGGGTTTTTTTGGGGTTTTTTTTTTCAACATTTGAATTTGAACTCAAAAGTGAGTTCCTGTTCCTAAATCATTTGAATGACACCACTGATTTTAGGACTCTGAGGGGAAATAGTCCGGTCAATCTGTGATCAGACGTGCAACCATGTCTAACAAAAGGTCTGACAACTGTTTCTGACAATACTCGGGGTACATATTGACAGAACAAAAATCCGACGCAGTCATCCCACCGGAAGTGGGTTGTCTCCAAGAGGGCATCCGCAAGCCATGAAAATGGGCCACGATCAGGCACCCATTTATTTTGAACCCTCCAAGAACCCTAACAACAGTTCCGTCAACTGTTCCAGTCAGTACTAGGTGTGCAGAGTGACAGGGGAAGGACCTGACCAAATCAGACCACCGGAATGGGGTCAGTTCCAGGAGGGCAGCCGCCAGCCATGAAAATGGACCACAATCATGCACCCGTGTTATTTTGAACCCTCCAAGAACACTAACAAGAGCTCTGTCAACTGTTCCTGTCAGTACTAGGTATACAGAGTGACAGGGGAAAAATCCGGCAAAATCAGACCATCAGAAGGGGGTCATTTCCAAGATGGCAGCCGCAAGCCATGAAAAAGGGGCCCAAACTATGCACCCGTGTCCTAACCCTCCAAGAACCCCAACAAGAGTTCTGTCAACTGCTCCTGTCAGTGTCCAAAACCTTCCCCCCTTGATGGGGTCCCATGACATCCTGGTCTGACCTTCCCCTTTCCAAGTCCTGCATTATGTGCATCTGACCATTGACCATCTGACCATTGAGCATAGCAATGCAAGTGTTTCTTGGAGGGCCAAAATAACCACAGTGGGATACAGAGCCACATTTGAAAGGCTGCCAACAGTTGGACTGAGCCAAGAAGTGTTTCCCACCAAGAATTACTGCTGGCCGCTTACTAGACACTTGAACACCCTCTACAACAAGAGCATGTAACTATCCAGCCATTTTGGCTGCTATTATTGCTTAAAATACCAGCTCCTCGCTACAGAAAGGGGTCTGAAGCAAGAAAGTATCTCCGGCTGCAATCCTGTATCCACACTGAAAGTAAGCTCCACTGAATACAGTGGGCTTGCTTTGGAGCAGACATGCATAGGATTGCGCTGCTGGATACCCACGACATGCTGTCGCTTCAGCCCCTGGTTCAACCATAATGTTAAGGCTCAGAAGTACATAGGTGGGGGCAGCGATGGAATTGTTAAGCAGGAGCCGGAACGCTGGGTGGGACTTACGTGTGATTGGCAGCCCGCCCGATCCGCTGCCTGCCCGCCCGCCCGCCCACCACGCGGGCTGCCTCCGGTTGGTGCGCCCCACCGCTGCTTGCCCAGGCACCCGGCGCGCCCCCCACCCGTCCCCCCCGGTGAGCAGGTGCCCCCTCCAAGGCCAGGGCAGCCCGCACGGTGGGTGGGCAGGCGGCAGAATGGAACAGGCGGGCTGCCAATCACACGTAAGTCCCACCCAGGGTTCCGGCTCCTGCTTAACAGATTCCATCGCTGGATCTCATCGCTGGCCCTCATGTGGATCTTTTCCTCCGGTCCAATTCTGGGGCAAAGCCCATTGCAATTGGCCCGGCCCATGTGGCTGTGAGCCTTTAAACATCAAAGCCACATCCCAAGGTCATTAGGAATGAACCTGCAGAAATCAGCTCCCACAACAAGGCTAGATCACATCCAGAGCATGATATATTCCTGCACCAAAGACTGTGCATAGCACATAGCAGAGCAGCCAGTTCCGCTGAAAGAAAGATTACTGAGATTGTAGGGGAAATAATTGGCTGGAATCCTAAGAAGGAAATTGTGTATCCTTCAGCATAATTGTGTTTATAATAAGCGGAAGGACAATCTCTGCAAGCCACCCCCATCCCCAAAATCAGCAAACAGGTCAGCCTCATGCTTTATTGATACAAGTAAAAAACTGCCACATTAACAGTCTCGCCTGCCGCCCGTCTCACACAGATTGCTTTTTGGCGGCTTTCAGCGAAACAAATGCTCCATTTTTTTCCTCATTACCACCAGAGACCGTTGCTGTCTTTTGAAGCAGTGCACATTTCATTTGATTTTTATGGCAAAAAAGAGAAAAGCAAAAAAGCAGACTGCCTGGTTCACTGCCAATCTGGACAACGGGAGATTGAGAGACAAAGGATGAGAAGTCAAGTCAAATCACATTTCATTATCCACTTTTTCACAAAAATAAAACAGAATAGAAAACAGTGTTGTGAAAGAAAAAAATAGTCTGATGCAGACACATTTCCACTTTTCTATCCACTGTGAGGTGATCAGATCAGATCAGATCACAGGCTGGGTTCACTTGCTCCCATTCCCTCTACCCCTCCCTTGCCCAGTTCTGCCCACGAGTAGCAGCTGCCCCACACCTACCGGAGATAAAGATCAGCAACACTTTGTTCATCTCAGATTTTCCCCCTGAATAGCAGATTTTCCCCCTTACATCACACTGAGCTTTAAAGAACGCAGTTCTGCCTATCCCTTCCTCCATCCAAGGACTCTGACACATGCAGAGGACTTGGAAAAGGGGAAGAATCAATAACAGCCACAAATAATAACTTACTCCTGAGTCAAATTGATTACTCCTAACCCTGGTTGCAAACTCTGGTTTCAGCTAACACAAATAATTAGCATGCAAATGTAATGCTGCAGCGTGCTCTACTCAAAAAAAAAAAAAAAACAGAAGGCACAAGGGAGAATACAAGAGTGTCTGCATTGGCTACAATATGCAAAATCTCCGTCACATCGGCCTTAGGTGCGCCAGTGTGAAATTGCTTTCATTTTACTGGAATAAAGGTATGGGCCCATCTAAATCAGGGGTGTCAAAATCATTTCATACAGTGGGCCAAATAGCATTTATGATGCCTGCTGAGGGCCAGAAGCAGTGATGTCATTCAGGGGGTACGCGGGGGTACGCGAGTACCCGTTTCTAGGATTACAGCTGGCCCCGCCCATTCGCCTGCCCACTCGTTGACTCCGCCCTCTGCAACGTTTGAATTTCCTGCATGTTTGAGTTGCCTGCATGTTCTCAGAGCCAGGCAGGCAGGCAGGCAGTGAGCGGAGCCTTTCCTTTCCTTGCTGCTGAAAAATGAGTTGCTCTGGGGTTTTAACATGATGCCAGGCCTCCTTAACATGTTCTGGGGGTGCTGTGGAATACTGTTGCAACTGTTGGGTCAGTTTAAAATCATCTGAGGCCTCAAAAAGGGCTTTTTTCATGTCACTTCCTGCCACAACATCACTTCTGGCTTATGACGTCACTTCCGGTGGGCGGGTCCCGACACGTGCCAATCAAAAGTGAGTACCAGTTCTTAAATCATTTAGATGACACCACTGGCCAGAAGTGATGTCATTAAGCAGGAAGTGATGTCATTAAGCACATTTTTCACTTAGGAACTCATTAGCTGCAAATAACAGAAGAAACAATATGCAAATCTTGAGCATATTTTCAAGATATGAGAGAGCCCAATCAGCATGTGGGCTGCCCTTTCAGCAGTGACACCAGCACAGCGCAGCAATTGAGAGCAGCTGATGGTAGTGCTGGGAGAGCCCGAGGTACCAGATAGAGCTTCCATGGGCTTCCGGTCCCCTGGGCCTTATGTTTGACACACCTGATGTAAAGCTTTCTATGATGTAGTAGAGGTATTAATAGGACCAATCTTTCATAAAGCAGTTGTATGAGATGATAAGATGCCACAGAGGGAACCATTTTATTGCTTCCAAACTGCCCCCTTTTCATTTGTGGTTCTTTTGACAGAAGGGTGGTCACCACTGTCATGCCACACAGAGGCGGATCTACAGGGAGGGCAAAGCTCTAAGTGTTGCAAGAAGCCTTACCCTGTCATGTAAATCCCTCCTCTCCCTTGCTGCTGTAGCCAGTAAGCAACACCAAGATGTTGCTTTTCCCTGTGAGGATTGGCTAAAACGGTGCAGGAGAGGAGTGATTTCCACTGCAAGGTAAGGCTTCTTGCAAAACTTAGAGCTTTGCCCTCCCTTAGATCTGCCTCTGTGTGGCATGACAGTGGTGACCACCCTTCTGTCAAAAGAACCACAAATGAAAAGGATAAATGTTCTTATCTGTTTCTGAACTTTGCATCACAGGCAAACACAGCTGAGTTTCCTTCTACTATACTTTGGGGTTGTTTAAATCTAACATTTCAGATACTTTCTACTGCTACTTTCTATTTTAAAAAAACACACCCTAAATCCACACTTACTAAAGAGGGAACCACACAATAGTTTTGATACCACACAACAGTTTCACAGTGTATGTACTTCATTATTAGCCCTCTGTTCAGGGAACAAATAGAGCAGTCAAGCACCTTGACACTTACGGCATAAACAATCCCTGCAGACGTAAGGTGTTCAATAGGGCAGATAGGATAGAACTGCATGCAGTTAAGTGCTATTTGGCAGCTTTAAATATCTGTGCCACTTGCAGCGACCCAAAGAGGATGTTACCAAGAGCATTTGGTTAACATTGTGGTTTGGCTCAAGATAACACATAAATACTTGACCAAACAGCCAAGAAACCGCATTAATGCTAAATCGTGTGCATAAACAGCTGAGAGTTCATATTTAATCTGAGAAAGAGGAGAATTGCAGCAATGTTTGATTACAAAACCTTGTTTAAAAGGCTGGCTATCTGGAAAGGCAGGGCTTTTGAGGCTTTTGTTATTTTATAGCCAAGGTTGGGTTTTGAGCTTCACTGTATGTAAGACACAAAGCCCAAGCTGAACTGAATTCCCACATGGCAATGCAGAGATGCTGGTGCCAGTTCTGCTGCATTTTGGATGCTGGGGGTATCTTTGGCGTAAGCACCAGCAGCCGCAATTGGCCAATGTGGACCTGTGCAAGTGGTATCACTGGTACAAGTCCAAGTTGATCCATGTTGGCGCATCAGGCCCAGGAAGTGGGATTGGATATGGCGTGCGCTGGTGCCACCAAGCCCACTCCCATCCCAGGCCTGACCCATCCACTCTGCCCCACTCCACTCCTCCCCGCACTCCCCCACCAACTGTGCCAAACGCAGCTGCTCCTGCAGGGCATCCATGCAGCCACCAGCACCAGTGGGAAGGCTTCAGACTTCCCACCAGTGCACCTAGCCGCTGCACGGTTGCAAAGCGTTTTATGACAGCGTGTTTCTGCAGACCTTCCTCTTGCTATATTCTTTTTGCAAGTGTTAACCATTTTCAGGTGACCGCGCTTTTTTACAATTTGTTTTTTGTTCCGTGTTTTTCCATATTATTTTGTCCTATCTTGCTTTCTGTTGGGTATGTTCAATGGCTGTGCAATGGCTGCAAGAATGCCAGGTTGCATTCCAGGAGTGTCATTTTATAATGCCACAATGATGGCACTTCCAGCTATGACATCACTCCCAGGTTAATGACATCACTTCTGATGGGTCTTGACACGAGTGGCATTCTAAAAAGTGGGGCCTGATCTAAAATGTTTGAGAACCACTGTTCTAGGAATTTGCTGATAAATCCGTCATTTGCATGCTGCTCTTTTGGGGCCAAAGCTGAAATTCATGTGCAGGGAGGCTTAGATTGACTCCATTATCGCCACCAATGTAGAAAAGATTCTTTTCCATTTATGCCTTAAAAATGTGTCTTTAAACAGGGGCACATGCTGCAGCCCCCGCAATCTTTACCTTCTCCCTCATGATCTGTCTATATGCTAACCCAGGGGTGTCAAACATGAGGCCTGGAACCCTTTATCTGCCCCTCAGGCTCTCTTAGCACCACCATCAGTTGCTCTCAATTGCTGCGCTGTGCTGAGGTGTCACCTTGAGTTATAACCCTTGAGTTATAAGGGTGATAACCACATGATAATTGGGCTCTCTCATACCTTAAAAACATGATCAAGATTTGAATATTATCTCTTTTATTTGCAGCTAATGAGTTCCTAAGTGGAAAAAAAGGGCTGATTTCTGCTGATGACTTGCTTAATGACATCATTTCGTGTTTAATGACCTCAGTTCCGGCCCTCATCAGGCATCATAAATGCTATTTGGCCGGCTGTATGAAATGAGTTTGACACCCCTGCGTTAGCCTATACGTTAATATTACAGTTCAAGTCCACTTCTGTTGTAATGTTTGACGTATTTAAAAAAAATCGGTCAGGATCTAGACTCACCTCGGGGTCTGCCCCTTCCTGTCAGCTGCTGTGACTCCAAGAAGGGTCCTGCGTGCTTCTTACCTCCACCTGAATGGGAGCACTGCTGAGGGGGCCCTGCCTGGCGGGCTCCCATGGCTGACATCCGGTGACCTCTCTCAGCCCAGCAGGTTTTGCTCTCCTGCAGCCACTGATGGCTCTTCCAGGTTTGGCCAGCCGCTGCGCCAGGAATCCAGCACGGCCACCCAGGGAGGCCCATTTTACATACTGATGCCCGAGTCAGCAAAAACAGGCACAAGGGGCTCCCATTCAGGTGGGGACGGGAAGCAGGTGGCACCTCTTTTTGGAACCACAGCAGTCAGAAGGAGGTGGTGGGCCAACAAGGCTTTTTGGTGTCACCCTGTGTGGTCCACATCTTGCTTCAACCTCCCTGGGGACGCCACTGCTCCTTTCTCTCCTCAAGCTGACTATGAAGAAAAGGAGAAGTGGGTTTGCTTTTCTCCTGGCTAGGCTTTTGCAAGAGAACACCGACTTCTCCCTTTCCCCCAAAATATATTTCTGAATTATGCAATTGCCATCCAGCAGCAGATTATGCAATTGCAAATCCAGCATTTGTCAGGGGGCCTTTCTTTGCCTATTGCAACAAGCAGACTATGGGAGCCAGCTTTGAAATGTAGGTGTCAAAATCTACCATACAGCTAGAAGGGTGCCTTCTACAACCCTCCTTCTTCCTCCCAGAAGCCAAAATTTGAAATATGACCTTTTAGTAAAAAAGAGGTACACATATCAAAGAGGTACAAAATATTCCCAAGTCTCAAGAAAACAAATAAACAAAAAGGATGGCTAGGCATACTCCCAAGGAATATATGAATCATTACATCCTTGGGAAACCAGCAGAAGGGGAGGAGCAATTAAATGTGATAATCAGGCAGCAGAAACTCTCTGTTTACTTTAGTAGCACACACAATGTTTTGGCCAAATCATTTCCACAGATCACCAAGTACATTACAATTCTTCCAGAATGGGCTCAGGGCTTGCACACAGAGGTAACAGTACTGCTTTCATTTGTTTGACCACATAAACCATCTCACAAGGATAATGACAAAATGATAAGAGCTACAGAACAATAAAAGCCAATCACCTCTAAGTAAACATCAGAATCATTTTGGCGAGAATTATAAACACCAGAATAGATTAAATGGGATCTGGAGCTTTGTTTTGCAAATGTATCCTGTTAATTCTAACAGATGTAATAAGCTTTGCCAATAACAGATTTGTATACCCAAACAAATAGGATCGGTTTCAACCTCACATGACATTAAGTCGCAACTAATATAAAGCAACTGCAGAGGCTGTTTTGCAACGGAAATCAGGTACGCAAGCTGAAAGAAGGGCTTCTTTATCTTTTCCATCTGTTTTCCCCATTCAAAATCCACCTCAGCTTCTTCCCTGACATTGAACCATACACACCCAATTGACATCTGCCACATGAGGAAGCAGGAAAGTTCACTGGGTCAGAGCTCAGTGGCTCAGCACATGTTTTGCACCCAGAAGATACTTTGCCCGAGTCCCAACAGGTAGTAGGCAACAAGAAAGCCCTCTCTGTCTGAGAACCATCGTCACAGTGGTAGACAATGCTAAGCCGGACAACTTGTGGCCTGGCTCAGCACAGCAGGTTCATGTGTCTCACCATTCCCAGAATGACATCTTGCACCTAGAACTGGTCCAGTAGAAATGTTTCAAGTCACCACCACTAATACAACTGCTGTATTCCAGCCATGTGATACTGCAAGATATTGCTGCACTGTTCTAAAAGGGCATTTGGCTAACCCAGAGTGGCCCATGTGCTTTCCCAACACTAGCGGCCGATTTCTCAAGTCACACGCCACAGTTCATGTCCTACGGAAGTCACACTCAGCAGCCCAACCCCACATATATACTGTATACAGCCCAATACAGACAGCTAACAGTGAGGAGGGGGACCCCTCCAGCCCATGGCCAAGTCTTTAGTTTCTTCATACACTCCTCCTAGGGGCAAGAGCTCACCCCTCCCATACAGAAGGAAGGGCAACTGCATTTGCTCAGAGGCACTTTAAGCTGTGTTGGCTTCACAAGGTCCTTCCAAGGGGGCAGAGTTCTGGGATCCCTCAATGGTGAGAAAAACGCACTCTGGACACGCTCAGAAGCACTGTATTACTTCACAGGGCCCCGGGCAGAGAACTGGCGGACAGGCAGTTTCTCTTGCGCTGCTTTAGGTGTCCCTGCCAGAGGTAAAGTCGCTCTTCCCAACGCCCCGGAAGACAAAAGTCCCTAAAAGGCACTCGAAGGCAGAGGCAGAAACAAACAAGCTGCAGAGCCAGGAGATTCCTCTGCCAGCGAGATCCCAGGTAGGATTTGCATCGCCCACCGCCACGCCCCTGCATACCTTGGCCAGCGCCAGCGAGGAGTCCGCTGCTTGGCTCCGCTGAGGGGCAGAGACCTAGCGCCTGCCGCGTGTCTCAGCCCATGGAGCGACAACCCGGGCGGGCAGGGCACGCGCGGGCTTCAGCTCTCCCGCTGGCCAGCAGCGCCGCCCCCAGCCGAAACAGCCGCCCCAGGCCAGGCCAGGCACGCCCCGCCCTCTCGGCCCAACGCCTGCAGCTTTCGAGCCGCGAGGGCTGAGCCTTCCCCGCCCACCCGCCATGCGCAGGTTGCAGGGCAGCGGCTCTGCCCCCGCTCTCCCCTCTGTCCGCTGCGCCTGCGGGAAGGCCGCTGGTCGCCTGAGCCTCCCGGGACTAAGGGGGTCGGGCGGGGGGACGAAGCGCTCCCTTGCCAAGTTGTGCCCGCTCCGGCTGGGAGGGCGCGGAAACCGCGTTCTGTGCAACCTCCCTCGTCATCAGCCCGAGCCTGTGAGTGTTATCCGCAAGTCTGTCTTACGGGGACGGATCGCAAAGAGGCGCGCAGGCCGTGGCCCCCAGAGGCAAGCAAACTGCAGCCCCTCGTTCAGTTGCGCGCTGCGCGGCCCGATCCAGGCTCACGTGGGAGTCAAGACTCCAACGAACTCACTGGATTTCCCTGCCAGTAAAGCCCGCCAGCTAAGCCTTTTTTTCTTTTCTTCCAAACGATGAATGTTACAGAGGTCCGCGCGTAGCGCCCTGCCCAGACCTCGTGGGCTGGCGGCCATGCGAGCCAGACTCCGGAAGGCGCAAGCTTTACGTTGCTGACCCTAAAACAATTCAGGGACATTTCCAGACAAAGATTTTCTTGCTCGATAAAAGCACAGTTGTTGCAGTGAAGCCACGGCTCTGTTCTCCTATTGCTGGAATATGGGCTCTGTGGGCTTTCGACCATTTATTTGAATGTATCTTGCCCCCTCTCCCATAATGAGGCGCCCAAGACTTAAGAAGAGCTCCACTGGATCTGGCCAAAGGCCCAAGTAGTCCAGCTTCCTGTATCTCACAGGGCCCCCCCCCATGCCTGAGGGAGCTCACAAGACAACTAGATACCTACATCTCCACCTAGCCACTCCCCTAAAGCAGCTTACAACAATAAAAAAATACATTCATAAAGAAGTAGAATGAAAGCAGCGCATCCCAACAATAATAAGAAAGCCATTGGCTTTCTCCAAGCCAAGGGGTCTCCAAACGTTTCAGTATGAAGCCACAGTGCATATTTTACACATATGCGTGGGCTGAAAAAAATCAGTTTTATGAATGAATGAAATGTAAATAAGAGCACAATCCTAACCTGGAGTTAGGCCCGCAAAGTTTGGCCGGCACAAGGGCCACTGTAAAGCACGTTTGGAGTCAGGGAGGATGGTGCATATCTAATCTGTGTGCTGGCCTCTCTGACTCTGAGAATGGTCCAAACATACTTTATGGTGGCCCTAACTCCAGGTTAGGATTGCGGCCTAAATGAATACGTTTTACTTGGATCTTTTGTGTAATCGGCATGGTCTGATTGAGAAGAAAAGAGAAATGCAACAATTGCAAAGAAGCAATGCCATGCTTGAAAAATGATATGAGTGAAACTGTCACCCATTAATGCTCTGAAAAGAAAACAAGTTGCTGAGGGCCAGATAAAATCTTGTAACAGGCCAGATGTGGCCCCTGGCCTGTAGTTTGGAGCACCCTGGCATAAATGATGAAAGCAACAGCAGTCAAAGCAAAAACAGTATACACAGATGGGAAAAGCAAACATATCCTTCAACCAACCAGAAAACAAATAATTCTATGGTGAAAAGGCCAAACAGAAAAGTGCTTAACATCTGCATGGGATCAGGCTACAAGACTGATGCTCATTCCTAAAGCCACAGTCCTATGCTCACTCATAGGTATAACCCCCTTGTCCTTAAGGGCGCTTTTTCATAGAATTGGGTTGCCTGCTAGCTACAGTCTTAATCATGCTTCCTTGCAAATTAAATAGATCCTCTTGAATTTAGTGAGACTTCCTCAGGGGTTTAGGCCCAGGGGGTGGGGAGCAGAGCCCTGGGACTTCTAAGGTGATGCATTTGGGTGCTGCTTCAGAAACCTCTTTCAAGATATCTGTGCCAAGAAGCTGCCTTTGAAATGTATATATAAAGAACCTTAGCAGAGAAGAAGCTACAGGCTTAACAGAAGGCAAACTGAGACATTTCCCTGAGGACAATGTTAATGTGATTCCCAGACTGTGCACTGCGGTGTCCCATGGCACCACAGCAAACTCACAGGGCGCCGTGGAATGTGGGAAACACAGCTGTTGGGTATTTCTTTTAGCCTAGGGGTGCCATGAAAAAGTTACTTGAGACACAACTGGCACTGTGAACTGAGAATGTCTGGGAAACTGCCTTTCCCAAGAGTTACCTGACTCTTGCTCATGTTACATGCAGACTGCAATTTCAATGCAAATTTCCCTGAAATAAATTTTATTAAATGCAATGGACTTACGTCTGAGTAAGTCTTGAGCCAGCACTCTACAATGTCTTTTATATTTATCTGAATTTTTAAAATTTTACTTTTCACCGTTTACATGATATTTTACACTATTGCCATCCACTCCAAGAATGTAGAATGAAATGAACTAGATCCGAGGTTCCCAGTCTGTGTGTTATCTCCCTGGGGAGGTAGGGAAGGAAAGCAGCCCAAGGCATCATGGGGAGTAACTGGAAGTGGCTATTCTCCCAGACAGGTCAGCATGGTTGTGGTGGTTTCCCTAATATCTGATCAGTTAGTTGACTGATCAGAGCATGGCCACAGGCCTGAACAAGGTGGGGGGGGGCAGAGTGATTGGTGGTGACTGGTGGAGCCTCTCTTGTTTCATGCTTATCATGCAAGCCAGGTTGAGTGTACTTGCCAGCCAGGCCCTCTCTGGAGCAAGAAGCAAGATTTCCACCAGCTATGCTAGCTGTGATTGCCAGTTCTCTGGCCTCTTGGTCCACAGATGTCCCAGCTGGTGACTACGCTCAGCGCTGTGCTATGTGTGGTCACCAACTGGGCTGACCAGGGAGGTAAGCCTGACATCAAAGAGGGCACGACCAGTAAGCACACTGTGGGCCCAATCCTATCCAGGTGAATCAAAAGAACATGCACTGCATCCTGTCATGGAGGCCTTCTCAAGGTAAGGGAACGTTTATTTCCTTACCTTGGGGCTACAGTGCAGCTGCATCAGCCCTGGAAAGTTGGATAGGATTGGGCTTACAGTGTTTTGATTGGCTGGACCCACTCTGGCATCTGACTCACCGAGAGGTGAGGCAGAGGCGGAGCCAAGCGGAATGGATGAGGAGCACAAGTGGAGAAAGGACAGGCTCAGGCAAGCACACACTAGAAAACTAATTGCTTTTAGGATTGGAAGCGCTCTCTCTCTCTCTCTCTCTCTGTGTGTGTGTGTGTGTGTGTGTGTGTGTGAGAGAGAGAGAGAGAGAGAGAGAGAGAGAGAGAGAGAGACCCACTGAGAAAGAGACCTTTCTTCCTGATGTGTCTTACTGGCTCTTTCTTGATGATAAACTTCAAACTACAAGTTTAATGGTGCTCCATGATTCCTTATTTATCACTAGCCTTTTGTTACCCGGCGTTGCCCGGGGGACAGAGTATCCCAGTGGTGGGATTCAAATAAATTAACAACCGGTTCTATGACGTCATAGCCGGAGCCAAAAAAAACCCCAAAGCCAGCCGAGGTAAGCGAGTGGGTGGGGCCCAGCCATTTAACAACTGGTTCTATAGAACCTGGGCGAACCCCCTGAATCCCACCACTGGAGTATCCCCAGCTTCTATTAGGAGAAGGAATGAATACAGGGACAGAATCAAGCAAAGGAGCGTAATGAAATTGTCACACTCACTGAACAATGTCTGCAGGTCCTGTGGTAGGGCAGTTAACCCGCTGGAAATAGGTCCGTCTCAGATCCGACTGGGTGCTGGAACTCTCTGGATCATTTGCAACTCTTTGCAACTCAGGCAGTGCAAAGCAGTTTCACTTTCGTTTTGGATTAGTCCCTGTGTATCACATAACCTGCAGAATCGTTTGTGACCACAGGGTGGCAGCAGACCTCTAGTCCAATGCAATCCCCTTGGTTCCTGACGATCTGGCCCCCTCCCCGAAAAACGGGGGGCTGTAGGGGGGGTCTGCCCCCCGCAGTGTTTTTTGCCAGGCCGCAAGGTACGTGTGTGCCAAGTTTCGTGCGGATTGGTGCCAGCGTTGAGAAGCCTATGCAGAACATACATACCCGCATACATACCCACATACATACATACCCACACACACACCCACGTCCGTTTATATATATATAGATTATTTGTTTTAGCTGAAAGCAGCCTAGGGCAAACCGAGTCTGAGTTGACAAAGGGCATTTGGAGAGAGGGCATGTGCGCAATCTTTCCTTTTGTTTCTTTTGCATCTCAAGATGATTTCTGGCAGCACAGATAAGGGTTCGGTGTTGTCTCCCCTTCCCCTGCACCTGTGGGAGCCAGGCCAGATATTTCCAGGCAATGTTGATCTCCCCACGTCCATCCCAAAAATGTACCCACCAGAGAAAAAGCACAAATGCAAAGCTCGACAGTTAAATGCCTTCATAGTAAGCCAAACTAGTAGCAAGATTATCTTGAGTCATTGGAACACAAATTGTCTTGTGTCGACTCCTCTGTGAGATTGAGAATTGGGCTGTGTGCAGCAAGAGGGGGAAATTGCTGAAAGGAGGGAAATCCTTTTTTTTTTTTTTTTTTAATCATAAGAACATAACAAGAGCCCTGCTGTATCAGCCAAAGGCCCATCTAGTCCAGCTCTTGGTCCATAGATGTCACAACGGCCCAGCAGGTGCCCCAGGGAGGCATGAGACAACAAGATGCTTGCATCCTGTTGCCACTTCCTTGCACCCGGTACTCTGAAGTAGCCTACTACTAATGTAAGGAGGTTGCACAATCCATCATGGCCTATAGCCCACGATGGACTTTTCTTCCAGAAATCCGTCCAATCCCCTCTTAAAAACATCTAGACCAGTTGCCATCACCACCTCCTGTGGCAAAGAGTTCCACAGATTAACTACCCGCTGGGTAAAAAAGTATTTCCTTTTATCTGTTTTAACTCTCCCAACCCTCAGTTTTAGCAGATGCCCCCTGGTTCTGGTGTTTTGAGAGAGGGAAAAGAACATCCCTCTATCGACTCTATCCCTTCCATGCATAATTTTGTATATCTCAATCATGTCCCCCCTCAGGCGCTTTTTTCCTAGGCTGAAGAGCCCCAAATGCTGCAGTCTTTTTTCATAAGGGAGGTGCCCCAGCCCCGTAATCATTTTCGTCGCCCTCTTTTGCACCAATCAACTCCCCCCATGCTGTCTTTCAAAGGTTGACTGACAAAATGGGCAGGGAATCTCCTACAACCTGGAGGTGGGACTGGCACAAACGCTTCAGGTGGGCTTCCTTTGTGCACAGCTTCTGTTCACTGTCCTTTTGAGCCCGGGCAATGATGGGTTATTGCGCTGTGGACAAATGTCTGGGTGAGTGCAAAAAATATAGAACCTTTTATAGCAAGACAAGAGAGTTGTAGAGTTGGGAGGGGTGGCAACAGTGATTGTGCTGGATGAGAATTGGGCAGAATCAGGGCTGCTCATGTTGTGCCTCAGCATCCATGGCAGTTCCGTGAGGATGCTGAAAACCCTGGAGAATGAAATCTGTGGTCCGACCAATTGCTGTGAGCCATGAGGAGGCTCCTACAAGCACCACATATATAGTTAGGATATGATGAAGAGGTATTTACAATCAAGTTCATCTGAGCAAAGTGAAATTCCAGATTCTTCTGAGGACAAAGTGGGTGGGAAGCGAAAAGCCGAGAGCAGGAAGTAGGACAGTAAATGATGACTATCCAGATCAGCGGTCTCCAAACTGGAGCCTACTAGTGAGGAAAAACTTTTCCTTCTATTCCTCTAAAACAACAGCTTTATGTTCTGCTGGGGAAGGCATGAAAGACCACTACTACAACTCCCAGGGATCTTCACTGCCAGCCCCACACATGCAGAATGCTAGGTGCACAGCTGGCTAGGGCAGCACACCCAGAAGTGCCTGGCCACAAAGACCCCTGGGAGCTGTAGGAGGGGTCCTTCGTGCCTTCCCTGGCGAACCACAAGCTGCTGCTCATGCCGGGGAAGGAAAAGGGAGGCACTAGATCTGGCCTGTGGGCCAAGAGTTTGGAGCTCCCTGATCTAGATTATGGCTTCACATGTGAACAGGTTCATAATGAGGACTGTCCTCAGAGTGTGATCCATCTAAAAGTTTTAGCTGCAGAATCAATGCTTCCCCCCCAAAAAAACTGAAGCTCTGAGCCCAAGTGTGGTTGGAATATTTTATAAGGAAACATAAGCAAAGCAAACCACTTTCACAAATCAGACCAAACTTAATCCTGACACTGTCTTCTCTTCCTCTAAAGTGGCCTATCATGTTGCTAAGTGTAAGAAACCCCCCACACTCATGGCAGAGCTTATTTGGCCTGCTGCTGTTGACATGGTTACAATCATGCTTGGTGATGCTGTGGGTAAACAGCTGCTCAATATGCTTCAATCTAATAATGCAATAAGCCAGAGGATAGTTGATATGGCTGAAGACATTAATAAGCGGCTCAGCTGTACTTTGAAAGGCAAGGAGTTTGTCCTCCAGTTGGACGAAGCAACAGACAGAAACAAAGACACCCATCGTTCGCTTGTTTATAAAACTGTGAAGGACTTGCTGTTCTGTAAGGTGGAACTGCAAGTGCAGACTTGTTTGATGATGTGGACAATTTTACGGTGCAGAATCAGATTGACTGGGAGAAATGTGTTGGTGTTTGCACTGATGGAGGTCGTTCAGTATCTGGATACTACCAAGGACTTCAAGCTTGAACATGGTTCAAAGCCCCTCATGCTGTTTGGACACACTGCATAAGACAGGGGGAGGCACTGGCCTCAGTGGAAAACAGCATGATATTTTGAAGCATGTCATTAAAGTAGTACATTTTGGTAAAACAAGAATTTTTTTAAAGCAGTAAAAGCAAGATTTTTTGCCAAGATGTGTGACGACCTGAGTGCCGAATATTCATGCCTCTTGTTCTACAGCAATTCTTGCTGGCTGTCTCTTGGTCACTCCCTGCACAGACTGTATGAGCTGAGGAACGAAATCTACTCATATCTACACAACAAGGAACATTATTTGGCTGACAAATTTATTGACGGGCAGCCCAATCCTGCCTGGCCACCACAGGCGCAGCGATAGCCAAATGGCTAGCGGTAGCCATTTTGCTGGCGCATAAGTGAGGGCCTATGTGTCGGGCCGTGTGGCCCAATACAGAGGATAGGATCTGGCAGCAGAGGTCGCCGCCAGTCACGCCTCTCCCTGCTCCTCCCCCTGCCAAGTTCCGGCCTCCCTGCCCACCTGGAAAGCATGCAACACCAAGGACCGGCAATCTCACCACCCACTGGCCCTGCATTGCTGCCTCCAGGTGCTCCACTCAGGTACTGAGTGCAGGCAGTAATCCCTCCTCACCTGTGCTGGATGCCTTATGGCATGTTTGCAACACCAGCACTTTGTGCACAGCTTCTGAACACTTGTAGCACAGGCAGCTCAGGAGTGAGCTCTCAGACTTTGCTTTCTGATCTTTTTGAAAAACTGAGTGCATTGAACAAGTCCTTGCAAGGCAGTGATGCCAACCTCTTGGAGCTTTCAGACAAAGTCTCTGGGTTGAAAAAGACAGGGATTTTTTTTTTTTAATACAAAAGCAGGATAAGCAAAGGTGACTATACATGTTTCTGCAAGCAAATGAGAAGGCATTAGAGGAGTAACTGAGGGCAGTTCTTGTGCAGTATTTGTCCCAACTGCATTTTTACCTCCAAAAGTATTTCCCTGAAGCCATTGCATGGAGCCAATGCAATGCGTGAGAGACCCTCAATGCCGAGACACCTACACGTTTCAAAAACAAGGAAGCAGAACAACTCATTGACTTGTCGACAACATTGAAAGTGAAGCTTCCAGTCACTGTCTAAGTTTTGCTTCCAAACTGATGGTGAAAACCCAGAGATAAATAGGAGAGCCCTGTGTGTTTTGAGCCATTTAACTTTATTACTATTTGCCTGTAAACTGCTTTGTGAACTTTGTGTTGAAAAGCGGTATATAAATACTATTGATTGATCGATCTTGTTTGCCTTTGTGAAGCTGGTTTCTCGGCAGCTGCTGTGATTAAATCAAAAATGGATCAAAGATTAACATTGAGAAGGAAATGCGTATGGCGATCTCAACAATAACAAAGATTTGTTGAACAATGCAAGGAAAAACAAGTACATCCCTTCCATTAGGATTTTGGTGTGTTCAGTCTTGTGTGTGTCATAGTTTGGTCAGAAACATTTTTTGTAACTAAAGCTACAGTTTCTTAACCAATTAAATTTGAATCAAATAAATATTTTTATTTTATTATTTCCTATAATTAAAATGCTTTTGTCCCAGTTTTGAGGGTAACTGAGGTGTGTGACATAATGGGGAACCACAGGTCAGAAACATTTGGGAACCAAATTAAATGTTGTTCCCAGTCTGGTTTACACAGACTGGCAGCAGCTGTTGGGTTTCAGGCGAGGATCTTTCCCAACCTTCTCTGGAGCTGCCAGGAATTGAATCTGTAGTCCAGTTCCTTACCAGCGCACTTACCATATCAAATCAAAAGAATTCAAACGAAAGCCCTCTCAACTGGATTCGACAGTACTAGGTGTGCATATTGCCAGGATGAAACCCCGGGAAACTCCGAGTACCAGAAGTGGGCCATTTACAAGATGCCATTCTGAGAATAGGCCAAAATGCATTGAAAAGTCCTATACGTAAACTGCGCCAGTCCCAAGCTCGGACACAGTCCAACCACAGGTATGACTGCAGTTTTTCTCAGAGCTGGGTGTGCACATTGCAGGAAAGACAGTCCGGGAACTTTGGAGTACCCGGGGTGGGCCATTTCCACCAGGTTCCAGTCTGAGGTTTTAGGATTTTGCATGCATTTTGGCCCATTTACAGATTGGGACCTGGTGGAAATGGCCCACCCCGGGTACTCCAAAGTTCCCGGACTGCCTTTCCTGCAATGTGCACACCCAGCTCTGAGAAAAACTGCAGTCATACCTGTGGTTGGACTGTGTCCGAGCTTGGGACTGGCGCAGTTTACGTATAGGACTTTTCAATGCATTTTGGCCCATTCTCAGAATGGCATCTTGTAAATGGCCCACTTCTGGTACTCAGAGTTTCCCGGGGTTTCATCCTGGCAATATGCACACCTAGTACTGTCGAATCCAGTTGAGAGGGCTTTCGTTTGAATTCTTTTGATTTGATATGGTAAGTGCGCTGGACTACTGGGACCTTCTAAAACTTAAAGCAGGTGCTCCTCCACAAAGTGGTGTCACCCTTCATGTACTTACTGTTTCAACTTACTGTTTACTTACCTTTTTTGTACTGTAATTTTTACGAGTCCCTTAAGGAAAAGCCAAGCAAATATCACATGCGCTGGCACAGTCAAACGTCGTTTGGCAAGATGGAAATGCAGGCTAGCAAGGGCAAAAATCCCTTTCCCTACAAAACAAGCCCAACAAGGGAATCAAAAGTGTGTGTTACTGTCATGGAGGGAACAGGACATTCGGATATAATAACCATACAGGTGTGATTACCTTTGTGCATCATTAAGCCCATGTAATCATCTTCAAGGCCTCCAGTAATATTATTTGCTAACATTACTTTTTAAAGTAGCACAGGTTGTGCTGAATGTTCACAGAGATATATGCCAAGTGGGATGCTGGATAATGAGTGTTTTCAGCACCATCAGCACTGGGTAGGTCAGGATCCCCTCCTGCTGCCGCTGCTCTGGAGGCCCTTCTGTTTTTACTTTGTGTGTTCAGCCCCATGGACTTCCTGAGACAAACTAAGTCCAGCCCATGGTGTCTGCCCAGCATCCCAGAAGCCCCTGCCACTGACTTGGTGGCAGACGTTCAGAAAGCTAAAGCAG
The DNA here is from genome assembly GCA_029204185.1 of Lerista edwardsae. Classification (NCBI taxonomy): domain Eukaryota; kingdom Metazoa; phylum Chordata; class Lepidosauria; order Squamata; family Scincidae; genus Lerista; species Lerista edwardsae. Next base: position 9,303,510 of record JAJKFI010000008.1, on the reverse strand, counting down.
ATGCCTCCAAGGTCGTGCCTAGTGCTGCTTCACCACATTGTCAAGGTGGTAACAGGCCCATCAACCACCAGAACCTTGAGTTGGTCCTTGGCCCCCTTGGGGGTGGGGGGGTGGTGGAGCCCACCCTTCCTGGGTTAGTCTTCTGTAAGTTGTAGTGCTTTTGCCAGCAGAAGATATCAAATGGGAGAGGCCTATCTGGATAAGGAGTAAGACCCAGAACAAATGTTTTTTCTGTTTCAACTTCTATACAATTTGTTTTAAACTATTGCATCCCATTCCAAGACTCTGGGATGAAATGAACTAGACAGTGGGCAGCAAAATCCTAACCCACCCACCCCTGAGTCAGCACAAGTCCGGCACAAGCCATAAAGGATATTCACGGTTATCCTGTTGCAGGCTGGGCCAACAGCACCAGACCTGTGCTGGAACAGGGTGCAAGGGGGGAAGGATGGGGGTGGCCGGAAGGCAAAACAGGCATTTTTGGGAGGGGAATTAGGAGGAAGTAGGGGGAGGGCATTGCAGGAGGTGGGTCAGGTTTGGGTTGGGTGTGGGATCAATCTGGGCCACTTAGGCTGGATTCTAACCCCTGGCCCGGCCAGCAGTACACAAGCCATTCAGATTTGCACTGGCAAAATCATGGGCGCAGGTCTGAGTATCCCCACAGAGTGGGCTGGCGCATGCCATGGGCTAAGGGGAATAAAATCCCCTTACTCCAAGTTGCACTCAGCCTGCTCCTGAACAGTGCTGTTTGTTTTGCCATCCTCATTGGTTTGGAGTGGGTGTGTTCGTTCAGCTCCCCTTCAAAGAATTGTTGCTCATTACTAAAACTATATACAGTATTCAAGCAATGAGGTAGGGTTTGGTCTTGTTTTGCTTTTTGCCGCAGCCTGTATTCACTTGGACTTTCAACATTGGGAGAGTTACTTCTCACACAACATTGAAAACATCTATAGTAGGTTGGAGCCTTGACCTGAGTAAAACTGATTGTTTCAATTGATTGTCCTGGGCTCAAGGGGATTTTTCATGTCACAACTTCTTCACGGTTCAGAAAGCAAACTTAGAAAACTCAAACACAGACCAGCTTGTACTCCGGCAGGATCCAACCATTGCACAAGAGCCACATATCTTTAGAGCATGCCAGTCCAGCCACTGATGTCACATGATCCTTTTACACGTTGCATTGCATGGATTGTATCTCCTCTCTTATCTATTTATGAGAATTTTGTTTCTAAATATAACCTCGTATAGGAATTCCTTGAATGAGTTCAGTTTAGAAAGAATGTAGTTTTGCTTGATTAGCTCGTTTCCCTAGTATTCAGACCAAACTCAAAGTTGATGTGGGGATGCATTTTAAAAGAGGTGTGCTTCCATGTTTTTCACAAAAGAGAGTGATGGAGGAGGAGCAGGACTCCAGGATGTGAAGATGGAAAGGGGAAGTTAACCCATCCTGTAACATTTTCCATCCTCAAATGATTATTGAAACTACTTGCTGCAGCCAGTGGCATACCTAGCACCACTGGTATCCAGGGCAGACTGCTCCCACCGCTCTGCCCTTGGCTCCTCAAAGACGTGGGTAGACCTAGTTGCCACCTTGCGATCCCCCCCCCCCCAGGATTCAAAGCAGCAGGTAGTCCAGGCCTCCGCCTTGAGATTCTGCAGAAAGGAGGCCAGGCAGACCAAGCAATTGAAGGAACAGGCACACTGATGCCGCCTTATGGCATGCACCTGGTGGACCACCCCACCCAATGTGCACTACTGGTAGTACACTGCTGGAGCAAATGGCAACATGAATAAGTTTCAGCAGGAAAAGGGCTAACCTTGTTCTTCCTGTGTGCCACACTCCTGATGAGGATTGTACTTCCACCCCACTCGCATGTTTTATCATCTTCAGTCATAAAACATACACAATTGAGACACATCCGCAAACATTCATGTTATCCTCCTAAACATGGGTTGCAACTTAGTTCAAATGCCGTCAATGTCACCCACCACGACAAAATTATGGTCATCGGCACGCAGCTTTTAATATAAATGGATTTCCAGCCTGGCTCATGGACAGGCTGAGCATTTTGCAGTGCAATTCTGCGTGTGCCTACTCTGAAGTAAATTCCTCTGTGCTCAGTGGGGCTTACTTCCAGGAAAGTGCTTATAAGATTGGACCCCAAATAATGTCACAGTATTTATAAGGCAGCACATTCTAATACAAACTTTATGTAGAACTATCAGTTAATGCTTCACTGCTACCACCGTACTCCAATAACCTCCAAATTAACGTAGACTTCCAAAATGGACAGTTACGTGTGGGACTGCCCTTGAAAACCCAAAAGCTGCAATTAGTGCAAAGCCCACCATTAGGCTGCTACCTGGGACCAGTCTATAGAAACTGGTTTCTTTAGTTCCCTTCCTGTTTGCAAGCACAATTCACATGGGCCTGCTCATGCCCTACATGGTTTGAGACGGGAACAAATGTCTACTCCCATATCAACCTGCTCATGCCGCGAAGTCATCCGATGAAGGGCCTCCCTCCTGGTTCCCCCCGCATTGCCTCAAGAAAAACAGATGTTGAGTAGGGTTGCCAATGCTGACTGAAGCTACACTTGGGGATTTTCTTGCCGACATCATATAATGTAGGAACCTCTTGCAGAGCCCATGAAGATCTCCAGGATTTCTCTCCATGGTCCTGGAAGATCGATGGCAATTCCTGGAGGTTAAGGGCAATCCTAGAAGATTGGAAAACCTAGTGGGGGAAAAGGGCCTTCATGTGTGCCCCTCCCTAGTTTTGAAATGCTCCTTTTTATTTTTTCATCATATTAAATTCCTATGATGTTTTAAGCTGCCGTAAACTTTAAATAGGATTTGGAGGGGGAGGGAAAGAGAGAGGTGTTCATATCAATAAAATAAAAAAAAATCTTTCGTTTTTTAATCTGTTAATCTCCGCCATTAGAAACATGTATACTGACCAGCAAGGTAGATTATTAAAGAAAGAAAGAAATTTGCTTGCTAGATGCTGAACAGAAATGGACAGCAGAAGAAAATCTCAAAGGAGATAAGAAGTAGCCAGATCGCGCTGCACCCCATTTCATGTGTTTTCTGGAGGGGGAGAACCCAAAACACTGGATGCCAAGATAGGAGTGGAGCATTTGAAGATAGGAAAAGAGGCATTTTGGTTCAAGATGCCAAGGAGCTTCCCTTGCACAGAGTTATAGAAACGTTTCGTATGAGCAAGTACTGTCAGTAGTAATTATTTTGCTTGATCTCTGCAAAAGGCTTCCTCAACATCCCAACAAAAATCCTGTAACTAGGTGTCTATGTGGGTATCATTTGATTCATGCAATATTTTTATTTGCATGCACACAAAAACATGACGCAGCTGTATCCCCCAGCTTGCTTTCTACAGAATGACATTTTCGTTCAGCTTTAATTGAATATAGGCGTCTCCTGATATTTACTGATTTGTTATCCACGGATACTGGGATGCCTATTAAAAAAATAGGGGAACATTAAACAAATCTCTTTTTTTACCTTGTTGCAGCAAAAGCACCACTGTTCCCCTATCTTTAAAAAGGCTTCCCCAGTATCCACGGAGGTGAGTTCATCTAAGTCAGCATTTTTTCATCTGGAAAAAAAGCATTCTGTTAGGCTGGTTGTTGTTTTAATGTTGTTTCACTTATTGTGGTTACATTGTATTTTGTTGTTCTCTGTAAGCCGCCTTGGGCATTTGCTTAGGCATGGGAAAGGCGGGGTATAAATTTTTCAAATAAATAAATAAATCCAACACATTGTGAAGACAGGCAAGTCACTGTGTCGGCTAGCTAACAGCTAGATTAAGAATTCAGAATAAGAGCATAGACCATAAGCCGCATATTCAAGTGCTATTAAGATAGAAGCATTTTAGTATAGGAGAATATATGATTTTGAAGTGTTTCACTGAGTCTTTCATTTTTAATAGGAAAATGCATCCACTGACGTTTTCAGACGTTCACCACCAGAGCAGTGAATTGTCCATCATGGAAAGGCATTGAATGCAGAAATGCTGTCTAGACCCTAATGGACCTTTAGACAGATTGGGGGAGGGGGGAGGAGAGAGAGAGTAGTCCTAGAGTCCCCTGGCTGTGGCAATGAATAAACTCTGATATGCTGCATTGGGACTGATACTGTGAAAGGTCTTCCCCAATCTTATTCTAATGGTGACTGTCCCACCCTGGTTGCAATTCTAAGCATACTTGAGCAAAAACCCCAGGAATACTTACTTCTGAGCCAAACACAGGATGGGACTGCAAGCGCTATGATTTTGACAAATTAAGCTCAGTCTGGCTTTCCATAAATGGTTTGTTAAAATAAACTTCTATTCAGAATAATCACATATTCATTTTAAAAAAGATTTTTAAAAGAAAAGCAGTAAGGTGGCAGCAGCTTGCTTTTGGAGGGTTCCTAATGGGTTATAAAAGAAACTACTTTGTTAGCTGCACCCTGAACACTTGTGGTTTATCAATAGATGAGAGCTGCCACCATAGTATAAGACTGGCTCTGAAAAGAAGCACATTCCAGTTGAAAAACCCTTGCTTTAATGGACTAATGGGGGGTGTCCATTAGTGCAAAAAACTCTGTTAAATCCAGACACTCCTCCCCCTATCATTCTGTATAGCGTTGGGGTTCCATAAAGTATGTTTGGACCAGTCTCTGAGTCAGAGATGCCAGCACACAGATGTGCGCCATCCTCCCTGACTCTGAGTGTTGAAATGCGCTTTACAGTGTCCCTTGTGCCAGCCAAAATTTGCTGGCCTAACAGTGCCGGCCTAACTCCAAGTTAGGATTGTGCTCTAAGCTATTTTAGAAAGCTCTGTAAGATGTTTAAAGGGCATCTCTAGCCTTTGGAAACTGTCCACTATTTCTGTGGAACTGATGTCCATTAAATCCAGTTTTCACTGTAGTGCCATTCAGTTATGCATCTGGAACTTGGTGTTAAACTAAAAATTAAAAGATGGGTAGCATAGGAAAAACAGCATTTATATTATTGGGCTGAAGTAACATTTTAGCACAGTTGTCTACTGCAGCAGTTCCTAAGCATCTTGTTGTCTACTGAACTCCCTTAGGCACCTGGTAGGCCACTGTGAGATACAGGAAGCTGGACTACATGGACCTTTGAGGACAGGTTGAACACTATGAATATTTAGCATTTGGTTGCAAAAGAAGAATATGCCATGGTTACTGTACTGTAAATCATATTCATATTCAGGACCCAAAAGGCTCCCTGGCATGACCTGCACTTATTGTTCCACTGGGAAGCATTGGGACAGCCACAACTACAGCTCCCAAGTGTCACCGCAGCCGGCCGCACCTGCCCAGAACACCACACGCACAGCCTGCTGGGGCAACAGAACCCGGAAGCGGCTGGCCATGACAACACAGAGGGACAGTAGTTGTGGTTGTCCAAATGCTCCCTGGCAGAATGGTAAGTGCCACTCACCCGGCAGATGGAAAAAGCTGTCTCCAGATCCAGCCTGGAGGCTAGCGTTTGGAGACTGCTGATCTAATGTGTGCACACAATGTGCAGGCAACCCCTGCTAGTCTGGCTGTGTATGGTTTGAACATTAAGTTCATCACATTAGGTCCTGCACCTAATAACATCTCCAAGTATGTACACAATGCAAAGGTGAATTAGTACAAAGATGTTTAACATGGTGTGTTCACCCCAGAAGTGATTTATAGATGCATTCCTGTAACTGTTTTTCTAATATGGGTAACAGCATATAGCAATAAATAAAGCCAATTGATTCTAAGTTCGTTGCTGACAAAGAAATTGCTCCTGGCACATGCTGTGCGGTTTCAGCACCAGCTGGAGACAAGTGCATCCAATCATTCTGCAGTTATTACCAGTGAATTCCTAGCTGCTTCCCATGAAATCCAGATTAGGATATGCCGGGAACAGCATTCCTTAAAAAGCCAATTTAGAATTATTAACTGATTGCAAGGCATCAGCCCTTTCTACAGTATTCTGTCAATGCACACAATTCTCTTCCAAATCTGAAGGCTTTGGAGGAGATGCTGGCTAGTACCAAAGGATCAAATCTCATTGCCGATCCTTGTTCAAGCATTGTGCATGAGCCCTGCAAACCACTGGAAGACAGCAAGTCCACACAAACTCAAGAAGGAGACAAGAGCATCATAAAGAGCTTCCTTTGCTTCATGCCTTTTGTTGTCTGTCAATCAATGCGGGTTATAAAGAAGTCATTGGCATGGTAACCCACCAGTGTGCCATCAAATCATTAAAAGGTGCCCACAGTACTATCTTACTGTAGAGAGGAAAAGAAACAAATACAAACAGGTAACATCCCAAGGAAACAATGAACTGTGGGAGTATTAATGAATCATGTGCCTGGCAACGGGTTCTTGAATAAAGGAGGAACACATTTCTGTAGCCTAGAGGCAACCTGCCACCCTAGAAGGATGGCAGTGAGCTTTTCACACTATTAATTCTGCCAGATTTTGATATATTAACAATGCATTTGGCTGCTGATGAACTGGCTGCTCAGCAATATTTTTGCATGTTAATAGACAAAATATTCATGCAGGTGCATCCAATAATAAGAGAACTACTCCCGAACAGCTCAGTAGTAGATGCATTAACTGGTGAAAGCAGAGGTAGAAAAAAAATGATCCTCACAATTAGGAAAGGTGATGTATGGGGTGAGGTCCTCCAAGAACCAGTATTTGAGCTGGTGCTTTTCATGAATGATTTGAAGCCAAAAGGTGAGTAGCAACATAGTCAAGTTTGTGGATTACACACAGTTTACAAATACTAATATACACAGTTTTATAAACAGGATTTAAAAAAAAATACATGAGACACTGTTTTTCTGTTCTTATGCAATGCCTAAAGATTCAGGAGCCATGATTTGCATTAGTGCGGCAACTTAAAAAAAAAAGTAGCACAATTGGGCAATTAAAATATTCATAGAACTTATGCAGTTGAACTATACATAGAATTCAGTTTTTTTATAATTTGTGATGGACATTGGCTTAAGGGGGGTTTATTGAACAACAACAAGCAATGCTTCCCTGGAATATTTTTGTTCAGATGATTTCTAAGGCAGCAGCCTGAAGCAGAACAATTCCATTTTTTTGTCATGGTGCAGTTTCAGACAAAACATCTACAGAACTGTGGTCAAATCTTTGAATGCCAGTTAAGTATTTATACTTTCCCCAAAACTATTAAGTCTAATTGAGGCAAGAGGCTGTGGCAACATTGCAAAATGTGAAATATGGTATCTAATATGTTGTGGAGAAAAAACTGATCTGCACATTCAGATTTATCACATAATATAACCCTATTGGAAAAGTAGGCAGGAAAGTGCAATGTTTAAATGCTACCCCAGGAAAAGCACAAATTTTGAATGTCAGAAAAATTAACATGTCTAGTTTGCTTATTATGAGTCACTGAACTGAAGGTATAAGTACTTCTGCTCCACTTGTTACCCTACTGTACACAGCCCCTCACTCCCCATGATCAGTATCCATCTGTTGTGTCACTGCATGCTTACTGTGCACGCTTTCCAGAGCAAGAGTTACCTTTTCATAAAGATGATAATGTGTGATGAAATACCTCCTGCCAATCAATTTCATTGGATGACCTCTTGTAAGAGGGAGACCAACTTCTTTACACCGTGTAGAGTTTTGTGTCTCAGTCATGTCCTCCCTCAAACGCCTTTTTCCCAAGCTAACCCCAGCCCCCAAACATTATAGCCTTTCCTTGTCAGGAATGTGCTCCAGCCCTGTAATCATTTCAGTTGCCCTCTTTTGCACCTTTTCCACAATATCCTTCTTGAGGTGTAACCAACAGAACTATACATATTGTTCCAAACGATTCCAAATGTAACTGCATCATGAACTCATATGGGGCAATATAACACTTGCAATCTTATTCTTGATCTCTTTCTTAATGAACCAGCACAGCATTTGCTTACTTCACTGCTGTTGCACACAGATCAATGCTTTCATTGAGTTACCCACGGCGACCCCAAGATCTCTTTGCTGGTTCATCACCAATAGCTTAGTCCTCACCCATGTGAACTCAGGATTTCTTATACCAACATGCATCACTTTGCACATAGAGCACAATCCTATGCATGTCTACTCAGACGCACGTTCTATTATGGTCAATGGGGCTTGCTCCCAGGGAAGTGTAGATAGGATTGCAGCCTTCATGGCACTGAACTGCACTGGTTGCGAGGCCCATTCACAGCTATTCACTATCTGCTTTGGTATTTAGTACCACCTTGAAATAGTTTGGTGTAATACAGGCAACACTGACATTGCTTAAAGCATTTACGTTTGGCCAATATGGTGCAGTGACTACAGAGATTGAAGTTGTAAGTGGGACACCTTGATATTATGAAGTTACTTTTTCTAAACAGGCGGGTCAGAAAATTAGTATGTTGTGCCCAACTTACCTTGCAACGCAACAGCCATTACAAGGCTGATGCCACTCTGAGCTCTACCTTCAAAAAGGATATAAATTAACTAATGAATATATACCTTGTACTTGTCATTTGTAACAATATGATAAATTGCTTAAGGCAATCAACCTTGAAGTTATTAGGAAAATTTTTAGATACAGTTTGCAACAAAGAAATGTATGGGATAAATACAAATATCATATACGTATCCAAAATTGTCTTAAACTTTGCTTAAGCTGGCCAAAGTGTCATTGAATTATGGAAGATAACTTTTCTTTAAATGCTTCAGGCCCTACATGAGCTGTCTTTAACTGCTGCAGTAGTTGAGGCAAGAGTCTCTAGATAGGAAGCGGAGAAATCGGTTCTGCTCCTTTTTTGCTCTCCCTGAAATCCTTGTGTAGAAGACCAAGCTATGCTTCACAGGAGCAACACTGACACAACATTACTGATGACTCTGCTGCTGGGCTAAGTGCTTCAGCTTCCTTAAGTTGGATCTAGCACCAACTGAACAGCTCCCATGTGCTAAAAGCTGCAGCCACCGTTTGAAATGACATAACTATTACTTATATGTTTTCTTTTGCAAGCTTAGTTAACACGAACTATGTGCTAGAAAGGAACATCTCCTTGATTTTAATTTCAACACTGTTTATTTTCTCCCAATAAGTTAGGATTCCTTTGTAAACTGTGGTCCATCATAAATAGGAAGCAGCTTTGATAAAGCAAAATTTACATCATCTGGCATGTTTTCATTTAATTAGGCAGCTTGTACCTATGCCACAAATCATTCTCACTAAATAGTTGTCTAAATAGTTGTCAAGACTTCCTGCGATGCAGATACATTCGTCACTATTCCATGAATCTATAGTTCTTTTGCAGTGACTAGTCTCATCAAATCCTCAGGATTCATTTTGTAAAGCTGCTGTTGAATAGCTGATACTCTCAACCCCCAAAGTTGATTAAGATATGTGCACAAAATCTGGTGATATCATCATGTGGAAGATTTATAAAAACAAAAAATACCCTCCCTCCATCTTTAAGCAGTCTTTATATAGAGATTTATATAGATATAGGTATGTATGTATACATATGTGCATGATTCTCCCCCCGCCCCCCCAAAGGTGTGAGAAAGTAATGAGCAAGATTTGTGCAGATTAAGGATCTTCATCCATCAATGGAATTTCTAGAAAATAAAAGAAAGAGTTAATTGGGTTTTACAATGAACTTTCTGAAGGAAGGAACTGCAATTGTACTTAGTGACAACATATCATCAATGTTGCTAGGATGTTAAGTCACAACTATGCATGGATTCAGGCAATTTTTTTTGTTTTGTTTTATGCAGAGAAATCACAGTGGGTGATTTCATGTAATCGCAGTAGGTGACTTCATGCAAATTTGCTTGATAGGTTTCAAAGCATCTTGAAATTTGTTGTGGTGTGGTGAAGCAGGTCTCCAAATATCCCATCTCATGTCAAATTAATTTCTGTCATGCAAAGAGGATCCAAATTTTTCCATTCAATTTATGGGCTTGACATTTAACAAACATTCAAGACTAATTCAGTGCTCATGTGCATTGGGAAATTGCATGAAGCAATCCAAAGTGAAATGGGTTAAGAGGCTATCAAAATGTTAGCAACCAAATATTTAATGCTTGCTGAAATCATATTAGCTGTGACGCTCATAAAATGTTGAATCCTAAAGGTAATGTTGCTATTTTCTCTTAGAATATTTTACATAAATGAGTTAAGACTAAACTCAGTTAGAGCGAGTCATCTTTTTAAGTGACCATACCGCACTGCTGCCACTCATCATAGAGAGCCAACACCAAGTGACTATTTGTCACTCTGCGGACGTAGCACAAAGCAAGCTACAGTTAGCCTCAGCCCATTGAAATGTACAGGCTGACACAGGGAAAAATCAATATTACAACATGGTAATTAGATTGTTCTTTTTGATACGGTAATTGGATACTAGACGGATATTATGTTGTACTGAATCACAATAACATTTGAGTTCCTTACAATCATGTAGGGGTTCATGAAATGAGCCATGTGTGTTGACATGGCTTCTCTCACACTTCCAACCCAGACTGCATCCCAAATTCTGACCATATTTGTACAGATGTGACTTTTCTTGATGTATCTAAAAAAATAGCTTAGTGTTCAGTTTGTGATGTGAGTATGGAGCTAATTAATACTGTTGGTAGTGTTGAGCCTTATGAAATGTTTTGCTCAAAAGAAAAACTCCCCCCTGCTTTGTGTTGAGCCTTGATAATGCATAATGCCTCTTTCCTCATCATTATTAAAAACACTCAGTTTGGTAGCACAATCAAATTTGGAGAGCAAGGACACTATTGTTCAGTGACTCTGTCAACAATGTGCAGTAGTAAAGCCAAAGACCTAATGTTCTCCTGCCATTAAGGAATTCTTAGATAAAACTCTTGATGTTGTCATTAAAACTTAGGGTGGTAAAGTTTTTTTTTAAATCACAAAAAGAAAAAGCTAAAACCAGCTTCTGCTTCTCCCAAGCAAAATCTCAATGTTTCTTCATATAGAAAAAAACCAACACTAAAGCAAGCCCACACAATGTTCAAAAATCAAAATTACCATCTGCAATGTCAATGCTCGGGCTGGTGGATGCTACTTCCCCAGTGGTGCTGTTGTTAGCATCAGTTCTCTCTGAAGTAGGATGCGCTCCCATTTGACACACAGAAGATGTGTACAAACTTTGAAGGAGTTCAGAAGAACCTGAAATGCTGTCACAGGTATCAAATTCAGCTGGCAACCTGTCCAAATCCTCTGGCCCAGGATAAGCTGGAGGGTTTTGATCATCTTCCTGCAAAACATACCCCTGGCCTGCAGGGGATACACATCCTTGTGCCAAGGCATTCAAGCTGCTGCTCACAGCTTCATCGTAGGTTGGCAGCATGACAGGTATACCATCCACTACCACAAAGTCAGGGGCACTGCTACAGCTCTCCTGGGCACCTCTACAAGGGCAAAGAAAGAAAGAGAGCAAGTTTGCAGACAGCTAAATATTTTCTGGCAACAAATTTCCCTGACTACAACACTTTTTAATACTCTGAAATAGAGCGAGTACATTATTAACATTTGCTTCTAAGATATGCAGGAGTCTGTATCTATCAGGTACAGATAGCCATGTGCAATTTATCACAATCAAGTAAATAACTCCAGCAAACCAAGAAATGGTATGGAAATGGGAAGCAAGAAGTTGGGTGGCACAGATAATGAATTTTCTGTAATTCTTCCCTCTGCACTGTGAACCATCAGCCTACAGTAAGATTTCCAGAATTCTGGGAACACAGGAGAAGTTTAAAGTCTACACACTAATCTAGTCAAGGCTAAGACTACTCTTCCTGTTCCTTCCCTATACTCCTTTTCATGGCAGCTCCCTACTACTGAATGTAAATATCTCAGTCTTCCTCTTAGTTATTACCAATCAAATGCTTCTTGAGATGTGATGCACTAATCCTGCCTGGCCCACCTTTCCTTTTACTTCTTTATTTTCTCATTTTATTTTTCTTTACTTTCCTATTTGTTGTTGTTTAGTCACTAAGTAGTGTCTGACTCTTCGCAACCCCATGGACCACAGCACGCCAGGCCTCCCTGTCCTCCACTAGCTTCCGGAGTTCGCCCAATTTCATGTTCATCGCTTCAGTGACACTATTTAACAATCTAATCTTCTGCCGCCCCCTTTTCCTTTTGCCTTGGATCTTTCCCAGCATGAGGGTCTTTTCTAAAGAGTCCTCCCTTCTCATGAGGTGGCCAAAGTATTTGAGCTTCAGCTTCAGTATTTGTCCTTCCAGGAAGCAATCAGGCTTGACTTCCTGTAGGATTGACCGATTAGATCTCCTTGCAGTCCAGGGGACTCTCAAGAGACTTTCCTATTTACTTTCCTTTATTTTCTAAGGTGTCTCGCTTTTTACCTTGTAAGGACCTCTTCTCGCTGCTGTGTACAGCTTCTGTGCATTAACAAGTCAAACAACAATGTGATTTTATTCAAATGGAATGACTACTAGTGGTGGGAAAATACTCAGCATATTGTCACCAGGAAATGACGCAAGTTATATACATGCGTTCTACCACTAACAGGTGGCCCTTATTTCCATAAGGAAACAAATAAGAATCAAAGGAAAAATAAAGATGAACATACGCCTTGGTGTTGGAGGGGAGTGCACCATCTCTGCCTCCAATCCCAAATCAAGCTCCAAGCTACAGGACCACTTATTGCACTGCCAACTATTGGAGGTATTCGACACACAAAAAGCAGCACTTACCTTGGAAGGAAGGTTGCCTTAAATTTGGTCTGGAACATTCTGGCAAGGATAACTAACAGAAGCACCAGAAGGACGCTGGTGGCCGTGAATGCAACAATCTTCCATGTTGTGAGAAGAGTTTCCTGTGTGTTTGGCCAGGTCTGTTCTGTGACACAAAGAGCAATCATTCGTTTTCATTTTCATATACTTTTATTGGCATTGAAACAAATCTAAAAAACAATGATAAAAACATGGCATAACCAATACAACAAGTATTTTGTTCCATCTAATCACTTAGTTCGGATTGTTAGCACGCACTTGGATGCTTTTCTTAATGACAGTCAGCAAGAAATCCGCAACCGAATCTGTAATTACCACAGAGCTATCTTCCAGGAGAAAGCCCAAGCGCCCATCCGGGGTACCAGAGAAGGAGGAAAGTATTGGGTGAGGAAAAGTTCACGGATCGTCTCATGGGCAGGACAACAACACAAAATATGGACGACAGTATCAGGTTCCTGAAAGCAGAATTTGCAAATCCTGCTTTCAGATGGGATGTTTAGGAATCTACCCACGTGGACTGCAGAAGAAAAGATGTTAAATCTGGCAAGCATGAAGGCCCGTCTCTTGCTGGGATTTATCAATTCCCGGAAATAGTTGGCATCGCGGCCCAGAGAAGGTGATAAACCAAAGTGGTAAGGGGAACAGGTGGGATTGATATTGGAGGATAGTGACTGGGTTTCAGCTTCCCAAAGTCTGGACTTTATAATTAGGTGAGCCCGATTAAGACCGATATCGGCAAGCGATTCCAAGTTAATGTCCAAGGATTGAAGCTTAACTTCAAAGAGTCTGAGCCAATTAGAGGTATAAGGATTTTTTAGAAGATCATTAAGAAGGGAATCAGGATGGGAGTTTAGATGGAATAGCAACCAGAACTTAAAAGCCAAAGACCATGCCATAGTGGAGGGGAGATAGATTCCTAATTCCAGGACCATGGTCGATAGCCTAATTAAATTCGGGACACCCAATATACGTCTGAGGAAAATGGCCGCAACCTGATCCAGATCTTTATTCATGGCATCAATCCATATTGGAGCTCCATACAGAAGTTGACTCAGGATTTTGGCTTGAAATATCTGCAGAGCTGCAGGTATGTATTGGTTGCCACTATTAAAGTGGAATAGAGCTACAGCATTAAGATGAAGTGTCGTTGAGGAGATAGCCAATTTCCTGTGGGGGGACCAGCTAAGGCGATGATGGAAAGTAATCCCTAAGTACTTAAAGGATTTAACTTGTTGGAAAGAACGGTTGCCAATTCTCCAAGAGGCTGGCTTCCAGGACTTGGAGAAGACCAAAATTTTGGTCTTCTCTGAATTGATTGTCAGATCATTATCTGCACAGTAGGATTGAAACGCCGTTAATATTTGGCGCAGCCCGGGTCTTGAAATAGAAAGCAGAACAGCATCGTCTGCATAAAGCAGAACAGGAAGAGGGGCACCGTTAAGAGTGGGGGCACACTTTTCGCAGTGGGTCAGCTGAGAACGTAAATCAGCCAGAAAGAGATTAAATAAAAGCGGAGCTAGAATACAACCCTGGCGCACCCCTTTGGAAACTGGAATCTTATCCAAAAGAGAGGCGGATCTGTTGATTTGGACTCTACAAAAATTGGAAGAATGGAGACGGCGGATTAGGAAAAGCAACCGGGGGTCAATCCCCCAGGAAGCTAGCTTGCGCCACAAAATTTCTCTATTGATGGAATCAAAGGCTCCACGTAAATCAATAAAGGCCACATATAATTTGCCCTTGAAATGGACTAGGTACTTCTCTGCAAGGAAGGATAGTAGGAGAGCATGATCAAGGGTTGAGGAGCCCGGTCGGAAACCGATTTGTTCCCTGCCAGGCAGGGCCTTTTCCTGGGCCCAGGCGGCCAGTCTGTTCAGCAGGTGCCTGGCATAAAGTTTCCCAATAGAGGAAAGGAGGCTGATCGGCCTGTAATTACCTGGGATGGTAGGGTCGCCTTTTTTGAAGATGGGAACTAAAATTGAAGATAACCAGGAATCTGGAAAGATTCCGGATTGGTCAATCAGCGTAAAAAGGTTCGCCAGGAGTTCTGACTACCAGCTGGGATCATGGGTTAGAATTTCACATAATATACCGTCGGGACCAGGAGCTTTCCCAGACTTCAAGGAGTTTATTGAATCGACCACCTCCTCCTTGGAGACTGGGGACCAAGAAGGGAGGTCGTGGGCCTGATATACGGGAACTAGAGTTGGATCAGGGAAGGTGAAGATTTGGGAAAAATGAGATACCTAATCAGAGGGGGGAATAGGGCATGTTTCAATTCAGAGGGAGGACAGATTAAATTGGGAAACTAGATTCCAAAAAGACTTACTATTTTTGGATGAGATTGCATCCAGCAACATAAACCATTTATTCAAGGCGGAGTTATGTCTATTCGCCTCTAAAAGTCATAGGCAATACTTCCTAGACAGAAAATACAGATCTAAAAGGTCAGGAGAAGGGTTAGACCGAACAGAATGGAATAGTTGGCGCACCCAATGCTTCGCTGACCAACATTCGGAATCAAACCAGGGAGATGGACCGCCATTGTTGTGGGGGGGCTGCACCGAGCTGAGCATCTCTATTAGAATTTGAGTAATCATACAATAAGTCTGGGCCACAAGATAAGGAGAATTACCGTATTTCCCCATGTATAAGACGCACCCATGTATAAGACGCACCTTAATTTTGGGGCCAGAAATTTGAAAAAAAATGTACCACCACACATAAAGTTACTGAACTCAAGTTTTATTAAAACTACTCGTCACTGTCAAAACTCTCATCCATCAGCTTGTCCTCATCTGTGGTTGATGACGAATCGCTGTCATCATATATTGCATCGTCATCAGTTCCATCTAAGGCATTTGAAATGCCACATTTCTTAAATGATTTGATAATGATCTCGATCTTAATATTATCCCAGGATCTTTTCACCCAGGCACAAACTTCTCCTATAGTTGGTTTCTTCACTCTTCCTGCTGGTGTCAAATTGTCCCCAGAAGACTTCATCCATTTGTTCCATTCGTCTCTCATGGTAGCTTTGAACGGTTTGTTAATGCTGACATCGAGTGGTTGGAGCTGGGATGTCAAACCTCCAGGTATGACAGCAAGTTTTGTTTTTTGCTCTGCAGCAATCTGCTTTGTGTTTGGTGTTATGTGTGCCCTGAACTGATCAAGCACCAATAGGGCAGGTTTGCGTAAGAGCCCACCTCGTCTCCTGCTCCAAACTTTCTCAAACCAGATCTTCATCCCATTCTGATCCATCCAACCCTTTTCATGAACGTGGACAATCACTCCTCGGGGAATGTCTTCTTTTGGCATTGTTTTACGTTTGAAAATCAGCATAGGAGGCAGCTTGGTTCCATCAGCACAACAAGCTAGAACAGCTGTATAATGGCTCTTTTCATGTCCACTTGTCTTCACAATTACAGTTTTCACCCCCTTCTTATCAACAGTTCTGTTACTTGGGACATCAAACTGAAGGGGGACTTCGTCCATATTTGCAATCTGTCCCAACTCAAACTGATGTGTCTTCCGGCATTGAATGACAAACCAATGAAATTTGAGTACCTTCTCCTCATAGCTTTCAGGCATCTTTTGGGCAAGTCTGGTGCGTGTGCGCATGCTTAGTCCATTCCGTTTCATGAACCTGAAGCACCAATTGTGTCCTCCTTTGAAATCAGTAACTTCTTTTTCATCAGCAATTTTTCTTGCCTCATGCTGAACCATCGTTGTGGACACAGGAATTCCAATTGCCCTTTGCTCTTCTATCCATATCTTCAATTCCGTCTCTAAATCAGGCCATTTTGCTGACTTGCCTCTCATGGCCTTCTTCCGCCGTGGCATTTTGACTAAGGTTTCTTCTTCCCGTAGCCAGTCTCGGATGGTTTTCTCAGTTGGAGGAGGACCAAATCTACGTTCAGCAGCACGATTTCCATTCACTTTTGCAAACTTGATCACTTGTAATTTGAATTCAGCACTGTACGAAAATCTTCTCTGAGCCATTTCTGGGCAGAACGTGTCTTTAGGTTACAATTTGCCAACAAGCGGGAAAAAATGCCTCCACCCCCCCAGGGGCGGACCTAATGTAAAATGGCGCCTAATGATAACATGCTGCCTGGCGCCCCGCCCCCTCTGAGAAGCGGCAGGGGGCGTTAGGAAATGCTGCGTTCTCCATGCTCCTGACGGCTTTTTAAGGGAAGCGGGAGCACAGATAACGCGTTCTCCGTGCTCCCTCTTGCCTTAAAGAGCCGAGACCGCAGCGTTGCCCGCTCAGGCAGCGCTGCGTTCTCCGTGCTCCTGTTGTCTCAAAGAGCCTGCAAGCGGCAGCGCTGCCTCCGGCCCTTTAAGACAAGCGGTAGCGCGGGGAACCGTGCTCCTGCTTGTCTCAAAGGACGGGTCTTTCAGGGGATCGGATGCACGTGCATCCGATCCCCTGAAAGAGCCGGTGGCAGCGCTGCCTCCGGCCCTTTAAGACAAGCGGGAGCGCGGGGAACCGTGCTCCTGCTTGTCTCAAAGGACGGGTCTTTCAGGGGATCGGATGCACGTGCATCCGATCCCCTGAAAGAGCCGGTGGCAGCGCTGCCTCCGGCCCTTTAAGACAAGCGGGAGCGCGGAGAACCGTGCTACTGCGTGTCTCAAAGGACCGGCGAGGGTGCACGTGCTCACGTGCCTTGTATAAGACGCACCTAGTTTTTAGCGGCCCAATTGTTTGAAAAAAGGTGCGTCTTATACTTGGGGAAATACGGTAGTCATTTGGATAGTACGTCTCAGGTTTTCTATTTCAGGCAGTCTGGACCAATGGTCGAAAGCTGAAGCGGTCTTAAACGACCATTTTAGGCATGAATAAGACTTGAGGGAGGGATCACAGTGAGAGGCTCAATAATGGGTGAGGGGCTCAATAATGACAGCAAGATCGGTGAATGGTCGCTATCTGCACGGAGCCCAATTTGGAAATCGAAAATTATAGGGAGGAGTTCAGAGGAGACTAGAATGTAATCAATCACGCTTGCTCCCTTGGGAGAAAGGTAAGTAAATTCGCCCTCAGCATCACTCCCAAAAGAGCCGTTCAATATGTAAAGGCTGAAACTAGAGCACAAATCAACCATATAGAGAGCATAATCATTAATTGTTTGGTCTTTGGATTTCCTGACTCCCTGGAACCAAGGAGGAATAGTCTCCTCCAGGTCCCATTTCATGTGCATGGCAAGGGCAAGATTGCTAGGTCCGAGTCTAGAGTTGAAATCACCTGCGATAAGCAGAGAAGCAGAAGTGTAAGATACCAATAAGTTCTCAACAAATCTCCTCACATCTGCCCAATAATCCAAAGACGATGGATCAGAGGGGGGGATATACATGTTCAGCATTAATATTTGCAGCTCTTTGCTTTTAAATAAAAAGGCTTGAAGAAAAAAGAATGACAAGGAAGGGGAGTAATAACGAACGAGGTGGAAGGTCTGACTAGGCAGCACAAGCCAGAACAGGGGCGCCCCATCGACTTAACTTTAGAAGCGGCTAGATGGCAGGAAATGAATTCAGGGATCATTGGAGATTCCTGGGACAAAGTCTCCTGCAAAAAAATAATGTCAAAACTGGATAAAAACTTAATGAGATCTAGATCGGCCTTCTTCCTTCCCCAGCCTGCAATATTCCAGAATATTGACTTGAAGGAAGGTACAGGAAACGAAGGGGTGGAAGAAGGGATTGGTAGTCAATGGAGGGAGTCAATGGCCACAGTACATTTGGAGGACTCGGGAAGAACACATCCATTCACAGAGGAGTTCACAGCAACGGTGGTCTTGTCAAGCAGGATGGGGGTATTATCAGCTGGGAGCGCAGCTGGGAGGTTCTTTGATGCAACACCCAGCCGGTTCTTGACAGTGCTGTTAAAATCGAAAGTTAAGGGCAGGACGGACTGGGCCTGCGCATCGATGAGAGTGAAAGCGCCCCCCTGGGAGCATCTATTCACGACACAAATGAGAGATAGGGGCACACACTGACTGACTGACTGACTGACACCTGGGGGACAGGGAGGTGGGTTGAATTTAAGTGAGCATCCATTTTGTGGGCTCAGGCTGTCATAAGGGGAAGCAATCAATCAAAAACAGTCACATTAGATCAGTCACATAACCAGGGATGGATTTTTGTTGTTGTTGTTGAAAACAGCTTTTTGGCAGTTAAAGTATCTGAATAAAAACACAGCGTTCTGTTTTAAGGTATTAAGAAATTAAGACTACTTTTCCAATTAGAAATAATGTGGCTGACAATACCTAGTACACTTTTAAAGCATTTAAAATTAATAAAAATGAGAACTTGGAATGAGAATGCAGAATAAAAACACATAACACCACAATTTGCTACTTTAACCAAGAAATTTTGGGAAAAGAATCACCAAAACACACACCCTTAATTATAACAGTATGCAATTCACATTTTACTAGGATCAGTTCAGGTCCCAGTTGTCTTGGATTCTGTTTACTGATATGATATACAACTCAACACTGTTCTCTTTACTTCACTTTGTACAGATGTTATGCCTTTAAGATTTGCAAAGCAATGTGTCAAAACAACTACAATGTAAGGTAAACTACAAGTGTATTTTTATAAGTTATCACAAGGTAACTTCAGTTCAAAAGAGACCTTTGCCTTCTTCACTCATAATTGCCTTAACATTTAATGTCTAATTTTCATTCAATTCTCATTTTCATGTCATGAACTGAATTCTTAGGTGGTGGAGGATTTTTTTTTACCTGTTTTGACACAATACACTTGATATGACGGAAACCATTCTCCATACTGGCAGGTGATATATTTATAATCATTGGTGAGAGTGTATCCAGGATCACAATAGAACTCAACCACAGTTCCATGGTTGTAACGCTCACAAGGCCGCGGATGGCAAATGTAATCTCCATGGGTCACCATAGGAGGTAGTGGACAAACTTGGACAAAAACATGAAACAAAGGTGAGTTAGTTACAATAGTGTGTTTCAGCTCTGCAATGCCAATTCATATAAAACGAGTAACATTTTACGTAGCTTTCTATTTTGCCACTCCAGTACACAAAACCTTGTTTGCATACAACACTGTATGAATGAATCAGGAACCAACATATGAACAATAGTGGTCCCGACTCCTGTTCAGTGACAGTTTTCATTCCAAAATAATGCAATTAACGTAACACAAACCCGGCAGACTGCACTGTCATCCAAACCACACCCACCTCATAGAATGCTACATTGCAAAGATGAGTTCTGATTTTATTACAGATGACAAAAAAGGTCAAGGCAGAAGACTATGCTCCTATTATCTGCCTCTTGGAATTTTGTGGCAGAGAACTACCTGTTCATGCAGAATTCAGCATTGATTTCTTCATGCAACATATGAAGAGCACTGGCACAGCACCAACATCAGAAAGCTCAAATAAGATGTAAGGTTTACTGAAAAACCAGCCAGCTTCTTTGTTTCAATAAATATTTCTGTACTTACTAGAACTTGCTATTGTCTATTATTTGGATGTACACCTGCAAATGGATGGCAGCTTTCTTACAACCAATTAAATATTGTTTAAAAGATCAAAATGCAAAAGTACTTCCTAATGCCCCCATCACTGCACTTAATTATATCCACTAGACTAGTGCTTCCCACACCTTTTAGCCCCAGGACCCACTTTTTAAAATGATCATCTATAGTGACCCACTAGAAAAAAAAAAAGATATGGAAAGAAATATGTTATTGATAATCAAGGCCCTGTGTTCCTCTGGCTGCTAGAGATTACACACACACACACACACACACACACACACACACACACACACACACACAGAGCGAGAACACTTGCCAGACTTTCCCTAGAAATGGAAATGTTCCCCCAAACGTTTACAGTCATTCCAGGGTACTCAGAAGGCTGAACTGGAGAGCAATTAAGGGCTTCTAGGCCAGACAAAAGGTTGAAACTGGGTTCATATGTGAACTGTGGCATGCCAAATTACTAGATAAAATAAGAAAATGTGATATTTTAATGTGGAGGCATGACGATTACCTCATACCACAGGTTAGCATTCCAGCTAACAATTTTGTTTCTGCAAACTGGGCAAGGGTGCTTGCAAAGTTTCCCTCCCCACCAATATTTCTAAAACTTTTCATGTCCCACCAAAAATCAGCTCACAACCCACTGGTGGATCCTGACCCACAGTTTGGGAACACTGCACTGGAGAGAAGGAAAGAATTATAAATGCATTCCTGCACACATTACGTACACATCCATTCCACTGAAATCAACAGATATGGTACAAACAGCTCAACGTTTATCTTATTGATTTCAAACTTGGAAAAATCTAACTTTGAATGGGTTTTTGTCTATAGCCACAAAATATGTGTGGAGGGAACAGAAAGGGACACAGGTAGGCCAATCCTGTGCTGCCCTATCACTGGTGCTGAAACTGCATATACTTTTATTGGCATTTTAAGCATGCAGTTATACGATATTCACCATCACACCAATCATGAGAAGGTAAATATAGTAGCACAAAATTTATATTTTACCATTTCTAAAATTGTTTATATTTTTGATAGAAAATTCCCAACACTCCATTACCATTCAAGCTATTTCAGAATCCTTGTGCTGCAATCCCAGCCTGAAGGTATCAGACAACTTGGTAAGAGGGTTTTTGGTTTTATTTATTATTGTGCAGCAGAGTAACCCACAATATTTTTAAATTCAGACCATCATAAAATGAAATTAGTCTGGATACTGTGCTCCTGTAGCCTATACACAATCTAACAGTAGCTTTGGGAATGTGGACTGGTAATGACTATTTTCTCCTGAATATGGTACAAGGACTTCACAGATCACTGAGCAGAAAGGCAATGAATCTTGTCCTTTCATGTTCACCGAATGCATGCTGCTAATTATTTGGTGATTAAAATGTGCAAATAATAATAATCCTCAATTATAACATGTGTTGTTCTGTGTTCCCCCCAATCTGACCTTTAGTTGACTCCATTGACTGAACAATGAATGAAATTGCTTAATTTGTTTAATTTTCTATATCAACATGGGTGCTCTCTCCAATGTTAACATGGGTGCTCTCTCCAAAGAATTACAAATTGCATTCCAAGGTGGGAGATGTTACACAATGAACAGAAAAGGCTGAGATCAGGGCATCTTGCTAAACTTCACAGCCACATGCAATAAACTTTAGATGTTTGAGAGCGTTTGAGATATTTAAGAAGCGTTGAAATTTGTAAATATACCATTAATATTAAACATGCTTTAAATCCAGTGAAATCTCAGTTTATACTTGGCAAATAATAAGCTAATTTCTTATTTACCTTTTAATTGTGATGGAAAACAGAGCTCAGCTAGCATATTCCTAAGAACCACATGCAGCTCCACCAAGCCGTGGTTTGGCCACCCCTGGCCTAGATGTTTTCTGTTATTTATAAACATTATATAATCACCTCTTTATCAAAGGATGCTGAAGGTGATGTGCTATAAAATAGTAAATACTGATATTTTTTGTAAATTTTATGTAATTTATGTATGCTATGAAATTTCTTTTCCTTTTGTTTGATTTTTTTAAATTCACTAATAAAGGGGGAAAGGTAAATGTTCACTGAGAATATAACCACAACAGATAACCAGCAACAGATAATGCAATGGATATAGCAAATTTAAGATTTCTTTTTCCACAGAACTGTTACTAAGTGCAGGTCATTCACTTTTAACAGGGTTTCTAATTGTGTACAGGTGGCAGCTTCTGTGGCTTGAGTCAACTTCTGTGACTCATCAGGACTTACAACCAAATCCTAGCCAACTTTCCAGTGCCAATGCAGCCAGCGCTGCATTCTGTGGTGGTGGAGCAGTCATGGAGGCCTCCTCAAGGTTCGCTTACCTCAGGGCTGCATTGTGGTTGCATCCGTGCTGGATAGTTAGGATTGGGCTGTTAATCCTATATTCACTGACAGAGCTCAGGCATGACCACCCGCAGACCTTCTGGTATCTTAAGGAGTTTGCCAAAAACTGTCCTCCTAACCCAGTGATGTGCCAGCCATTGCTCCCCCACTCTCTCGATTAGAAAAGTGCAAAGGAGAGGAGGGAGACAGCATAATGCTCTAGCCCAGTGTTATTCAAACTGTGGGTTGGGACCACTTGGTGGGTCACAACCAGTGGTGGGATTCAGGGGGTTCGCCCAGGTACTATAGAACCGGTTGTTAAATGGCCGGGCCCCGCCCACTCGCTTACCTCGGCTGGCTTCGGGTTTTTTTTGGCTCTGGCTATGACATCATAGAACCGGTTGTTAATTTATTTGAATCCCACCACTGGTCACGACATCACGTCAGGTGGGTTGCAGGAAGCTGGGAGCAGCCATCTTGGAACCTACAGACCTTACACTTCTTATATTCCTTTTGTGGGTGTTCACAGTTTGAATTTTCAAGTGAGGGTTTTTAAAATTTTGTTTTTCACTGTTTTTATATAATATTGTCCTAATCTTGCTTTCGGTCAGGGATAAGTGGCCTTTCCAGCGTCATCATTGCTTTAGTGAGACTAAAGCAAAATAAAGTGTTCGCTAAGCCAAGCCAAAGTAACTGAATGTAACAAGTCTTACCATGTTAAATTCCTGTTATTAGCATTTTTATTTCAACAGACAAACATGGTCAACAAATGTTTACTAATAAAGAGGTCCAAGTACACTGGAGGTAAAAAGAATGGGGTTACTTTGAAAAGTCAGATTCCAGACACTAAAATTTTCCAGGTGATGAAAACCAGAAGGTATTGTGCGGAGCTCCAGAAGGATCTCACCCAACTGGGGATATGGACAGCAAGTTGGCAGATGCATTTCAATGCAAACAAGTATAAAGTGAATCACATTGAGGGAAAAACCAAAACTTCACATATAAGCTAATATAGTGGTATTCAAACTGTGGGTCGGGACCCACTTGGTAAGTCATGACCTGATGACAGGTGGGTTGTGGAAAGCTGGGAGCAGCCATCTTGGAGACTGCAAACCTTACCCTTGTTATGTTCCTTTTGTGAGTCTTAACAGTTTGAATTTTCAAGTGAGGGTCTTTTTTTAATTTTGTTTTTTACTGTTTTTATATGTATATTGTCCTAATCTTGCTTTCGGTCAGGGATATTTCATGGTTGTACAATTGCTGCAGTCCAAGAATGCCAATTTGCATTTAAGGAGTGTCATTTTATTATGTTACAATGACAGCACTTCCTGCTTGATGATGTCATTTCCTGCCATGGTATCACTTTCAGGTTAATGACTTCACTTCCGGTGGGTCCTGACACGAGTGCCATTCTAAAAAGTGGGTCCCATTCTAAAAAGTTTGAATACGAATGAGCTAATGGGTTCTGAGCTGTTGGTGATGGATCAGAACAGGTATCTTGGAGTGCTGGTGGCATTGATGGAAGTGTCGATCCAGTGTGCAGCAGCAGTGAAGAAGGCCAATTCCATGCTTAGAACAATTAGAAAAGGGATTGAGAATAAGATGGCCAATATTATTATGCCATTGTATAAATCAATAATATAGTGGTTCTGGTCACCACATCTCCAAACGGATATAGTGGAACTAGAAAAGGTGCAGATCAAAATGATTAATGGGCTGGGGCACCTCCCTTATGAGGAAAGGCTACAGCATTTGGGGCTCTTCAATCTAG
Organism: Lerista edwardsae; assembly: GCA_029204185.1. Classification (NCBI taxonomy): domain Eukaryota; kingdom Metazoa; phylum Chordata; class Lepidosauria; order Squamata; family Scincidae; genus Lerista; species Lerista edwardsae. Next base: position 9,279,056 of record JAJKFI010000008.1, on the reverse strand, counting down.
AAAAAAAGGCACCTGAGAAGGGATATGATTGATATAAACAAAATTATGCAATGGATAGAATGGGTAGAGGGATGTTATTTTCCTTCTCTCGTAACACCAGAACCAGAAACATCCACTAAAATTGAGTGTTGGAAGAGTTAGAACAGATAAAAGAAAATACTATTTTCCCCCCAGGTAATTCACCCAGCGGAATTTCTTGCCACAGGATTTGGTGATGGCATCTGGCCTGGATGCCCTTAAAAGGGGATTGGACAGATTTCTAGAGGAAATAGAAATTACAAGCCATGATGGGTATGTGCAACCTCCTGGCTATAGAAATGGGCTACTTCAGAATGCCAGGTGCAGGGGACTGACACCAAGAAACAAGTATCTTATTGTCATGGATGCTCTCTGAGAGATCTGGTGGGCCATTGTGAGAGCTGGACTAGATGGTCCTTTGGCTCTTCTTAAATCTTTTCTCGATCAAGGAAGGAGCAAAATAATTCACTGCTCCCCTCTACAGGCTGCTGTATTTATTTCACATCTCTATTATGCAGAAGACCTACTGCATAGATATAAATATTGTACACACCAATTTACAACAGTGGATTTTCCACAGCAATCACAGCAGATTTGCAACTCCTTCCCATGAATCTAGCTACACAAATAATATGCCTCACAAGTAATACATATTTTTAAAAAGAACACAACATATATTTTTAAAAAGAACACAACAAAGGGGAAAAAATGAGAACAAGACATTAAATGAACCCTCAAGAGAGGGTGATTGGAATACGCAACTCAGTCTATTCAATGTGCCCCAGAGCCACATCCTTGTTTGCATTTTCAGTAGGTGAGGCCTTATAAATTATAACAACTTGAAACTAGAGCACGTAATTCAGAAGAGAAAACATTCTGCATCTTTTCCAGACTGGACTTGACCCAGGGGAAAGTCAAATTATTCATTAGGAAAGCAGTGAGAGGTCTGAAATGCTTTCCTTGTTGAGTTTAACACAATTCCTCTAAATTGTAAAGAATCTAGGGAAAAAGACTGCTGATATGTGCCAAAGTTAATCTCTCTCAATGAGCAAACCTGACAAGAATAACTGTAGCTGATTGGGGGACACAGTATTAGCTGCTGTCTCTAGCCATTCCTGGGCTTTCTATCTGAACATCCTTGCAACAGGATTAATTGTAAGGTCCTGGTCAAAGGTCAAACAAGACTGCCAGAGATGCATCAGTACAGAGCCCTGATCCTAAAGCAACTAATATTGAAACGTTTTCCACCAGAGAGACTGCTTTGATGATATTTTCTATTGTAATGCCACCTGCTGCTTCTGCTGGCATTCAAAGCCCCCAAATAGATAATATTGGGGACCAAAAACAATTACTCAAAACAAAATAGCTGTGCTGGTTAGGCCTCTAGAATATGGCTTGCCTCGCAACAGCCTCAAACAATGAACAACAGATACAAATCTTGTAGGTTGCTAGCAAGAAGAAATGCTTTCTCTTAGCAAGAACTAAATATGCTTCATAAATTTGCAATACAGTATATTGTACTTGAAGCAAATAAAAATGATAGTGTATGCAGGAAAAGGCTACAAGCAAAATATAAGGATTGGAGTAATTTTATGGACACAAATACCTTGGATTTTTAAGTATAAAAATGGGTAAGGAAGACGTTGACATGTTACTTCCACTATGAAAAAGTTACTGTTTTTAGTGTCCCTGGTTCTCTTTTCCACAACCACCTTCACTCAGATTCGAAGCAGGGCAGGGTCTGAGGCACACAGAAAGTTTCTCATTCACTGCTTTGATCATTTCATCAGAAGGAGTATATTGTGTGCACAAAAGGCATGCACAAATAGAACTGCGTCTACTTTGAAATTTAAAAGGCACAACTTTTTTGGAGAGAAGTTCTATTTTAATGTGCTTAATTCCACCCCTATCCTGACAGTGCATTGGGCACTTCCACAAGGTCCAGGGGCTAGCCTGGCCAGGTCAGTTCCCATGCATGCAGGCACTTGGCCAATCCCAGGACCAGATTATCCCAGATTATCTGGCTAATCCCAGTACCACCCTGATCATGGCCATGCAGATATTTGAACTTCAGCTTCTCTATTCCTATTTTAACATTCTGACACTATGCGCCACTAGATCCAGCTGACCCTGACAATAAATATAAACACAGTAGCAATGGTATTATTAGCAATGGTAAGGATACAGTATTCTTCTCCACAGAAAGAGATATTTACATGCTTTGGAGCTAAAATGAACAGCAAACTGTATATTTGCATCCAATGCCAGATACTAAATATGCATAATTTAAGTAAACAAAACTAATTTTATTTAATTATTACTCTTGCCTGATAATGGTCCTGTTTCATTGTTCTTAAATGGGAGAATAATGGGGCTGATTTCAGAATAACCATGTTCTAGTTGAATAACCATGGATTCAAATAGTATTTCAATTCTTATTGTAGGTATACCAATGGGAATAAGGGTCTTTCCCTCATTATAGGCATGGCTTGCTAATGAGTTTTATGCTAATACAGACAATAGCAGTGGCTCCTCTAGAAATTTGCATGCAGTGAGAGCACACGCTGTTTTGGCTCACAAATTAAGACACTGATATTTTAATTGATAACCTTCATAGGCCTTTCAAATGACATCAAGCAAGTGACATTATAAAATAAAACCTTTTCCAGAATCAAGCAAATGATAGGGTTTGTAAAGCCTGTCATATTCCAATTCTTGTCTCACTATCATGAACATCAATAATCATAATTAAAAATGAGCCACCATTTATCAGACAGTAAAAAGATTGCTATGTAGTTCAGCACTAGTATTAAGACCTTTGTTTCACAGACTGCTGATTCTTTAAGAGAGGAAGGATAAACTGGAATACTGTTTAAAATGACAAAACTAAATGCATTCATTAAAGAGAGACACACCTTGCTTCATGACATAACCCTTACAGCAGAAAGTGGATTTTTTTTAACCACACAAAAATGCAGTACTTGAATTGCATATCATTTTGTATTTTTCCACTCTGGCATTAATATTCCAGAATGATGGCAGCATCAGATTACACTGGAAAAACAGGATTCATTGTGAATGAGAGAAGATTTTTAGATTTTTAACTTTTAAAGCAATATCTGACAATAGCAAGAAGTTTGTTTCAATTTAAAAAGCTTAAATGTGTGCATGTGCATGCATGCACACACATACCAAGTCAAAAACTAATGGCTTAAAAACCTAAAACAATTTTTTTACTTCTCCAGTATCAGAATATGGTCACATTTCAGTTGCTATTACATTTAAAAGAAATGACTCTGACATGCACATGCCTAACAAGAAGACCAAAAACGGATTCTTACATTATGGATATTGGCCCTACTTAAAGGCAGATTTTTTGAATTATGGTGTTGGAGAAGACTCTTGAGAGTCCCCTGGACTGCAAGGAGATCCAATTGGTCAATCCTACAGGAAGCCTGATTGCTCCCCGGAAGGACAAATCCTGAAGCTGAAGCTCAAATACTTTGGCTACCTCATGAGAAGAGAGGACTCTTTAGAAAAGACCGTCATGCTGGGAAAGATTGAAGGCAAAAGGAGGAGGGGGCGGCAGAGGATGAGATGGTTAGATAGTGTCACCGAAGCAATGAACATGAAATTGGGCGAACTCCGGAAGCTAGTGGAGGACAGGGAGGCCTGGCATGCTGTGGTCCATGGGGTCGCGAAGGGTCGGACATGACTTAGCGACTGAACAACAACAAAAGGCAGATTAACAGGCCTCCTTGGCTGAATTACCTCTACATAAAGGGTTCCCCATCCTCCTTTTGAGTGTTCAGTTTATTTAAGCAAATCAAGAAAACCACTAGAGTTTTTTTTTTAGAGCCTGAGATAGTACTACAAATAGTCATTATTAAAATATAACTGTGATACCAGTGGTGCTCAAACTGTAGGTCATGACTCAATTTTAGGTGGTTTGTGAAACTGACAGGGCAGGTTAGGCTATGTTCATCAAGGGCTGCTACTTGGGGGGGCATCATCAGGGGTTTTTTTGGCAATTGACAAGACACTCGAGGCTACTGGTAGGGGAATCACATCTCCCAGTGGCTCTATTAATAAATGACATTCCCCAAACTCCCACAGCATACCTGTGGACCATTCGCGGCACGCTGGTTGAAAATTGCTATCTAAACATTTGAGAACCACTGTGTTAGACCCAATTAAAGAAGACTTGCTCATTAGTCATATGAGTTTCAGTCTATAAATCAGTACAATTTCTATGTGGAACAAATAGTTTTGTTTTTGGATTATGCATGCTGGCGGCACAGCAGACACCATCTAAGAAATAGTAGTCTCCCTACTCTGTCGTATATGAAAGAATTTATCTCCAGTGCTTACCATCTCCAGTTTTTACAAGCAAGTATTATTAAAATAATTTAAAATCCCAACTAACATGAGAGACATCTTTTAATCTAAACGTATTTTTAATCAACACACTTTTAATCAATTAATCCAACCAATCAACTAACCATTGCAATCCTAATATTTAACCATATTTTTAAATGTATACATTGCAGTAACTGGAAAGGGTTGAGAACAGCAAACATTTTTCATGCCAGCTTCAAATTGTTCATTTGTTCCTATCTGCTTATTCTTTAGGAAATGAAGGAGGTTTACAAGCAGCATTCAAGACAAATGTCTATATAAATTTAGGAAGCAAAAAAGCAAGGGGTCCCTTGATAAATACATTAAAATCTTGTCCTCCCAGCCCACATACACTATGCACAAATAAGTGCACGGATGAAGATTATCAAGACGTGGTTGCTCCTGTATCATACACACAGTGCTGCAGTTAGACAACTGCAATCAAACTGGGCACCTGAAATTACAAAACATCTGCCTGTCTCCTCCCTTCAAAATACAGTCATGTGCACAACTCAGCTGAACTTCAGCCTAATTAAAATGATGCTAGGCATTAAATTTACCTAGGTTAAGGTGTGCTACTCAGTATAGGCTCTGTCTATCACTCTGAACAAAGAGATTCTTGCTTCCCTAAAGCAAAGCATCCAGGAAATGGGCAACACATTTATTCTGGCACTGTGAGCCAAAAGCCATCTCCCTCTGCAGTACAAGGGAAGCAGACGGGATTGGAAAAAGCAATTCAAGTTCATAAGAGATCAGTTTGCATTTAGAACCAACCAGATAATCTCTCTTCATTTTATCAGTGGCGGAAATGCACAGGAGCTTTTGCTCCTCAAAACATATGACTTTCCTTTTCTCAAGGCTTATCATTCTTCAAAAAGACTCTGGAGACTTTGAATAAAAAGCATTACATTACATTCCCAGATTAGCTGCTATATTACAATGCACTAGAACAGTACTATCCCATACACTCTGGAAATTATAAAGCACTTCTCAGTACAAACCCCGTCTAATCTATCACCCTCAACAAAGAAAATTTTACCTTCCTAAGAGAAGAATCCTGGAGATAATAGGTCACTTTTTCATTTCGGTTTACTAAGCTTAGCTTATTGATCAATTCCATTCTATCTCCACTGATTACAAGGCAGACACGTTTCATGCCCACATTGCTCACTAAAAAGTGGCTACTGCCCAAGCCCTGTTAAGACCCCACAGTCATTCTCTGGGTTGCTGTGATGTCATTCAATGTTCACATATAAATGCTCAGGGACAGGGACTCTGCAATAGAATACTGGCAGAGTTATTTTCAGTTATAAAATACAAATTGCAATGAACTGAAAGCAACTAATATGCAAACAAACAAAATAAAAACATAGTACACTATGAAGTGAAATTATGGACCTCTCATTATCAGAATTTTCTCCCCATAAGACAAAAATGACATCATATCTAAACAAGGCAAGCAATTCAGTCAACTCATGTTTCATATTGTAAATAATACTCTAGAGACGAAACTGATAGTAAAAAAAAGTGAAGATTAAAGCTGTTCAGGAAAGGAGGAGCTAAGGGCAACTCAGAGAAAACACACAACTGAAGAAAGAAGAGGTAATGCTATTAACACAACAGGAGAGGCAGGCACACATCCTTTGAAGGACAAGGAGCTGTGGGCTAAATATTTAGCTGCAGATTTTTAACAACTAAAATTCCTTAAGTCAACTTTCCTCTAAAACAGTGATTCCCAAACTGTGGGTTGGGACCCACCAATGGGTTGCGAGCCAATTTCAGGTGGGTCACAAAGCAGCTAGAGCAGTCATATTGAAAATATGGGATGCTGGAAAGGCGGAGAGCTGTGTGGTTGTTTTGCTTGTTATGTTGTAAATAGGCTTTTTTTCCTTTCTGATTCACATTGCTATTGGAAAATGACTGAGAAAGAACCCAACATTATTGCATTATCAGGAAAGCAACAGACTCTGGCATCACAATGACAGCACTTCTGGCCATGACATCACTTCTAGTGGGTCCCAGACATGTTTTCATTCTAAAAAGTGGGACCAGGAGCTAAAATGTTTGAGAGCCACTGCTCTAAAACATTAATACATTTGTATCGCAGCCTGTTGTCCATCATCTGAGGCAGTGCTCCTTCGTTCGTTACCCTTGACTGAGGCCAGGCGGATGGCAATGAGCGGTGGAGTTTTCTTGCTGGTAGCACTGCAATTTTGGAACACACTCCCCATTTCATATGAATTTTTTGTTATAGTAGTAGTAGTACAGGGGGCTCACGTTATCTGCTGGTCCAACATTCGCAGATTTCAGCATCTGCGGATGCCAGACTGACTTCAATGCCAAGACCTCCAAGCCTGAGCTCTTGTTTGGTCCGTCGGCATTCTGAAGCCCTTAGTGGCTGGATTTATCTGCCTGCAGCCTGTGCAGGCTTCATTCTGAAGCCCAGAGCCTATTAAAGATGAGGTCTAGTTTTTGCTGAAAACTGGGAGTCACCTTGAAATAGGTCCTGGCTTCATTCTGAAGCCTGCAAGGACTGCAGGCAGATGTGCAGGCTTCATAATGCCTCTGGACACTGGAGGTGGACAACTGTGGATTTGAATCCTGGAATGGAACCCCCACAAATAATGATGGCCCACTGTAGTGTATGTGTGTTGCAGTGTATGTGTGCTACTTTTGATTGCTGTTGTTTTAATTGTACCCATGGCAATTTATAGTTGCATTTCTTATTGTTTTTATCTGTGCTTACTTCGATGCCGCTTTTATCTGTGCTCTGTTTTGTATTTTATGTTTCCGTATGTTATGTTTACTTTTCAATATTGGCACTCAAAATTACAGAATTCCTTCCCCTGGGATTCCCAGGTGGCCCAGAAATTGGGGTCTTAAGAGTTTAGCAAGGGACCTCTCTGTTCTTGCAAGCTTTGAAAAGCTTAGCAGTTTTGCTGCTGCCACTTTCAAGTTGTCATCCTACTTACGTTTTTACAGGCATACTCAGTTTTTTTAAAAAACTGCTTTTGTTTTGAACTCTTTTATTGTTTTAACGGTTATAAGTCATTCTGGTGACCTTCTTAAAAATCCTATTCTCTGGGTGACAGAATAGGATTTTGTTATAAATACAAACAAACACACTTACATAAAAAGGGAATCATACTAAATTCTTTTACTCAATACTATGGAAAGCATGAAAACAGAGAACAGGCACATCTTCCAAGAACAATGAAACAAGTAAATAAAAGGGCATATTTAGCAAAACATATAAAAATGTGTCACAACATACTTCAAAGAATATATTTTAAAAATGAAAAACTGGCAAACTTTCTTTAACATAAACATGCAGAATAAATTGTTTAGATATGGCACCTAAGGATCAAAAATATTTTTGCAGCCTAGCAGGCTGAGCTACCCAGAATATTTCATTAAGAATTCTTTCTTGTGTGTGTGTGTGTGTGTGTGTGTGTGTGTGTGTGTGTGTGTGTAAAACTTTATTTATACTTTCAGTTAGGGAAGGGAAAAAACATAGGAATAGGGGTATGAGGATAAAACATTAGATATCCGTCAGTTCTCAGAAAATTTTACAGTTATAGTTTACACACCTAGTTATTTTATCATTTCATTACCCATTATTATGCTCATTTACATCACAAATCTAATTCTAAAATCCAATGAATCAAATCAATTCTTTAAGCAATTCAAGCTTATCTATCTAACGATACATAAAATACTTCCCAAATGTTAGCTATTCTATCTACTGTATATCTCCATTTCTCATCATTTCTGTTAATATATCCATTTCTACTAGTTCAAAGATTTTCTGTATTTGCATTTCTACTGTGGGTATCTTTACATTCTTCCACATCTGTGCAAAGACCAATCTATCTGCAGTATTAATATTTACAATAATATGTTTAACTTCTTTACTACATGCCGTTGAAAAAATATTTAAAAGAAACAATTCAGGTTCAAAGGGAGTAACACAATTCAGCATATTTTGTAATATAGAGTGTACCTTCTGTCAAGGTTTATGCCCCCAAACCAGTGAAATAGTTACTGGATAATGCCCATAGCCAGGCCAAAGAGGAAGCCTGAACAAAGTCTGGCATCAGCCAGATTGCAGAAAGGCCTGATGACACAACGTGCTGAGTCACTCAGTAGGTGAGAGGTAATTACCCACTAAGTGACTTAACTCTAGTGCCCAGTGAAAAGAGGGTAGAGCTGATTGGCCCAAGCTCGCCCAGCAACAGGCATTGATAGGCCAAGATCTGTATAAACGTAGAGCCTGTACCTCCAGACTTGTGTGGGTGAAGGTTGGAGTGCTACGTAGCACTCTGTCAGTTTGGAAAATTATTTGTGCAGGAAATTTATCCATTGGTTCCCTTGTGTGGGGCCATGGCTGTATACTGTTTGTTGCTGTATCGTCTCTTCACCGTCTTTGTAAATACACCGTGGTGAGAAAACTTACTGAACTGAGTCCTTGAGTCTGCTTGAGATTGCTTGCCTGCCTGCCTACGCATTTTTGCCTTAAAGCCGTGCCAGCATTTCGCTTCTGGACAGGACTGCCTGAAGTGTTACGGCAACTCTGCTGTGTGTGCCTCTGCTGCCTGCTGTCAGCTGCAGCCTTCCCCCTGGCTCTAAGGGGGACCCCAACTTCCTACATTCCCAACACCTTCTCCTAATACTTTTTTGCTTTAGTACATGTCCACCACATATGAAAAAAGGTCCCTGTAGAATCTTGACATTTCCAGCATTTATTATTTGCTCCAGGGTACATCTTAGCGAATTTATCTGGTGATATATGCCATCTATAAAACAGCTTATATTTTTCTTAAATGATGTTGCCTTAGTTAACTTAATGTTTACTTTCCAAATTTGTTCCCAGCTTTCTAACGTAATATTATGACCAACATTTCTTGCCCATTGCATCATAGTATCTTTCACTACTTCATCTTCCATATTCATATCCAATAAAAATCTGTACATCTTTTTTATGTATTGACCTTTATCTACTAAAAATAATTCATCGAAGTCTGCACACTGAATATAAAATTCCGTTTTCTTATCTTCTTTCCATCTTGATCTTACCTGTGTTTCAGTCCACCAATCTAAAACTATACCTTTCTCATAAAGGTCGGTTTTTGAGCTATTTCCATATTAACATCTAAAAGCTCTTTATACATACTGTTTTGATCTTTGTCAAGCCAGCCTGGTTTTGTCACGACGTCTAATGGTTTCACCCAACTTGGTATTTTTGCATATACCTTATATCAACATTTCATTAAGAATTCTGATTGTGTAAGACCTGTGGAGATTGTCTGCGGCAGGGAGCTTTAAAATAAGAATTTTAAAATATATTTGTCCCAGAAATGAAAACTGAAGACTCAATTGGTTAAAACACACACACACACACACACACACACTTATGATATCCTGGAATGTCTACATTATCAGACTTCTCTGCCCTTCCAAAAGTAGAAGAGACATTATTTGTTCAAGTTGCTATTCACTGTGACCATTAACAAAATTGAATAAAATTGCAACAGAACAATTTTTATACATACACCCACTAGATTGAGAAGTGCTACCAAGGTCATGAAAGGAACGGCACAACTGAAAATTATAAAACTATATTTTCAATAGTGCCATTCCTTTCAGCGACTTGAATAATAAATAGTCTAATTTGCATTTGAATACTCAAATTTCAAATATTTCATATGAAGGCATGCAAAAGCAAGCTGAAAAATCCTTGCATGTGGGGTTCATGTTCAAAAGGCAGAATCTTCCCAAGGCAGCTTTGCACGCAAGTATGCATGCATACATTTTATTTACAAAATAAAAGATACCACAGTGTAACACTACAAGCGTTTGCTGAATTTATGTTTCTTATACAATTCAGAGATGCTGATTCCAATGGTAATCTTTAGTTTTTTGAATCATTAAAACTTTTTAAGTTCATTAAGTTTCTTGTGTATATCTATCCTATTGCCCAATGCAGCATTTTTCAACCTTTTTCATCTCACATCACACAGATAAGGCACTCAAATTGTCAAGACACACCATCAGGTTTTTCTTAACTGACAAGGTGCACTGCACTGCTGGCAGGGTGCTTACATTCCCAATAGCCCTACGAATTATGACCCTCCCCAAACCCCTGTGGCACACCCGTGGACCATTCACAACACATCAATGTGCCATGGCACAGTGGTTGAAAATCGCTGGCCAAATGCATTGTAATATATGTCATCTAAAGCAATCGCATACATTCAATTGTGGCTAAACTATTGATGCTACACCAAAAACAAATTGCTTAGACCACTGCGTTGGGCTTGGCAGTAGAGCACCCAGGAATAGTTGTGCATGGGGCAGTAACATCACATGACACCATAACATCACTTCTGGATTCAGAGGAGGGTGGTGGTGGCTTCACAATGTGGTGAAGCCCCTGTTCCTTCGCCAACAGCTTTCCAGCTGACTTTTAGCATCTTCCTGCTGTAGATCCCTGAGCACAGCACTGTGCTTGGGGGTTTACGGTGGCTCAGCAGAAGCCAAGAGCTGGACACAGAGATGTTGCTCAGTGGTGCCTCCCTTTAAGTGGCATACCTGCCATACATTAGATATACCATTGGAGCTTGGTAGCGCAGGTTTTATAAAGCCAGGGGATGAAAGAGGTGGCTGCATCCAGCCTCACATTGTACTGTAGAGGCTGCCCTTTCTAAAGGATGTTTTGAAGGGCCAGCTGGACTTGCTAAGGGTCAGGGCATTTGTGGTGCAAGAGGCAAGGTACTGGAGGATGACTGGAGGGAGACCAAATTCAAGATCTGCCACTCCCCATCCCCAGGCCCTTTGGCATTTCTTTGCTTTGATAACAAAGGCAGTGATTCTTCTTTAAATGAATACTTTCAGCTCATGTATTCTTGAAGCCTGAATACATTAAAGGAAACCTCTTTGTTCTTGTGATGGTGTTCCAGCCTGTCACAGCAGGCTGGAGGTTCTCCGTGATCTGAGGAAGGAGGAGTCCAGTCCAAGGCTGAGGAGTAAAACAGTTTATTGCACCACAGACAAAGTGAGACAAACAAAAGAAAACTTACAGAGTGCTGCTGGACAGTGTGAAGTGGTCGAGGGTTGGGGCGTGCGTGAACTGTGAGGTTAGTGCCAGGCTAAATGCAAAAGTGCTGTCTTAACAGGTGCCTAAATAGTGCAGATTCAACGAATGGTGGGGAAGTAGGGCTGTTGCGGGGGTGATTTAGCATGTTCACAGGTAGCAACAGGAGATTCCCATGGCCAGGGGGAATGGGCCTTTGCCGCAGGTGCTAGCAATCAGGTCCCGGATGGCCTTGTCCAACCAGCGGTGGACAGTTCCCTTGGCTTGTGCCCATAGCAACAGAGCCGATGAGGTTTTTGGGCTGTTGGGAGGGCTGTTGGGAGGGAGACAGAAAATCTCAGGGACCTGCACAGATGGAACTCAAAAATGTTATGGAGTCATAGCTATCACAGGTTGTGTCTCATAATACAGACACTAACAGATGACAAAAAGGAGATCATCTCTTGGGATGCAATGTGAAAAAATGCTTTCCACCAGGTCAGTGGTATTCAAACTTTTTAGATTGGGACCCACTTTTTAGAATGGCACGTGTGTTGGGACCCACCAGAAGTGATGTCATTTAACCCAGAAGTGATGTTGTGGCAGGAAGTGACATCATTAAGCAGGAAGTGCTGTTATTGTAATAATAAATAATAAAATAGTAATAATACAATGACACTCCTGAAATGCAAATTGGCATTCTTGGACTGCAGCAATTGCACAACCATGAAGCATTCCTGACAGATAGCTAGATTAGGACAAAATAGTATGTAAAAGCATTGAGCTAAAAACAAAATTTTAAAAAACCCTCACTTAAAAATTCAAACTGTTATCACTCACAAAAGGAATATAACAAGAGTATGGTCTGCAGTTTACTCAGACCAAGATGGCTGCTCCCAGCTTTCCGTAACCCACCTGACATCAGGTTGCGACCCACAGTTTGAATAACACTGCACTAGGTGACTCATTCAAATGGGCAATTGTGAAATTCCATTTTGTCCCATTATCCCCAACCACCCTGTTCCAGCACTGGCTGTGAATTCAAACACTCCTCCTGCCATGTGGTAGCAGATGCTCAGAAATAGAAATACAGGAAACTAGAAAAAGATTTCCCCACTGACCTGGTGTCCAATGGATGAATGAGAATCAATAAACACAACCTAAGATACACAACAAAAATACAGTTTTCTCCTATATAATACAGAGTAGTAGGCTTGTTCTTTTAGAGGTACACTGTCAAATAAAATTCAAGTTCAATATTATAGAGTAGGCCTTGGGGAGAAAGTGAATCGTCTCTCTTTGTGTCTAACCCTTTAGCACCTTTTGATATGTTGGAGAGGAGGGAAAATATCACATGCTTCTTTTAAAAACATAGCATTTTGGGAAAGCAAATAGGGCTTTAGAAAGGTGCCTGGGGATTTGGCTAATGAGAAAATTTACTAAGGGATTTCTCCTTCAGAGAGCACACAGGTGATAATAGATTAACATGGTGATTTAACAAGAGTTTGACAAGCCTGTTATCAAGTTGGAAGAGTTTATATAGAGACTTACCACAAGTCAATCATTTGCAAACATTTCACCAAGTGAAAAATACCAAGTGTGACTCATATGTATAATAGCACATCATTTTAGAACCTCTGCTTTCAGGAGCCCTGTGGCTCCTCGAGACTCCCTCAGGGGCTCCACAAGCACACCACCTTCTGCCCCCTGCCCAGTTTGCTTTTCTGTTCTTCTTGCCTCCCTTTTTCATGACTCTCCATTCTGATTCCATTCCTGTTCCAGCTCTTTTCCGCTATGTGCTGTACCAGCATATGTACTGGTGCTCTGGAGCCTGCTGATCCTCCACACATGTGCTAACAGGGCTCCCAGAGGCTTGATTTAGGAGTGTAAAGGGCTACACAGACCAAAACATTCAAGAACTGCTGCACTATAGTATTTTCCCCAATAGACAGTGTAGCCTATCTGCTCACAGAAACCAACAAACTCTCAAGAGCTAACTTTGGTACTTTACCTTTTCAAATCATCATGGCACATTTCAAAACACTTATGTTATTTCGGCAGTAATATGCTTACTAAGTTACCATTTTGAAAGGAAAAAATAAACCCATCATCAGTGGTTATATCCATCCATAGAGATGATAAACACAGAAATGGATAATGCAATTTTGTGTTATGCATCTGAAGTTGGTCCTCCAGCATTTGATTATTTAGAAAAATTGCCCATTAAGAGATCTAAATCTGCCTCAGAAAGTAAAACAGAAGCCTGCACCCTGGAAAAATTTAAAGCCAGGCTGGATAAAATAGGAATACATACTACATATTACAAAGTAAGAAGAAACCTTGTTATTCTCTTCATTAGCAGAATAAAATTAAATTTCCATTCCTAGCTCTAACTTCGATTCTATATGTAAAATTCAGGAGTATTTTGGGAGGGAGAGATACCCAAAATTTCATTGTGGTGATTCCACTGATATTTGTTCCAGTGATACTGCACAGATTCGGAGGAAATGACACTAAAAAGGTCAACTAAATCTATTTCACCTCCTTTTGGAAGGGCCAAGTATGCCTAAATCATTCCTGACAGATTATCCAATTACCCCTTTTTAGAAGTCTCCAGTGCTGGGAATCCTCATGTTCACATGAAAATTTGTTCCACTGCCAAACCATTCTCCTTGATAGATCATTCATCCTGGTTTTTAAATCTAAATCGATCCATCTTTCAATTGAAGCCTGTTGCTTGCCTTACCCCTTCTTCCCACCAGTGACCATAGGAAAGAATATTTTGCCAGCTGTCTACATTTAAGAACATAACAAGGGAGAGTCCAAAAATAATTTCAGGAGCTCTTATCTAGAGAGATAGATCATTTCCCTTTCCCTCTCTCAACTTGCTACACCAGTGATTCCCAAGTTGTGCCGGGATCCACCAGTGGGTCGTGAAGCACCTAGAACAGCCATATTTAAGCTATGGGAAGATACGATGCTGGAAAGGGAGACAGCTGTGTGGTTGATTTGCTAATGTCAAAAGTTGTAAATAGGGTTTATTCTTTCTGATTTACTTTGCTATTGGAAAATGGCTGAGAAATAACCCAACTAATTGCTGCATTCTCAGGAAAGCAAAAGGCTCTGGAGTCACAATGATGGCACTTCCAACCAAGACATCACTGTGGTGAGTTCCAGACAGATTGCCATTCTAAAAAGTAGTCCCGATGCTAAAATGTTTGAGAACCACTGTGCTATACAGTATTGAAAAGTAGGATTCCATAAAGAAGGTACCTTTGGTGAACTCATGTTTTTTTCTTTAATCTCAGCCATTTACATTACAATTTTAAAAAATTTAAAATAATAAATATTGCTTTTCAAATTTTTCTGATCTTATATTTTTCTATTCCATTAAAACATAACCAGTGCCTGTAAAGCAGTGGTTCCTGAACTTTTTAGCACCAGGACACATTTTTTAAAAGGAAACTATCAGGACCCATCTAGGTTTACCAGACTTTTTTTTTGTAAAAGGAGATTTATTTATTTTTTACAAGTAATAATAACAAGAAAAAAGACAAAAAAGTCATACAAATATTTAAACAGATTAACTTAATTAAACTGCTGGTGACCTAATTGGACATCCTTTCTCTGATTTAGTGGTTATTTGCAAATAAGTTTCTTTATTTCTGTTCCGAGCAAAAAAAAAATTCCCATCTGTTTTTCTGTGTATTTGTTCCTATTTATTTTTGCCTATTACATATGTTCATTATCACAATTTGGTCTATCCTCTAGCAATCTTTTCCTCTCAAAATCTATACTAGATGGAAACAGTTAACTTCAGTTTTTCAAACACATTTTTCTCTCAAACCAGATGTTGCGATTCCCAACCATTTCCTCAGGATTCTTGAAGACCTAAAACATGCTGGGTCAATCCAACAATGAGCCATTCCGCTCATCAACGGCATCAGCATTTTCAAAATAGAGCAGACCGGAGTGACAGATCATCATTCATTTTTTCCACGAACACAAGCAACCAGAGACAGTTTTTCTTTATGTACAAGCCATCATCTCTCTCTCTCCCCAACATCTCAATACTGTCAACTTCACATATCCCTGTGGATATATACAAAAAGGCAGATATTTGCACTCAATTATTTTTTAAATTTCTAAGTGTTTAAGAATGGTTGCCATTTCTAGTCTGACTTACATTAAACTGTGGTTCGCTGATCACTACTCCCACACTTTCTACTCACTCAACACCGTAACCCTACCTTCTCTGTTTACCCATTCTTGTGCATTTTCTTTGAAGGACACATGCACAATCTTTCTTCTGTTTGTAGAACTGTAGAGAGATGTGTTCTTGTATTTCAGAAAAATATACTTTCCTGCATACCTAGGGGATTTGCTCTTCTGTGCAGTCCTACCTGTTTTCAACCCGCACTTTACTTACATAGGGAGTGATGTATTTGTTAGATAGAAGTCAAGGTGCAAAAGAACCAAATGGGGATTTTGGAGCAAGAATGCTCTTTTCTGAAGCAGGAGACATTTTCAAATTATTACACCATAGGATGTTCAGAATGGAGCTGTTCAGAACTGAAAGGCCATACAGTTCAATGCCAATACCTACTATCCTTGTGTCTTCACTCTGCTAAAAGTGAATGTTACAGAAAGAGCTGCAATTGAGCAATTTTTTTTCAGTTGATTGGTTGTTTTGAACACTGTTACTAATAGCAGTGCCTACAGATAAGATTTTAGTGGGAATCAATAAGTTCAATGGTAATAAGCCACCAGCATCAGATAGCATTTACCCAAGTGTTCTCAAGGAACTCAGATAGTGAAATTGTTGAATGATTTAATCTGTATGCAATTTATCCCTATAATTGGTCTCTACACTGGAGGGTTAAGAGGTAGACAATGTATTATAAATCTTCTGAAGAGACTCCAAAGGTGATCGTTGAAGTCTGGGGCAGCATTTCAGATTTTTTAGCATGGGGAAAAAAAAGAGGGAGAGAGTCTCAGCAAGATTGAAAAGACTATCCTCCTGGAAGTCTGCCTTTCAATACATTCACAATTGAATTACAGTAGTTTATTTTTAGGGGCATTTGTTGCAGTTACTTTTTAAAATACAGTACTCTATGAAAGGGGGAGATGCACTTCTCATCAATACCAGAACAACTACAGTTATGTTAACACATCCATTCAGTCACTCCTTTTTAAAGAAGCAAAAGGTGCCATGTCATGAAAATGTTACTGGTTGAAAGACAGGAGGGTAAACAAACAGCAGAAATGGTCAGATCTCACAGTGGATATACTCCAGAGACTGGTACTGGGTCACGAACTATATCATATTTCAACCTAAAATGATGGCTAGAAGCGTGAATTAAAAAAGCTTGCAGATTATAGTCATTCAGGAGAATTAAAAGCCAGTTTTCATAGTTGTATAGCTCTACTGGAATTGCATAGCATAAGAATGCAGATGAGAGAATCAATGGGTATATATGCTATTGCGCGCACACACCCAAAATTATATCAGGAAGGAGGCTTGGCACCAGCATTAAGCCATAAGGCACTTCTACTGCAGTGGTAAGGGTTTACCGCCGGCATCAGTCCAGTGCCAGACCCCAGCACCAGAGGACCTAAGGCAGAGCCGGTGAGAGTATACCGGTGAGAGTCTCTCTCACCAGTGCTGGCAATGAGCTTATTAGGGAAGGGGGAAATGTGTGGGGAGGATGGAACTGGGTGGGGGAAGGGTGGAGCAGGGATGGGACTGGAGATTGCCTCTATCACTGGATCCTATCCTCCGTGTCAGTCTGTGCAGCCAAATTCAGGAATAGAAATACAGTACAAGTGTTGCCAGTGATATCTGTGGATTTCAAAATCCACAGGTTCCGAACCCGCAGAGGAGGGGCCAACCTGGACCTGTGCTCCAATTGCCTCTGGAGGGTTTTCTGAGGTCCACAGGGGCTGTGTGCAGCGGCATGCAACCACACGCTGCCTCTTCGGGCCTCAGAATGGGGAAACCGGAAGTGTTTTTGTCTCCCTTATAAGCAGTGGTGTCATTCAAATGATTTAGGAACAGGAACTCACTTTTGATTGGCACTTGTCGGGAACCCGGAACCAGCCACGGAGCCTGTTAAGATCCGGAACGCCCATTCTGGTCCGTTCCCCCTGAATGACATCACTGCTTATAAGGCATTCTGAAGCCCAGAGAATCCTCAGAGGGCCCTCCTTCCACATTGACCTTAACTCACATCTCTACAGACAGCTTCTACAATGAATGCTAACCAGATTCTCTCACAACCGTGGTTTACAAATCTGTATCAATAGCTAGTTTCAAATGCTTAAGATGCAAGCAGTAACTAGCGAGCAGTAACCATAGTTAGTGGTGCTGATAATGCACAATAAAAACTTGGTTAAAACCAAGGGAGAGACAGACATGATGTGAGCCTGGGAAGAGAGTGTCATGCACGTGCCAGGCCAAGAAGGCTGGTGCTAGTTTTCCATTAACTGTAGTTGAGTAAGTGATCTGACATATCTCATTTTGAAAAAACAAGCGATAAGTAAACACCTGGCCAGCTGTAACATGCCTCAAACAAAACCAAACATGCATGCATGGGTGAGAGGAACACTTGCAGTCTGGGCACCTAAATAGTAAGACAACATGCACAACCTAGTCAGCTCACATGTTAGGTTTTGAAGTCAGCATGTTAGGCAAATGTCACACACAGTCATAATTACCTTTAAACCAAAAAAAATACGTATCATGTCTTTAAAAACTAAAGTTGCACTATGCGAAACATGCAGGAACTGCGACAAAAGCAAATTCATTCTCCCATCTCATGCTCACTCTGTACTGGGGCATATATTTAGGACCCAATCCTATCCAACTTTCTACCATTGATCCAGCTGTGCTAATAGGAATATGCTTCAACCTGTAGTGGAAGGGCAGTGATGGAGGCCTCCTCAAGATAAAGGAATGTTTGTTCCTGTACCTTGGAGCTGTGTCAGCACTGGAAAGTTGAATAAGACTGAGCCCTTGGTGAATGAAATGACAGTCGGATTCACCCACATTTAGTTTCTCTCTTTTTTTGGGCTGAGCATGTATACATGAATTCATGCAAGTAAAATGCACATATAATGCTAGCTGACTGTAAGTGCAAACTTTGCATAAACAGCTTTACAGGGCATGTCCCAGTATCCACTGATTTGGTATCCACAGTTTCAGTTATCCACAGATTCCATGGATACTGGGACACCTATTAAAAAGATAGAGAATCATTAAACAAATCTTTTTAACCTGGTTGCAGCAAAACCACTGATGTTCCCCTATCTTTAAAAAGGTATCAGGCATTGTTTACACGGTTTCAGGCATCCATGGGGGGGGAATACAGAATGAACCCCAGCGGATACTGGGGCATGCCTGTACATATCAAACAAATGGGAAGCAACTTTAGAAGTTATGCACTATACAACACATGCAGACAATGAATAAGGCAACATATAATGTTTATACATTTAGATAAGGTGGGTGAATTGGCAAACAAATGACATAATGAAATTAAAAAAAGAATATGCTTTATCTTCCACCTCAAGGCACCTAGGTGGACTATCTGACAAGGTTATACATGCGCTCAAGGAACTCTGTCCCCTCTAGTTTATATCCAGGAAATCACTCAAAATATATCATTGCTCCTACTGGGAAGAAGGACTTGATCTCAGATTTGTTAATATATCTATGAGAAAAAACCAATCGTCTCAGGCAACCTGCAAATTAAGGAGGTATCTTTTATTATGAGGTGCTTATTTTTAAAACATCCTAATTACAGCAAGCAAACTATATATATTCCCTTTTCTACAGCAAATGCCACTCCTCCTCATCTGACTCACTCTCAAAATTGCCCCCCCCCCCACTGTGCCAGATCATGATTCTAATTGCTCAACATGCAACTAGGACAAAGTACAAAATACTGTTTGTAAATTTAGCACAGGATTATTTTAAAACTATCATGTTTTTTATATGCTCTTTGCCTCTCATCTTCACAGTTTCTAGTTTAATAACTATTCTGTTTTTCACACTGATTCTTTGTTGCTACATTGTAGACTGACACTGATCCAAACAAAGGGCTTTGTTTTTTCCATTTCAAAATTTGCAATATCCCATCTTCTAAAAATATTGGGCTGTATCCGTGTAATGAAAGTGAAAGAATGGACTTTTTTGCCCCTCCCCCTTCTCCTTGCAGTCCCTTCTCCTGAGTTTTGGGAGGGGGGCCTTTAGAGCCCCTGTTGACCCACTTTTCAAGTTAAAACCACACAATACAGAGCACTGTAGTGTAAATTCATTTCCCCCGATATTTCACAATATGTTCACAACCAATAATAGTGATATTGGATTTACAGCGCAATCCTAAGATGCACTGGAATAGTGAGGCCAGCGGGCCTGCGCTAAATGCAGCACAGCTTTGGTGCTCTGGGAAGCCTCCCCAGGGCACTGTGGGTTCCTTGGTTCTGTGCCTGCTGTATAGGAAGCAGGCGCAGAGCTGAGAAAGCCACACGGCCCCCATCCACTTCCTTCCTCCATCCCTCCCCCCCGCCTGCCCAAAACCGCTTTTGTGACAGCTGAGTTTGGCTGGCACCAGAGCAGTGCTGTGGAGCCTCAGTCAGGCGCCCTTGGGTCGACGCTGCTGCTAGCATCAGCCCAACAGCATTAGCGCCAAAGTGGGGTGTTGGTCAGTGCCCCCACATTGGCACTAGTGCCGTTGGGCCGACACAAGCACATAGCGTTGGCCCAAGGACCGATCACCAATTTTAAAAAGCTTTAATGGTTCTGGATAGATACCCAGGCTGTACAAAGTTTCCAAAGTCATGGAATTTGAATTACTGAAAGGACCTTACACTGAAAGACAGTCACTCAGGAAGTTCTTCTACACAAGGCATAGTAAGGGAGTGGAAATCATAGACACAGACATCATAGACTGCCTTCTATCTAGCCAAACTAGAGAGTCCAGCTTGATCAGAACTGCCTGACAAGATTTAGGAGCCATCTTTCCCTCCTAACTCAAGATGCCAGGGATTTAAACCTGGGCCCCTCAACAGGTACAGCTCTAATTCTGATCCCCATCTCCCAGAATAAGCCAAAGATCCTCTTAGTGGACAAGACCCTTTGTTCCTTTTCCATTTAAATATCAGCAAGACAACAATCAAAACAGACGAAATTGTTAATGTGGGTAGAAATTGGACATTAATCTTAAGCAACATCATGCACAGGCCCCTTAGTTGAACTTGCTAGTTGACTGTGACTTAATGCACAGCTGAAGCATGTATAGCATGTTCACTCCCTTACTATAGTTTAACAGAAATTTAGCTAATACTGGTTACCTCTGAAAACTCATAACAAGAGCCAAAAACATTAATTAATGGTGGGCCAATGCTGGGGTGTGCGGAGGCAGAAGAACTCACAACAGTAAACCGGTTCCTTGATGACATATTTGAACCTGCTAACTGTCCAGGAGAATTGTGGTAAAGCCTGTTCTGCCTTGGGAAATATTTCCTTGGCTGGGGGATAAATGCAAGACAGCAGCAGGAGATGCCTGCTGCAGTGGAACCTGGTCACTAACCACCTGGGAAGTCCCATTATTTACTATAACTTGGCTTCCAGGAGCTGCAAATGTTTGACCAGAAACTAACTATACAGGAGCATTCTGATTATTCAGCATCTGTCCCGAATACAACTGGTTAGCTCTAAGCATATTCGTAGAGTTTCTGTTCAGCGTAACATGTTCTGTGGGTACTTGATTAGAAACAAGTTGTGAAGACTGGTTCTGGAGAAGTTGTCCATTTATGCTCTGGACGTGGTGAACTGAATTAGGATTTACTGAAAGACTTATGGGTATAAGAAATGGATTTTGAGGCACATGAGGCTGTCCCATAGAAGAATGGATGACAATACTACCACTGGCTTTACTTACCGCTTGAGGAGTAACTTGTTTTCATGTGTTTTGTTAACTAACAATATTAACAGACATATGTAGACCAACTACTGAATTCTGAGGTGAATTTGTTGAAGCAAAAGGAATCCCTTGCTGTACATGATGCTGCTGGATTCCCAAGCTATTCACATTGTAAGTGGCTTGCTGGCCCATCTAAATAGGCTTTGGTTGAATATTGACTGAAAACATTAGTTTTCAGGACCAGTCTAACCCCAACACACTTTGTGACTGTTCTGACTTTGTCCTATTCTAAACAGGATAGTATGTTACCTGTCTTGAGAGTTAACGAGGGGGATTTCCAGGTAAAGGTTGCTTGGAGAGTAAGGGCAAGGAAGCATGGCGGCTGCATTATCTGTCACCCTGATCCCAACTGCTGTGATGCTTCTAGCAGAGTAGCATTGTGGGAAACCTCACCCTATTGTAATTTTTCCTTATAATTTGTCCTGAGTTACCAGAAATCTCAGTTAACAACAAAATTGCTTCTGAAAATTGGTAACATATACATAGTAGTTTCTGGCAATTTCCACAGCCATGAGGAAGTAGTTGAAGGCTATGAAGTTCATTTTAGTTTCTAGAAGCAGAACTGCTCATGGACCATGTTTTTCTGCCAGAGTAGGAGATGGAAAGCTCACAATAATAAAGCTTCCCTTTAATGCAACACACTTTCAAGCAGATAAATAATTTATCCACAATTTAAAAGGCTGCACCCAAAAGGCTGTTACTTCCAAACCATAGAGCTGCCTGCATAGCATCAGCTACTTCAAATCCCTCTTTATGTAAAACTGACATTAAAGAAAGTGTTGGCATATGTATAGCCTTTTCCTTCCTTATAGTTGACATTCATGCTCTACTCTATTTCGCATTACTATGAATCAGTTTACTCATTCCCTTTTAATGATTTATTTAAAAAGTCAGTCACAAATTGTAACACAGAGAAAGAGAAATTTAAGAGAATTCAGCACATCCCCAACAATATCAGTAATCTATGGGTTAGATATAAACAGTACAAAAGAACACCAATCTGCATTATAGTGAGCAGCGATCTAAAATAAATTAAGTGTGATGCTGTTAGGTAAGTGGGAGACTGATCAAGGGAAGTAGCACCTATGGCTACTGCTCAGTGCATCCTCTCCGCTTCATTGATTTACTGGAACAGTGGCTGAATTGGTAGATATTCGTCACAATCAGATGTGACAACCCACTGAATTTCTGGTGAACACCAGGCTAGGCAGACAAGTATTAGTGATATAAATAGTTTACTAAAACCCAAAAGAGAATGGAATTAAATAAGCAGGGAATGGAGAGAAATGCAACAAGCAGGCTAGTGAAAAACGGTCAGATTTCACTGGCTAGCCACAAGAGATAGCTTAACAAAATCAGGTGCAGAACTAGGAATGTCCAACAGGGGGAGCAAGGAGAAAAGCACACAAAACTCCAAGGTACTGCTCACCAGGGATGTATATAGGCTGCCTCAGGATGGGAAGAGCAAGCAAAACAAAATTCACACCTAGTTGCAATTAGCTACAAAATATAGTCTTTATGGATGCATTCAAAACCCCTGAGTTTATTTTTAAAATCACAACTGTTTCACTGGTTCGATGAGCATGAGTGAAATTGGGGGGGGGGGTGTTCTTCCAAAAACAGAATTTCAGCTTTCCTCAAATTCCACAACTGTCTCAACAGACACAGCAAATATCTTAAAAACCATTTTGCTAAAAACATAAGCATGGCATCCTACAGTCTGCTTTGTAATGAGGCTCCAGTCACAAAACACAGTGAAAAGTGTTTTTCAAATACAAAAGTTACATTATTTCTAAATGCTTGTACAATACTTTGTCCCCGAAAAATCACCACATTCATTTCATAAGGGGTAAAAACACCGTTCCTCACACTGTTTTCGAATGACCTTCTTGAGTAGAGAAAAAGTGTCTATTCATTAATGTTGAGCCTTAGGAGTTCTCGAAAATTTAAATTTCTGTCAGGACTGACCTGATGAAGCAAAGGTAAACAGGGGACCTCTGACAGCAGATTCATTTATATGCCCTCAGTTTCCCTGAGGGCTAAGCTACATCTTCCATTAAGTATGTCATTGCCCAATTTTGCTTCCTAAATAGTGGGAGTAGGTCTGCCACCCCTTCTGGCTTGACCTGGAGTCCACCTGAATAAAAAATGAACTCTAGATTACTACTAAGACCAATCGTGGAAATTTTAAACAGTCTCATTGGGTCAACAAGACCATATAATAAATTTCCAGGGACAGCTGCAGTAAGAGCACAACAAGCAGAGGGCCAGTTAGGTTTCGGACAGTAACAGGGGGGTGAGGGGATTTAACTCTTTGCCCCTGCCATGATCCAACTCTGGGTCAACACTAGGAAAGGGCCTTTGGCTGTCCTGGGTGAGAACCTGCCATTAATACCTACCAGAGCAATTTACAACTACAACAATTCCTAACAGTTATTTCTATTGAGAAATAAAAACTTAATGCAGAAGAAAGTACTGTATATTGAATAATTTCCTACATCTAAACACATCACATTGCCTTCACCACCATGAATCATGGGCTTCTTAAGTCTTGTGAGATAGCAGCAACAACCAAGGTTTAAATAAGAATTCCTAGGTGGATGAGTTTTCATTCATATACACACACCCCACTCACACATCCGAAAAAAAAGGCCAGATGAAGCAAAATGGAAAATATGACAAAACAAAATGGACTTAAGCACAAAGGAGCTTCAAGCATGAACCAACAGATTTCCTAGTTTTGAGACTGATGTTTTCACTTGCTGTCAGATCTGTATACATCAACGGAAACATCATTGACTTTGGACTTGCTGTTGTCTTGGAGTCTTGCTGTTCCAGAAATAGAATATATGGAGAGGTGAAATATGAGTTTTTTCATTTTTGAAGCAGGAAACATCGATCTTGTCATAATGACTTCATTCTCGTTTTATCTCAGATGATAGCTGTACTTTGTACCATTTTAATTGTGTGGATGCTAGCCAGACACACAGCTGCCTGTTCAGTCATTAGTGGACAGCGACACTATTACTGGTTTATATAAAAACCAATTCCAATCTTCCATCTCTGCAGCTGTAATACCACCAGTTGTATTTTTAGAAAGTCGGCTGAACTTTTACATGCTTATAGAAGTTTGTCATGAATCTGAAAATCTGCTACTATTTTCCCTTCCAGCAACTGGTTTAGGAGATACACGTTCCATGTGGGATCAGTTTTAGAGTTCAAAATTAACAATTTTAATCTCTGTTCCAAAAAATGTGTTTTGTTCTATTCTTCAATAAAGCTACTGCAGCTCTGAAACTCATCCCCTGCAAAAGTAATTCAGGTACCAGAAAGAAGGAACAAACATGCTTTTAGAATATATTTCTACATCTAATAAGTAAAATTTAAAGGTACATTGGTAGCTGGCCAAAAATTGTGAACAAAATATACATAAAACTGGTTACAAGATCATAATAATTCTGTGTTTTTACCTAAACTGTATTAATTTTAGATTATAAGATACAATGAAAACAACATCCCCCCACCCAGGAAAAAAAAAGATAGCAGAGTTCAGGCAGCTGCCAAAGCTGGGAAAAGTGAGCTGAATCCCATTACAAGACTGAATACTCTCTTTTCCACTTATATGCAAGTGGGGGAGGGGGAGAGAAATAGAGAGAGAGTTTAAACCAGCAAAAATGACCATGGTCTAATCGTGCACACTCTCCCTCTTTCCCCCGTGAATAAGTACAAGCACACATGCAGTTTCATAAATCATAGCGGCTCCTTCAAGGGAAACACAGCAGAGCATTGCAGCTGTGATGCATGAATTTTCATCTTGGAGAAGGGACAGCCCACAATCACATACAGAAATAGCAGACCCACATCTTGTCACCTAGGGGAAGTTTTTATTAAATACACACAGTGAAGACCCAATTTTCAAAGCTGTGACATGTAGCATAGCAATATCTGTGTATAAATTGTCCCTCAAAATATTTAAGGGCTTTGTTTGTACACAGTGACATTGCTTTCTTTTATTCATTTACTTTTCCAAGACATCCAGTGTCATTTTCAGACAAAAATAACTATTAATCTTAAGTATACATGAGAGATTCTCCTTGATGTGACAATTATTTTGTTTCAAAATGTGAACAAAGCAAAAAAAAGGACCACATAGAAGAAATGTTTTTCAGTACGCTTTTGCTGCAGTATTAAATGCGCAAACATACTGCTGAACAAAAAGCTAGACATAAGAAAATTAGACTCAGTAATCCCAGAAACTGTACATTGTTTGTTTTGCCAATAGAGTGCAATAATTAAAAAAAAACAACGTTAGCATATTTACATAATTCACTATCACCAGTGACAAGCTATACTACCGAACGTAAGAAGTTTCAAATGCTGTTTAGAGTTACTGCTTTGCAGCTGGTAACAATGGCCCAAAGAAGATACTACCAGTTGAAATCCAACAAGACCACTGATTTCTACACATTATTTAGCCAGCAAAAGCACAAGAAAAAGCATCCCCATCACCTCTTCACACAGCTGTTACTATAAATCACAATTGACTAAATCATATTACTCTAAGGCTCTCTGCACAATTAAATGTTACTATACTGAAACCTGTCATTCATTCTTTTGATTACCACTAAGATTCTAAATATCTGCACAAAAGATATTTTATTGTTTTTTTAAGATGACAAAATAAATATTACACTCTCCCCGCAATAAGCCAAGAGCATTTTGATTGCCAACTGCAACATAAAGAAGTTTTAGCCAAGGGACAGGATAGGACTTAAAGGTCAGAAGAGAAGAACTGGTTCTACTGTCTTCCTGACATGTCCTAATATCATTTGGCACAAATTCAATCATGCTTCATGCTCCCTAAAGCTATTAAAACATATATGAAGACATTGCTCCCAGCAGAATTGTCAAGAGAAGGTAGGCTTACCAAGGAGAGGAGTGTCTAATTCAGTTAAGTGATTTTCAACCTTTTTCATCTCATGGTATACCGACAAGGCACTAAAAATTGTCAAGGCACACCATCCTTTTTTGACAAGGCAGACATGCTGCTTGTGAGGGGCTCACATCCCCTGAAGGCCATACTAACAAATGACCCTCGCCCAAACTCCTGCGGCATACCTTTGGAGCATTTGCGGCACACCAATGTACCATAGCGCAGTGGTTGAAAATCACTGGTCTAGTGATTAGTGTTAACACACCCCTTCCTATTCTCCACTTTCCCTTTTTTGGGTCACCAGCTGAATGGCAAAGGAAATTAGTAGTTCTTTCCTCTGCCACCATTCTAGGAGTCCAGGCACAGCTTGTTCAGGTCACATTTACAACCTAAAGTACGCTGGGTTGTCTGAACAAACCTCATATTTCCTGCTTCTGTTTGTTTACACACACACACACACACACACACACACACACACACACACACACACACACAGAGAGAGAGAGAGAGAGAGAGAGAGAGCGAGCTGAGTTCATCAACTGAAAGCAGAGACATTGTACAAACTGGGAGTTATCACAAGCCAGGTTTTTTTTTATTTATTTATTATTATTATTATTATTAAAATCAGACTTACCTTCTTGTAGGCACACAGGTTTTTCACTTGGCTTCCAGCTTAGGGAGCCATTAAAATGTCTCACGCAAAGCTTTTCGGATGGACCCTTAAGTCTGTATCCTTGTTGGCAATGGAACCGGACTACTAAGCTTTCAAAGAAAACACCTGCACTGGGCATCTTATATCCATATTCAAGGAATCCAGGATCAGCACACGCATGGAGGTCATCAAAACCTATGTTAAAAAAAATGGAAAGTATGTTGAGTCAAATTGCTTGGGTAACATTCTTCCACCAATGTTACTGTCATGCTCATTTGAGAAAGTGATTCAGTATAAAAAAGGTTTATACAGATACATTTTGCTGGACAAAATCTGTGATGAAGTGTTCACTGAAGCAAGGTTGACCTATCATAAGGTAGTCAAACTATCATCTTGGGTAGTGCGGAGTCACATTTTAGAGTGTGTAAAATTGGTCACAATTTGACACCACTTAAATCATTTTCCAAAATGCCCACATATGGTTGTACTCTAACCTATCTTCTAGTAGCAGTTGTGGAATAATGGGCCTACAAGATGGGAACTATGAGAAACACCTGATCCTAATTAGCAGGGGCATTGCTAATTAGGATCAGGTGTTTCATTTAAGGGAAAATTACACACACGTACAGGGAGAGAAAGTAACTGAAGTTAATTTCTGCACTTCATTTTAATACTTCATGCACTTCATGTGAATACTGTTTCCCATAAGCTGCACAGCCATGAATACAACGCTGGGTAGCTGAATGAAGTTGTCACAAAGACAAAGGTGCTAAGGAGGGCTACCAAAGTGATCAGGGGGTTAGGAGGGGAAAGGAGTGAGGAAGGTAGTGTGGGGGAGATAGAGGTTTAATTATCTATAAAAGAGAGTGTGTGTGTGTTCGTTCCAGCATAACTCTGGAATACCTGGAGTGATTGACACCAAACTTGGTATACATACGCCTTACGATCTGGAAAGAAATACTGCAGGGGTAAGACACCCCTAGCACCCCTAGGGGTGGGGGTGGGAGGGGGTGACATGTAAAAATAATTGAAAATGGCCGATATTAGTGTCAAATCCATAGTTTTCGGGGTCGCTGAGATTAATAGTGACACTCCCGATGCAGTTTCAGTCCAAGTTCAGCCCCCATCAGCATGGGGGGATGAGAAGGGGTGAACAATAAAATGTCCAAACTGGCCAACATTCGTGTCAAATCCATAGTTTTTGGGGTCGCTAAGCTGATTGGTGACAGTCCCAATGACATTTAAGCCCAAGTGTAGTTGAATAGAACTCTGTAGAACCTTCTGGAAATTTTTAGAAATCATAATGCCCCGGTCTTAGACTCCAATCGAATACTTGCCATGTTACCAGGCGTAGTCACTGAATACAAGTCTATCAATACCGTAGTAGATGCCTATGAGGTCGTCAATTTCCCATCAGACTTCCTAAACTCACTTGATGCAGCTGGATTGCCACCACATTGTCTTTACCTACAGTGGGATCTCCAATTATTTTACTACGGAACCTCAACCCGCCAAAACTTTGCAACAGCACAAGGCTGTGTGTCAAGAAGATGCTGGGTAATGTAATTGAAGTGACTGTCTTAACAGGAAAGGGAGAGGCCGGAACAGTTTTTATCCCACTGATACCACTCATTCCGACGGATCTCCCTTTTAACTTTAAGAGATTGCAATTTCCAGTGAGACTTGCATTCTCGATCATGATCAACAAGTCACAGGGGCAGTCTATTAATTACTGCAGAGTGGATTGAAGATTGCCATGTTTCTCCCACGGACAACTTTATGTTGCTTGCTCAAGGGTGGGTTCACCCAATAATTTATATATTCTTACTCCTGGAGGTGAAACTAAAAATATAATTTATAATCATGTTTTACGTTAAATGTATATTACAGTGAATTTGTAAAAGATTTTACATTATAATTTTTATACTGTACTTGTACTTTTAATTACCTGTAAATAAAATTACTTCAATTTTACACTATAGATAGAATTCATTCCTTTTCCTGTCTAATAGAAGCTTGGGATACATAAATACCCGGGCAATGCCGGGTAAGGACAAGCTAGTGAAATTACACAAATTTTGGACTAGAAAGCAGAAAAAAAATACCACTATAGAACAGACACAACATCATAAGGAAGTTTAATAAGGATAAGGTTCCATTCCCAGGTTGAATCTTTGGCATGCCCAGATAGGATTGGAATTTCTGCTAACAGACTCCTATTTTTATTATAAGACTGCAATCCCACATTCCTGCGAATGAGTCTCACTGAACACAATGGGACTTACTTCTGTGTAAAAATGAACAGGATTATGCCGTAAATCTGAGTTTTCAGAGGGTCTGTTACCACTGTAGCAAATTATCTGGCATTCACTAGATGGAGCAAATTATCACTCGCACAATAAAAAAAAAATTTAAGTAGTGGAACCAAATGATCAAGAAATATTGTATGGGTAAATATATATAAAATAATCACAGTGCCCAGTCATAACAGCAATAATAGCAGGTAACAAAATCCCTCTAGATAATTGTTATTAGCCTTGTAATGTGACAGTGTTAGGGGTAGGACACAAAAAT
>JAJKFI010000008.1:9224897-9244423 GCA_029204185.1 Lerista edwardsae | reverse complement strand
TGAGTAAAAGTCAATCTCACAGATTAAGTAGAGAGCACGTTTTAGAGCAAAAAATCATGGAATTTTCTAAGATAACCTAGGAGGGGTGTCTGACTATAATTTCATCTGATTTTACCTTCCCTTATTTCTCCCATACTAAGGTCAGGTGCCAATCACTGTAGTGAAGGGAGAGTGAAGGAAATGGTGCTTGTGAAGAGGAGCATTAACCCCCCCCCAATAATGATACAAGACAGATAACATTGAATTGACATTAAAAAAAAAGATTCAAGCTGCAGGGGGAAAAAACAAACTTGAGAAAGGATTGGGAGTTAAGGAGTTAACAACATGCTTAGAAAAGCTGGCTGCCAAGCTTCAACCAAACAGCTCTGAGTGTAATTTAAAGCTTGGAAATTCTCTGCAAACATAAAAGATGGTCTGTAGACACTTTGAAGAATCAAGGCATAAGACAAGAAGGCAATTTACAGCTCCTTTATTTGTAGAAGTTTTCTCGTCTTATAGCTGAGTATCTATGGTAGTCTTCGAACCCATTTGGAGCCCACAGAATGCCTTAGCTACCTGGCCAGCCATGCACCTACTCTACCCAGTGCCAGCAACCACTGATCCTTCTCCTCTTCATACTCCCCATTTTTTGAAGTTAGAATGTATAAAAAGGCAGGGTGTATAAAAGGGTGGGTGGGTGAGTGAGGTGGCCTACAGTCCTGCATTTTTGAAGTGGCAAGTGTGATGAGGAACAGAAGCTGAGGTGGAGGAAACGTGTAAGGGCCATCAGTGGCTTGCTGCCTGAAGCACCGCTTGAGCCAGCCCCAAGTCAGACCATTGGTCCTTCTACATTAGAAGTTCTAATTCAGCATTGTCTACCCATGACAGTTATGCTATCCAGAGTTTTATTTAGGGGTCTTTTCCAAGTCCCATCCAGAGATCTCAGGAACTGAACCTGGACCATTCACATGGAAAGCATGAGTTCTACCCTATTGCAATGGCCACATTCCCACTTGAGACTGATATCCCAGGCTACACAATGTTAACACCCAAATTAAACTGTTTGCAGAGGGAGGGACAAACAGGTGCATGGACACCAGCTTTTTAATTGCATACATAGCATTCCTTTTGGAACCAAAAGGTCACTCATCTGTACATTGAAATAAAGCATACACATTTTAAGTCATAGCTCAGGACCTAGTTTGGCTATATAGATTTTATCCCAGCAGTGAACGAGGACAGAGGAAAAGATAACACACAGAATTCACAACATTTCCCATCGTCCATTTCCTGTCTACCAGGAAACACCAAGCGGACTAGAATAATCATCAAAGCACTTGCTGCGAATAACCTCCAATATCCATGGCTGGAGCAACTATCTTCTCATGGAAGTTAACCTTCAGCTCTAGCAGACCTGATAAAGTTAAAAGAAAATGGGAATACTTCAGTAAGGAGAAAGACCAAACTTAGCATTCAAGCAGCATATATGGTATCTCTGAAGGACAGACATCTTCATAGAAGCACTGAAAAGAAAAGGAGCACTGAACAGAATCAAATATTCCATCAATTCTTGCTCTATACTATAAAACGAATAGTTTTAATGCTGGATAATGGGGCTACTACACAGTCCAGATAGCTTTAGAATACATACTCTCTCTCTCTCTCTCTCTCTCTCTCTCTCTCTCTCTCTCTCTCTCATATGCCTGAGTGCCTGACTCATCACCAAGGTTACCAGATGTCCACGCACCATGTTTCAATAGACTGTACACACAGGCCTAGATCAGAGTTTCTTAACGTTTGCATGGTCCAGCAATTGGACGTACCACCGGTAGTAACTAGTGATTATGTCATCACCAGTTAGTTCCAGATTGGAAGGTCAGACAGACACAAGGCAATAAACATTGGTAAGAGGCTTGGGCAGATGGGAGGGATTTTACAAGGGTGCAAAAAACACACACTGGAGCTCTGCCCGCCAAGCCTTCTCCTGCGGCTGCTACAAGGCCTGCGGTCTTGCTACTAGGTGGTAGGGGTCTAGGCATCCTGTGCGTACCACCGGACACCACCTTGTACCACCAGCGATACATTTACCACTGGTTGAGAAGTGCTGGCCTAGGTCACATGGTTGATTCCCAGATTTTTATCTGTGACAGCATATACGTTGTTCACAACCATGGATGTGTCGGATTTTCTTACATGTATGCCCTATTCCAGTTTCTCAAACTGCGGGTTGGGACCCACTAGGTGGGTTGTGAGCCAGTTTCAGGTGGGTCACATAGCAACTAGGGCAGCCACATTGAAAACATGGGACACTGGATAGAGGGAGGGCTATGTGATTATTTTGCTTGTGTCAAGATTGTAAATGGGCTTTTCCCCCTTTCTGATTAACTTTGGTATCATAAAATGGCTGAGAAATAACCCAAATAATTTATTGCTGCTTTTTTAGGCGAGCAGCAGGCTCTGGCCTCATAATGATGGCACTTCTGGCCACAACATCACTCTGGTGGGTCCCAGACAGATTGTCATTCTAAAAAGCGGGTCCTCACATTGTGGGGGGGGGATTCTGCTAGGTTTTATTCACATACCATGGATACAGCAAGTGACATTGTGATTTACCCCTGCTAAGTGGGCAAGAGGTACTTTTTCAAGTGGTGTTCTCTTATATTTAGCAGGGGGAGAGCAATTGTCCCTCTTCACCCCAGCACAGTGTCTTTCTCGTGGCTGTTGCTGGTGGTGTTCTCCATTCTTTTAGATTGTGAGCCCTTTTGGGACAGGGAGCCATTTAACTTTAATGTTATTATTTGCCTATAAACCGCTTTGTGAACTTTGTGTTGAAAAGCGGTATATAAATACTAGTGATTGATTGATTGATTGATTGACATATCTCTCTCCACACAAGTAAAGAAATGCAAACACAGCTGAAGTTTCAGGCATCAGCTAGAGTCAGTTAAGAGGAGATTGTCACCTCTATTGTCATTCAGGTGAAAAACCATCTATTTGAACATTCAGGCTGCCTTCCTTCTCAACACTGCCAAACTGACAGCACAATCCTAGGCATGCCTACACAAAAGTAAAACCCACTGAGTTGAATGGGACTTACTCCCAGTTAAGTGTGCATAGGATTGAAGCCCGAGGCAGTTTTTATTGAAAACTTATGTTTCAAGCAACGAACAGGTTTCTCAAAGTACAGATGGGCCCCGTATCTGGGGTTTCAATTATCCAGGGATCTGAGGGGGGCCCTTACCTTCCTTTATTTTTACTTTGGGCCACTCAAAAAAATCTTCTTGCT
This sequence comes from Lerista edwardsae, assembly GCA_029204185.1. Taxonomy (NCBI): domain Eukaryota; kingdom Metazoa; phylum Chordata; class Lepidosauria; order Squamata; family Scincidae; genus Lerista; species Lerista edwardsae. The sequence continues at coordinate 9,241,158 of JAJKFI010000008.1, read as the reverse complement.
TGGAAGGGGCAGAGGAGAATCCTATACTTAATATTGGGTTCCCTCTTATCTGCGATTTCAGTTATCCACAGGGGATATCTATAGGGGGATCACAAACCTATCCCCTGTGGATACCAGGGCATGCCTATACGTCAGGAGGATTATCTCAAGGTTTGTCTTGCTGAAGACATGTCCTTACAGCAAGTGACATTGTGATGATCGGTTCTTTGCTGCTTCTGTTCTGAAGCTGCAAAGCATATGAGGTACCTGTTGTTGCAGGCAGTTCAATGTGAAATATGGACTTCCCCCCTCTCAAGCCATGAACAGGGTATAGAAGTCAAAGAGGCACCCCTCTTTGAGGCTGGTGTTACTGAAGGAATAGGTGATCAACTAACCACAAGGTGAGCCAACATTCACAGGACATTAGAGATCCTTAAGATTGGTGTTACTGAAAGAAAAGGAGGCCAGCTAAAAAACAGGGTGAGCCAATCTTTACAGGGTACTCAGAGGTCAAAGAGGCACCTCCTCTTTACAAGACCTGGAAGAGCAAGACCTGTGTGCTCAGTAAAAATTGTTTTGGGAAAGTATTTTCTTGCATGAGGCCAATTTTTGAGTATGATTTACATAAGGATATATAGGTTAGCACCATGGACAGTTTAAGGGACATGGTGGAGCTGCAGGTTAAACCACTGCTGCTGGGCTTTCTGACCGGAAAGTTGGGAGTTTGAGACCATGCGACGGAGTGAGCTCCCGTTGCTTGTCCCAGCTCCTGCCAACCTAGCAGTTTCAAAGCACATAAAAATGCGAGTAGATAAATAGGTACCATGCTGGTGGGAAGGTAACAGCATTCCGTGCACTACGGTGTATAGTCATGCTGGCCACATGACCACAGAAGCTTGTCCTCGGACAAATGCCAGCTCTACAGGCTTAGAAACAGAAATGAGCACAATCCCTTACAGTCGATCATGACTAGGCCATCAGTCATGGGGAAACCTTTACCTTTTTACCATGGGCAGTATTAAAAAGTGTTATCTAGCCTATGTTAGATGTGCTATCACATCGTTGCTGTTTCAGGTATATGGAAACACCTTGAATTTTTTTTTTTAAACATATTTCTCTGTTTGGAGGTTTCCTGAAAAGGTTGCAAAAATGCAACATTACAAATGTTACATAAACTTGGCTATGGTAGAAAATGGGTAAGGGATAGCAAAGGAGAAAGGGTAGAGCCATTTGAAAGAGCAAGAGATAGTCATATAGTTGAAGGTGGAAGAACTAGAGCTGGAGGGTAATGGGCTATAAGAGCAGAGCTATAAGGTGGGGACAGAGCAATGGAGGGCTTTGAAGGTAAAGCTGAGAGGCATGTGCCAGATCAGACAGAAGACAAAAGGAACTAGGTTGCCACTCATACTACTACCTACTGTATTTATTTAATGAAGCTAACTTTCAGAATGAAATCGAACTTTCAATAAAACACGCATCCCATTACTAAGGATATCCTACAATGTTATACTTTATTAATACTTTCAGTCTCTCCCCCATTTAAAACCTTGTCACAAGCAAAACAACTACACAGCTCTACCCCCTTTCCAGTATCCCATCTTCCCAATATGGCTACTCTAGGTGCTTTGCAACCCACCTGAAATTGGCTCATGACCCACTGGTGGGTCCCAACCCACAGTTTAGGAACCACTGCCAAATTCAGAGACATTAAAGCTCGAGTGACTCTTCCACATTATAGATATTAAATTAACCCAAATGTCATTATTAAGGCCTTGATATCTTTTGCTTTGGTCACTTTAGAACATGGTTAAACAAGGCAAGAGAATTTTTGGAGCAAGGCAAGAGATAAGTCTTTGAAAAGAACCGTGAAAATGCTGTAATATAAGCATGAAAAGCAATCTAGTGGGTTTCAGCTGAAAAGCCTTATCTTGCAGGGAAGGGTATCTCCAGCAAAGCAAGAATCACTTTAGAATCAAGTTTGAATTCATTTCTCTATAAAGTGTATAAAATACAATACTTTTTTTTTTCTCCTGGAACCTTTCTTGTTCAGTGGTGTTCAGTCAACCCTTCTTGAACAGTCTTTGGCCTACCAACAGAGGGCCAGCCTACCATGTCAAGTATAAAAGTCCATAAAATGTTATAAAACATAAAGCTAAATTCTTGTCTATTGATACAAGCGCAGCAATCATAGAGGTTAAAAACTTTAAAATTATGTCACAACACAAGAGATAACAAGTGTGATATGAATAAGAATTCATTATGTATTCACAGAATATACAGCTATACATTTAGAATAGAATGTCCTTTATTTCAAAAGGTAACATCTCAATATTTAATCCAACCTATGTATTTATGGCTCTTCATGGATTATCACCTTGTCATGGTGAAGGGGCTTGAGTAGCTCAATGAAGCTGTGACCTATGCCATGTAGGGTTACCCAAGATGGACAGGTCATAGTAGAGAGTTCTGACTAAACGTGGTCCGCTGGAGAAGGAAATGGCAACCCACTCCAGTACCCTTGCCAAGAAAACCCCATGGACTACAGTATTAAAAGCCTACACAATATGATGCCAGAAGATGAGCCCCTCAGGTTGGAAGGTGTCCATTATGCTACTGAAGAAGAGCAGAAGATGAGTACTAGTAGCTCCAGAAATAATGAAACAGCTGGGCTGTGGAGATTTGCTTTGGAAATGAGTTCCTATTTTAAAGACACCAATCTTTAAAGACACCTCAGGGCATTACTATAGAATTAATACTGACCTGTGCAATACCAAGCATCACCCATCTCTCTATACATCTACCCCCAAGTGCTCTCCTTAGTTGTACCCACTGCTTTCAAAAGCAGGCTTCATCTATTTTGTCTGTATTATTTGGGCCTCTGATTCTGGCTGGCCCTTTTTCTCCTCTGTTGTTTAGCTGTGTCAGGAAGTGTAGACTTTGCTGCTGACAGCAGGGCACAATCTTCTGCTCAGGCCTCTCATATGCAGTCGGTGTGCACTGCAGCTGCAGGGTTACCTCAGATCAACTTGTAACAAAATGCTGCAGAGGGACCAGAGCAGAAGGGGCAAAAAATATGCCAAATGCATCATACTGAAAGCAAAGGAATCATCTGAGCCTCTCGAACAATCACAAATACCAAGAGCTCCTGCTTTTAAGAATGCAGATGCAGAGCTCTCTGCCTCGGGCTGCTTTTCTCCCTCATTAGGGACATTAGCTGAAGTGTCCACTTACTGCTATGACAAGAAAAAGGACAGACGTGCTCAGATTGGCAAGCCTTTCCTTAGGTATCAAATGCAAAGTTTAGGATTTCACCAGAGAATCTCTTGAAATTGCATGCGTGCACAGACACACAAAATACTGACTGTTCCTCCAGGCACAAGACAACAATGTAAACCCCAGCCTTATTTAAGATGCAGTTTGCTTACTTCATTGTCAGGGGGCTTGCTGGGATGCGAGTGGTATCAGTGAGCAATAGGAAAATGGTATGAATCAGATGTTGGTTGCATTAGAAATAGGGAAACTAAGACAGCAAAGCAATGGAGCAAATGATCAGATAGGACGGGGAAGGACTGCAAGACAGATTATAGAGCCAAGGAAAAGGCTTAAAGAATGGACACAGCATGCTAAACAGAAAGAACAAAAAGAAGCAGGTTTGGGACGCAAAGCTAGGCTATGTTAGAAATCAGTTATCCAGGATGGGAGCGGCTGATTTGCATGCTCTGCATCAAAAAGCTAGGCTCAGAGGAATTATGAAGAAGTTTGCACCTCCCTTTAGCAAATCTCAGGTTTGGGAAGGATGCTTGAATGATGAGAATTCCATTGTGACAGAATAGGACTGGGGAGACCCATGTTCAAATCCCTAGATAGGCATGGAGCTTACTAGGTCACATGAGACCAGTCAGTATCTTTCAGTTTTATAACCTACCTCAGTGGTATTCAAACTTTTTAGAATGGGACCAGCGGTGGCATCCGGGTGGAACGGGCCGGTACGGCGTTCCGCTAGTTCCGCGGACGGGCCCGGGCCGCACTACCTCTCCCAAGGACGGGCGAGCTGTTCCTGGGCCCTCCCTCCCTCCCGTGTGTCCAAATCGCTCTGAAATGGAGCGATTCCAGGCACAGGGAGGCATGGCTGGCCTCCGCCATAGGGGCAGAGGGCTGCCAATCATCCGGGCGTTCCGGTTCCTGGCGTGCCCGGATGACATCACTGAATGGGACCCACTTTTTAGAATGGCACTCGTGTCAGGACCCACTGGAAGTGATGTCATTAACCTAGAAGAGATGCAGTGGCAGGAAGTGACATAATCAAGCAGGAAATGCTGTCATTTTAACGTAATAAAATGATACTCCTGAAATGTAAACTGACATTCTTGGACTGCAGCAATTGTACAGCTATGAAACATCCCTGACAGAAAGCAAGATTAGGATAAAATATTACATAAAAGCACTCAACTAAAAATAAAATTTAAAAAACCCTCACTTGAAAATTCAAACCGTTAACACTCACAAAAGGAATATAAGAGTAAGGTCTGCAATTTCCAAGATGGCTGCTCCCAGCTTTCCGCAACCCACCTGACATCAGGTCGTGACCCACTAAGTGGGTCCTGACCCACAGTTTGAATAACACTGGCCTACCTCATGCAGTTGTTGCAAGGATAGAAAAGGGAGAGTAATCCTGCATACTAATATGAGCATCTTGGAGGAAGAGGAAGATATAAATGCAATAAAATACATAATTCACACATGCACCGCTTCTAAGCACTGCACGAAAGCTGCAATGCGCTCAGAACATTATTTTCTATGAAGTGAATGTGTTCTGTAGCCCAGAACACTGTACTATTCAATCTGTGAGATGGACTCACTTGGTGGGCTGTGACCTGATGTCAGGTGGGTCACAGAAAGCTAGGAGCTTCCATTTTGGAAGCTGCAGACCTTACTCTTGTTATATTCCTTTTGTGAGTGTTAACAGTTTGAATTTACAAGTGATAGTTTTTGAAAAATTTTGTTTTTAGTTCACTGCTTTTCCATTGTATTTTGTCCTAATCTCGCTTTCTGTCAGGGATGTTTCATGTTTGTGCAATTGCTGCAGTCCAAGAATTCCAGTTTGCATTCCTGGGCAAGCTTTACCTTGGGCCCTCCCACCTGCCTCTGCCTCCCAACTGCTCAAAATAGGCCTTCTGGAAGCAGTTTGCGATGACGTCATCATGTCACCACCAACTATTTCCTGGTGCCACACGTGACACCACAAGCGTTTTTCTTGGTGAGTTGGGGTCAGTTTGATTAACTGATCTACAGTTAATCAAAGAATGCCCCACATTGGGCCCCACTGTTCCTACAGCTGGCCCTGACCATGAATGCCCGTGTTCTCATTAACATTGTTCAAATCCTTACCACTGCGAAAATGGTCTCGCATTTACAGGTTGCTATAAGCATGCAAGCTTACAGTGAAATGGAGTCAGCCTACGGGCAGCCTGAATGCTTAAAAAGCTACATTGAGTGTTAACAAAACAAAGTTCTGTTAGTGTTCAATCTAGTTTTCCCCCCCAAATATACAGGGCATTTCACTTCTTCAATATTAAGTATAGCTATATAAAAATAAAGCTACCAAAAATTGAAAATAAGCCAAAATAGCAGCAATTGTGTAAATTGGGCCTTGGAATGAGTTATTCATACTCACGATGGATGTAATGCTTCCAGCCATTTAAAGAAAGAAGACAGGTCCAAATGCATAATTTATGATTCCCTGTGAAATAAGTTCAGTGTACTACTCAGCAGTTCCCTGAATTTAATGTCTTAAACAAAAGACAAAAATGTACAAAGTAAATCTGCCAGCACAGTTCTCAGAGCATTTAGCTCTTACTAGCACAGCTTTTGTTTTCATATGAAAAGATCTCTACAACTGTCAAAAATGGTTTTCCGTATATAGAGATTATGTACACTATTCCCCCTGTATTTCACCTGAAATTTGCTAAACTTCAGCTGCAAAGGAACAGGTCTCCAAACAGGTTCAGAGACAGTATGCAATGCCAACAAAAACAAATGTAACTCAAGAGCTAATACAGAGAAAGGGCCCAGAGACATAATATCAATACTATTGTTACTTCTGGGTGTTGATTTTAGAAATGCATTTATCTTCATTTGAAGTACCCTGCAATGACCCTCTTGCAGGGTTTATCTGTCACAATTGGAGCAATCTAGAGAAAACATTAATTACTATTGATATTCTGTAGTTTTACACTGTATATTCATCCCATAGGAAATTTAGCAGCAGAAAAAAGTACAGAATGAGCTAGTACTGAGTTATTCATGACACACATCCACTCCTTGTGATATTTCTAGCCTCACTGATGGTCAAAGGCTGGTTCCTTAGATCTTCCTCAATGTGTTTGAGCCACGTTTGGTGCTGCCCATTGAACCCTCCAGTAAGATGGTCACTCTTGCAAGAGGAGCTTGTATGGCAGTCAATTGCTCTTCATTCTGCAGATGTGGCCAAAGCATTGCAGTCTGAGTTTCTGGATTTGTTCTTCGACTGATGGTTGATGATTGCACCTTATCCGAACTGTCTCGTTACAATGGCGATTATGAAGACACAGGATCTGTCTCAAGGATCACATTTGGAAGACCTCAAGCTTGTTCATGTCTGATCTGAGCAGAGTCTGTGTTTCTGATCCATTTAGGAGAATCAGTGTTTGGAAAAGGGGAATTTTAGTCTTGATGGAGATACTGACCTTCTTCCAGAGGCACCATTTGAGCGAGGCAAATGCTAGCCTCACAGCTGGCCAATCCTGCTGTGGTGATGGATGCCAAATTTTTCTCCTGTATCAGCGATCCCAGATATATGAATTCTTGAACCTGCTGATTTGGACTCCATCAAGGTGAACATTAGTCTGTGATCATAACTTTGGTCTTATCCACATTGATTCATATGCCGTAGGATTGGGCAATGTGGTAAATGATGTTGACGACCTCTGCATCTCTGCCGGTAAATATGACACTTTCATCTGCGAGCATCAGGTCAGCCAGGAAGCAGTTTATGTTGTCCTGACCTCCATGCCTGTCCTCAAATGTTTTCCACATATTGCCATTAATCACAATACTGAAAAGCAAGGGAGAAGCAAGATCTCCTTGGCAAACTCCAGTTTGGATGGGAAAGCCATTGAATAGTTCATTTTTTGATTCACATGCTTCTCATTGAGCCACTGTATAATGCTTGGAGAAGTTAAAAGATCTTCAGTGGCACATGCTCATCCTCCAACGCCCTTCCTACAGGGCGGCCCAGTGAACACTTCAAATGCAAATTTTAAGTAAATGAAGATGATGATGTTTTGCTTCACATACAATTAATGAATAGAAATCTGTGCAGCCATAATGTAGCCTGTCTGCTCTTCTCAGCTGGTCTGTTCACTGTGTTTCTGGAGTCTTGATGGAATGATTCCCATAAATATCTTGCCGATGATTGAAAGGAAGCCAATGCCATAGTGGTTCTTGCATTCTTGGTTACTGCCTTTTTTCAGGATTGGCACAATGGTTTTTTCCATGGTGGTGGGATGCATGTAGGAGGACATGGAGCTGCAGCAGCAGGATGTCTGCCGCAGCTTAAATCATTTCAGCAGTGACTTGACCAAACACTTTTCCGTTCTTCAAATGTAGATCTTAGCTTCATTGATTGTTGGCGCAACAATGATGATGGATTCTCAGGTGGGTCAATGGGTGGTGGCTCTGGTGGTGGTACCTGGGGCAGGGTATGGTTGTTGGAAGAATTCTTTCTGTCACTGCAGGGTGGAAGAATTTTCTATCCTATTCACCAGGGAGCTCACAAAGGTGCTGTCCGCTTTCTTGATCCTGTCATTGGTTGATTCTGTATTACCATTCAGACTGATACAGGTATTCATGCCTAGATGCTGCAAAACCATGTTGGCTATTCCAGGAAGCTTCCAGTTACACCTTTATCTACTGCCTGACCTCTTTGTTCAGTTTCCAGTTTTGTTTGAAGTCAATATGTGTGACTCATTTCCTTTGTCCACCAAATCACTCGTCCGAAATCCATCGCTGTGTCTGACAGTGGATGGGTGGACTTAGAGCAATGGCACATTCTAGGATGGAATAACCTACCACATTGTAGTCTACTATACAACTGGGAAACATGGCAGCGATTTTTTACCTTTTATCTTACAACATACCAACAATGTGCTAAAATTGTCAAGGCACCGCATCAATGGTTTGACAACTGAAGAGGCAAACCATACTGCTTGTGGGAGGCTCACAACCCCCAATGGCCCTACTAATAAATGACCGCCCAATAAATAACACTCCTCCAAACTCCAGTAGCACACCTGCGACCATTTGTGACACACCAATGTGCCATAGCACAATGGTTGAAAAATAGCAGCTATATTGTGTAGCCCAAAGCTTCACAATCTTTTCAGTCCCGTGACCTCCTTCATTGCCAGGTAGCATCTGAGATGCCTTGTGGCAACCAAGTAACACCCAAAATGCCTTGTGGTGCCATAGCTGCTGCTGGCCTACAAGCCATGAAAAGAAGGAATTTCTTACCGAGAATTCCAGTTCTGGGAGATGAAGGGTGGTATTTGTGACATCTGGGAAGCCCCTCCCCTCAGGAAAGGCTGGACCGGTCTCCAAAGTAACAGGCTCCTCCTTGGGGCGTCCCTCTGTTCCCCAGATCAGATTCAGAAAACAGGAAATGCCGGCAACAACACATCCAGCGACGACCTCCAAGCTACTCAGGTGCTGGTCCGTTGCAGAAAGGTGCTCCAGAAACAAATCCACTCGAACAGAACAGAGTGCCAAAAACCACATGGCACTCGGACAACACCCCCCCCCGTAACAAAACCCTGGGGCCAACACTATCGTACTGTGCGCCTAGGCAAACTGTGCTATGTACATGAACCTGACACCCCCTGAACCTGTGGCGGGCCAAATGCCACCCTTCCTCTCCCAGAACTGGAATTCTCTGTAAGAAATTCCTTCTTTCTCTGGAGGAGGAAGGGTGTCATTCATGACATCTGGGACATATCAGAGCCATGCAGATGGGTGGGAGCAGCGAGGGGCTCACTCAATCCCGCACCACCTGTTGCAACACCCTACGCCCCACTGTGGTGTCGGATGATGTGGCTATGCCTTGCAAAGGTATGCTCGGAGGCACAGGTGGCCGCTCTGCAAATCTCCCCAAGGGAAGCATATCCATCGAACGCTGCTGAAGTGGCAGTGCTCCTCAATGGGCCATGATACCTTCTGGAGGATCCCTCCCCTGAGCCCTGTAGGCCAATTCTATACATGATCTCAGCTATCTTGCCAGCAACGTGGCAGACGCCTTATGCCCCTGGTTGGACCCCTTGAAGGTGACAAAGAGAGCCTCAGAACACCTGAAGTCCCTGGTCCTTTCCATATAAAAATGGAGGGCCCTCCTAACATCCAAGGTGTGCCAAACCTTTTCCCTGGGATGAGATGGCTTAGGGCAGAACGAAGGAAGAATCAATTCTTGTGCCTGGTGAAAAAGAGTATTCACCTTTGGCACAAAGGCAGGTATGTACTCTAACCTGAGTACAACCCTGTCCTTGTGAAAGATACATAACCTGAGGTGAGTGGACAGTGCCCCCAGCTCTGACACCCTTCGTGCCAAAGTGATGGCCACCAGGAAAAGGGTTTTAAATGTCAGCTCCCTGAGAGGAACCCTCGCCATGGGCTCAAACGGTGGCTTGGTGAGTGCCACCAGCACCCTATTCACGTCCCAGCTCGGGAACTTGTGAACCACGAGTGGATTCCAAAGAGCTACCCGCCTCAGGAACCTCTTCACGTGTGGGTGAGTGGCAAGGGAAACCCCAGACCTGGCCCCCAGGATACTGCTCAAAGCTGCCACCTGCCTTTTCAGGGTGTTGGTAGCCAGCCCTTTTTGCAGCCCATCTTGCAAAAAGGCCAGGACCTGCTTAACTTTGGCCCATAAGAGTACCACTCCCTTGGAAGTTGCCCACCCACAGAATGTGCGCCATGTGGTGTTGTACACTCTGTTGGTGGACTTCCTTCATGAGGCCAGAAGAGTCTCCGTCACACTATCTGAGTAGCCAAGTTGGGACAACAGGCCCCATTCAACCAGCAGGCTGTCAGCTTGAACATTTGCGGTTGTGGGTGAAGAGTTGGTCCTTGTCGCAGCAGGTCTGCCCTGACCAGGAGCATCCAGGGGTCCTGGTCCGCCAGTTGCAACAGCTCTGGAAACCAAGGGTGGCATGGCCAGTGTGGGAAGGCATACAGTAGACCCCAAGGCCAGGGGCTCAGCAATGCGTCCACTGCCTCTGCTCCCTGCTGTGTTCCTCTTGTGAAGAACTGACTTACTTGAGCATTTTCGCTTGATACGAAGAGGTCTACTAGTGGAGTGCCAAAGCATTCCGTCACCAGAGGAAGAACTGTGGGTAGAGCTGCCACTTGGTCTCTGCCAGCTGTCGCCAGCTCAGCCAATCCGCTATGGTGTTGGAGAGGCTGGCCAGGTGTTCCACTCTCAGTACTTCCAAGTTTGACTCTGCCCACCGGAACAGCTCCATCGCCTCCCTGTGTAGGGTGCGGGACCGCAGGCCTCCCTGTTTGTTTATAAAGGCTTTTGCGGTGACATTGTCTTTACCAACACTTGGCGACCCCGGAGAAGGTGTGCAAAGCTCAGGAGGGCCAATCTTATCACCCCTCCAGCAAGTTGATGTGGGCAGTTTTCTCTGACTCCTTCCACATCCCTTGGGCTAGTGCCCCCTCTGTGTGCGCTCCCTATCCCAGCAGACTGGCAAGTGTTGTTACCACCACCCAGTCCTGGTAGCGAAATGGGGAGCCCTCAGACAGCTGCCGCTTGTCCAGCCACCAGAGCAATTCCTGTCTCATCTTGCTTGGTAATGGGACCCTCTGATGCCGGCATCTCTCTATGAGACCCTGGTAAGAAACAAGGAGGTCCTGCAATGCCCTGGAATGCAGGCGTGCCCATCTCACAATGTCCAGGCAGGAGACTATCATGCCCATCAATCTGGCCAGCAGCATGACATCCCGAGAAGCCTCCCTGAGGACCAGGGTTAACAGACTCCAGAGCTTGCCCTGTTGTTCCTCAGATAGGGATAGAGTGGATGTCCCTGTGTCCAACAGCAGACAGAGAGATGCTCCAGGCATCGGGTGGGCTGGAGCGAACTCTTGGCCATGTTCACTACGAAACCTGCCTGTTGGAGAGTCCTGACCGTCAACTGCACATCCCAACTGGCCCACTCCTCCATGGGGGCCCTGATCAACAGGTCATTGAGATACAGGTACAGGAAGACCCCCTGCATCCGCAGATGGGCCACCAGGGCTACTAGCATCTTTGTAAAGACCCTGGGGGCAGCTGTCAGACTGAAAGGGAGGGCACAGTATTGGAAGTGGCTGGATCCATAGTAGAATCTGAGGAAGCGGCAGTGGGAGGGTAGGATTGGGACATGAAGGTAGGCTTCGGAGAGGTCTATGAAGGCAAGGAAGTCCCCCTCTTCCAGGGCGACCATGATAAACTTCCACATTTCCATCCAGAACTTGCGCTTGGCTAGGAAGCAGTTCAACTACTTTAAATCCAGGATGGCGCAGACATCCCCATTCTTCTTCGGGACCAGGAAGAATACTGAGTAAACCCCTGGCCCCTCTGCCTGCGTGGCCCAGCCTCTATTACGTTAATATCTAACAGGATCTGGATGGCATTGAGCATCCTCTGATGCTTCAACTTTTCCCTAGAGATGGGGACCTTCCAGAAGCAGTTCTGTGGTTTCTTTCGAAACTCCAGCTTGTATCCCTTGGCCACTGTCTCCAACACCCAGGAGTCTATGGTGAATTGACTCCACTGGGTCGCAAAGTGTTGGAGATGGCCCCCTATCAGGATGTGGCTCTGTGTCCTGGCGTCAGGAAGGCCACAGAGACTTGTTAGCTCTGGAGGAGCTGGAGGAGTTGCCCCCCACCTGGTGTCTGCCTCTGGGGAAAGATCTGGACTTATTCCAGCGGCCTTTGCACTGGTTGCTCTCCCTCCCTTGAAAACTTCGTCTTTGACCATGAAAGGAAGGAGATGAGACGCCTCTGCCCCTGCTCTGATCCTTCCAAGTAGTGGGGAGCACTTTGTGCTTGTTGCGACTCTCGATAAGGAGAGGGTTGAAGGCCTGGCCGAACAGCTTGGAGCTGGAGAAGGGCACTGAAACCAGCCTGGCTTGGGAGCCCTGGTCTACTTCCCACTGGCGAAGCCAAATGTTGTTCCTCGCCATGACGTTAGCTGCCAGGGCCTTGGCATTGAACTGGATAGAGTCCAGTGAAGAGTCAGCTGTGAATGCCACAGCCAGGGATATCTTTTTGAGGGTATTGTGAGCGGCACTGGACAGCTTGCAGTCAGTTTTAACCAGATCTTCCACCCAAGCCAGGATTCCTCTGGCCATGATGGAGTTTGCAGCAGAAGCTTTAAGGGCCAGTGCTGAGGCCTCAAAGACCCTTTTGAGGGCCGCTTCCACTCTCCTGTCACAGGGGTCCTCCACCCTCTGATGGAAAAACCGCGGCCAACGAGAGTGCCGCTACTGGTTGGTCCACGCTGGGAGCCTTGTGCAAGTGTGAGATGTCCTCAGGCAGATTGTAGAGTTTGCTGACCACTCAGGGTTCTGTTGGGTGTTTTCCACTCAGATTCCATCACTCCCTTAAATGGTTGAGGGAAGGGCACTACAGCGGGCTTAGAAATCCCTCTAGGGGAGAGAAACCAGGCAGCAGACTTCTCGGGCTGTGCCTCCGGGTCCCCGGAGGCTTGGTCAAGTTTTAAAGTCTGGATTGCCTTATTTAGAAGCCGAGGAACCATCTCGACTGGGAAGAGCCTATCTCCCGACTCCTCGCCATCCATGTCTTGCTCACCAGACAGCTCCCCTTCCTCCCTGGAGCTCTTGGAGGACTCTGGGGTCTCAGACTGCCATGGGTCAGATAAGGCAGGCTCCGTGCATTTCCCTTTGCCGCTGCCTCTTGGTTTTGATCTGCGAGGCCTTTGCCTGCAGCCCTGCTTCTTAGGTTTCTTAAGGGGTGGTGTCCTCTCCGGGCTGGTGGAGTCTGAGGCAGAAACACTGGAAGTGGGTGATGGAGTGCACTCCCTGGTCCTCTTGCCCCCTTGCTTGGTCTGGTATAGCTGAGGGGTGGCCTCAGACATGACCTTCCTGACCAGATCCTCTAGCTGGGCATGGGACCCCAGGACTGATGGGGCCCAGGGGTAGGAGCTTGCTGGCCCGTGCCACTAGGGCTTGCCTGGTCACCTGGTTGTTGGCAGGGGGCCTCACCCATGGACTGTGCTGGGTCGGCCATGGCAGGTCTGGGTCTCCTGGTGCTTGAGAGGACATGGAGAAAAAACCCAAGGAGCCCCCAAACAGAACCTGTTTGCCTTGCCACACTGCAAAGGCGGGGCAAGCAAAGCGAGGCAGGCTAAGGGCGGAGGATGCAGTCCAAGGAGGCGGGGGAAGCTGGGGGCCCTGCAGGCTTTTTTGGTGGGAAAGCAGGCCTTACCACTTCACCAAGATGGCGCTGCCTGTTCTACGCTGAAGGCGCGAGTTGGGGGCCTCCTGTGTCAGCCGCCGCTGATGCCTGTTCCGCAGCTCTTCCTATCTGTATAGCGAAAGAGCAGAGAGCATGTGGGAGGCACGATCTGGGGCATCCCGCGCAAATGCTGTACCCCGCTGCCAACCTCTCCCCTTTGTTTCAGGTCTCTGTTGTCCCTGTGGAGTGCCCAGGAGCGGGGGGGGCAAAGAGCCGGGCAGGCGCGTGCTAGGGCCTCCCGGTAAAGAGCGCTTCCTCATGCTCGTGACTGCCATGTAGTAGCGGTTCAGTGGCAGAGAATGGCAGCACCCCGAGGAAGGACCGGGAGACGTGAGCTGGGGCCTCCCGGTAAGGCTGCTGTTCCTCCTGCCGGGAGAGCGGCACTGACTGCGGCGGAGCTGCGGCTATTTTTAAGCAGCCGGGAGGCGTGTGCTGGGGTCTCACAGCAGCGTTGGCTGATGCTGCTGACTGTGACTTGGAGGGAGACTGGGAGGTGAGGGGGGGGCCTCCTGTCCCTGATCCGTGAAGCTGAGTGCACGGCGGAGCGGTAGATCTCAGTGCGGAAGAGCCGTGCTGCGTTCTTCTCCCAACCGGCTCAGTTGCCAGCAATAGCCTCGAACCCGGTCCAGTAAAGGAAGAGGAGCCAAAAAGGTTGTTTTTTTTAAACACGAAGACCAGACACAACTGTTCTCCTGAAAGGCTGAACCGGTCTGGGGAACGGAGGGACGCCCCAAGGAGGAGCCTGTTACTTTGGAGACCAGTCCAGCCTTTCCTGAGGGGAGGGGCTTCCCAGATGTCACGAGTGACACCCTTCCTCCTCCAGAGAAAATAGGGTTGCAACCCACTGATCTCAGCTACACAAGACCCACATGTTTTCCAGCTTGGTTGTACCCTTATGGTACCATCATCGTATATGCACTCTGTCATTAACAGAAATGTTATGCAGCGCATGACTGTACAAATGAAGTTTGAAACCTTTTTTGATCAGTGTAAATACATTTGCATTTTTTATAAGATTAATAATTACAACTGCATCTTCTGGTACATTAAAATAAATGCACCAAAGCAATAAGTCTCTCTTGCCCAATGTATCTTTCTATGAGAAAATAAAATGTTGAAATAGGTATAGTCAGTTTGACTAGAAAGATTTGTTTGCTTCTGTGATTGACACAACTAAAACAGCTGAAAACAAAAGAGTCTAGGTTCTATTTGGAAACAGATAATGAACTCCTGTCACAATGAAATGACCACATCACTGAAATTCTACATTATCACTTCTCTGCCATACAATGATGAGTCATCTTGTCTGCGTCTGTGATGCACAGACTAGAAAAAAAATTAGTAGAATACAAAATAAAGGTGCACTTTCCTAATTGTAGCTAAAAGCAATAATTTCCTCAATAAATTGCTTTATGAACTTTTTAGTTGAAAAGCAGTATATAAATATATATTGATAATAAATACAAAATATAGTATTAAAAAACATCTACAATGTAAGGCAGTCACCATTCCTATATTCCTGTAGAATATTCTATTCTATTCTTCTATAAACTACAACTCTCATTACTTCTCATCTTCTTCAGTATGTGAAAAAGGTCTACGTTTAGGAATGCACACACCAAATGAAGAAATAAGCCAACATGTGACATAGTAGAGTTTGATTGCTTAAATCTGTGCAAACCTTCAGTTTTCTGCAGTCCATGGAGACAAAAGCCAAAAGTTGAGAACTGGAAGCTATTGAGCTTTCAGAAACATTTTCTGAGTAGAGAAAGAAGCTAGAAATACTAGTATTGTTCGAGGTGATATTTCTTGTTTAAACCAAGTGGTATAGGCTTCATGTTGCAAATGTTTTCACATTTACTATGACACTACAAAAGAGTTCAATATTGGTTTAAAGTTTAACTTTATATCAAACTTTACCAATACACTTTAATGAGGTAGGCTGGAGAATGGCACTTTGAGAAGCCGTTTGACAGAGGAACTTTCTTGTGGAATATACACTTATCCTACTGTTATCTCTGGTAAGCAGGCATTGCATATTTTATATGGCTTCTTTTGGTTTTCCCATCATGGCCATGGCTATGCACTACTGAGCGCACTGTCAATAAATAAATAAATAAACAAATAAACAAATAAATAAATAAATAAATAAATAAATAAATGCTTTTCTACACTTTTTAAAAAATGGCCAGCAGCAGAACACAGGTTCCGCTGCTGGCAAAGCCCATTGAATTGGGCTGTCCATTACTGTTATGAGCATTAGGTGAAAAGCATTCAACTGCCTTTGAAGACAGTTTAAAAACTATAATTAGCACTGAATTCGGAGGCCCATGTGGAGATGGTGGTGACTGATTCATTTCCAAACACAATTCAAAGTGCTGGTGGTTTTGACCTTTAAAGCCCCCTCTCTGAATTAAGAACATATTCCTCCCAATTGGTCTTTATCCAGCTTCCCAGTGATGATAGTTCTCTTCCCAGTGGTGGTCCTCTTATATTTAACAGGGGGAGAGTAATTGTCCCTATTCATCCCTGCACAGTGTTTTTTCTAGTGGCTGTTGCTGGTGATGGTCTGCATTTTTTTTAGATTGTGGGCCCTGTTGGGACAGGGAGCTATTTAACTTTATTAGCCGGTAAACTGCTTTGTGAACTTTGTGTTGAAAAGTGGTATATATAAACACTGTTTGTGGATGGATGGATGGATGGATGGATGGATGGATGGATGGATGGATGG
>JAJKFI010000008.1:9193511-9224887 GCA_029204185.1 Lerista edwardsae | reverse complement strand
TGGATGGATGGATGGATGGATGGATGGATGGATGGATGGATGGATGGATCTGTGTCATTAAGGCATGTAGGTGGCAGTCACAGATGCCTACTCTAGGTAAAGGAATATTTGTTCCTTACCTTGGGGCTGGATTGCAGCTGCATTAGCGCTGGATGTGTGGATAGGATTGGGCCTTAAGACATCTTTATTCTGGGTTGCTTTTGTCCTTTAAAAATTGTTAGGTAGATTGTTAGGCTGCTGTTTTGTATTTATTATCTCTATTTTGATTGTACTGATTGGTGGTTTTATTGTTTATAAAAAATAACTGTTGGCCACTTTGATTACCCATATAAAAAGGCAGTATATAAATGTTTTCTACATAGGCAGAGAAGCTGAGAATGACAGGTGTACATAAGGCCCACCAAGAGTAGTGTCCAAATCAGTGGAAAACATAAGCCATGAGAAGAAGTCACAAGATAAAGAATCTGTAAAAAAATGAGCTATAAACAAACACCAGTGACTTTTTCTGCCAATCTACATCAATAGGCCTGAAAAACTACTTCCAATTTGTAAGTACTAATAAAAATTTTAAAACAACATCAGATGATTGGCTTCAAGTACTATAAAACCAGAACAGCAACTTTCTATGGAATATATCAGCTGAAAAGAACAAATGCATGAGTTCCACTGATACCATGTTTTTGGTGAACTATATCTTTTTTCCCCCAAAGTGTTACAAGTTGCCACATTCTGCATCCACTTCAAATGCCCCATGCCACAGAACTCCCACCATATAGAAGCTAAAGAAGTTATTGCATAATGGGAAAAAGCCCGTGTTGCCTAAATGCATCCAAAGCAGAGTCTGAACATGCAAAAACATGCATTTTTCACTGACTCGTATACAATCCAGTCACGTGTGTAAATGACTCAGGTGTGACTCAAGACTGGGGTCCACTGATCCAAAATGAGTCAGGGCTTTTAGGGACATGAATACTTGTACCTCTAGCCCTACATATTTCATTATCTGATTTGAGCTTTGCTCTGCTACAGATTATCTCCAACTCCAGAATTAAAAACAGCCAAACTAATCTTTTTTCAAAGAACCAATTTGAATTAATGAAACCATAAGAGGAATCTCTGAAACAGGAGAAAGATCAATAATTAAAGTGACAGAAAGAAAATGGGGATAACAATCAATAATGAAGTTCCATGTGAAAGCAACTGTTAATTCAGGCTACATTTTACTTAAAGGTTTTAAGAGAATGAAGCCTGCTATACAAAGTGCTTAAATCAATTATTAAAACAAGAAGTGCGTTGTAAGAATTTCTCTTTTTCAGTGGTTCAGGTTTCTGAATAAGTAGGGTAAATATAGACCAGTTTCTACTGAGCAGCAAGCCATTAAGATCAATGTTTATCTCCATGATACCAACATTAAATTTAGATCATTTTTTAAATAATGTATGCTTTTATAAAGTCAAATATTTGATAGGAAAGAGGCTGCAAAGTTATACAATTTATTATTCATCCTGCAAGGCTTTTATAGCCAAAGGATACAGCAGAAATTCAAAAGTGTAATTATCTGCTCTGTGAAGAATTCATGTGTAATACATTTATGCACATGACAAACAAGTTTCTATAATCAGACAAATTACACTAAATTACTAGAGAAAAGTGCTCAATATTCAATACCTCTTTAACACCATTTACAGCCCAATCCTATGCATACATACTCAGAAATAAGCTCCACTGCGTTCGGCGGGGCATGCTCCCAGGAAAGTTTGGATAGGATAGCAGCCTTAAAGGGCAATGAACAAAATTTCTGCTTACATCATTCACCTTCTAGAACGAACGTAATAAAAGTCAAGGCCAATGAATGCATAGTGTAATGAGAAGCCATTATACAAAACACAGAAAGATGACTCTATTATACAAAACACAGAAAGATGACTCTATTTCCGATGGTGTACCAAGTTCATCTGGTACCTGGGGCCCTTAAATGTTTGGTAGCCCCACCATGACAAAATTATTTCCAGTAATAATGACATAACATGAATAATAATGGCCAGAGAAGCTCAGATAGTGAATGTTTTCTTTTACTGAACTATCAGTGTCTGAAATAAATATACTAGGTTTGTTAGTTTGTATACTGTTTGTGTAAACTTGTAACTTTGTATGTACAGAATAATCATACCAATAAACAACTGAAAAATAAGTTTAAAAGAAATAAAGTTTTCTTCTTGAAAAAGTTTAAACATCTAGGGGCAGCCTCTCAAACACCCCTCTGCAGGCTGGGACACAGGGCCACCCCTCCTGCCCACCTTCTTTAAACGCCACTGCCTACATCCTATCTTGCACGGTAGGAAAAATATTGCATTTCAGACTGACAGAGTGTGGTAATAAAAGCCAATTCATATATGCATGTTCATCACACAGTGACCTAATTGTCAAACTGTTAGGCATAGATTCTGACTCCAAATTTATGGTTCAAGAAAAAGGTTTATTTGCAAACACGGGTGACAAGGGAAAAAACAAACAATCCAAGCCCAAGCCACACCCTGGACTACTTGGTTTAACAATGTATACCCCTGAGGCGTATTTCCCCCCCCCTTTGCCCTTATTGGTCCAGTCCCAACCAATCAACAGTATCTAAACTGAATATTTTAGATGTTCCCCTCCCTAACTCCTTGATATGTGCCCCCTCCTTCGTACATACTTCTACACCCAACGTATGTTCATGCAAATCTGGAATTAATTAGTTAGGGGTACGGCTTAATATTTATGAGAGCTATTTACGCAGACTCAGTTCACTGAGCTTCAAGGCTGCAGCTTGCTTGCTGTGAAATGTTACTCTTATCTGGCTTTGTTAGGTTTCGTTTCTCCGTATCAGCTTTAGGAATGCATACTGCCCCTTCTTCTGTAATTTCCCACCCTGCCAATTTATCTGGCTAGTTAGGCCTTGGCCTGAAAACACAAGCTGCTTCTCCCAAATTACAGGCTTTATGTCTTAACCCCAGTGTTCCAAAATCACGAATCAATATTCAGGTTTTTTTCATTCTCCACAAAACCATATATAAAATAATTCAATTAAAAAGGATACTCTTTGGGGGAGATACAAGGTGGTGTGAAAATTGTTTTTACTGATTGAATCTGCAGTGCTTGTTTCATGCAGTGCTTTTATTTCATGTATATGAGAATCGGTCCCAAGAAAGTTACAAAATTCTTGACGACTAATACGCACAATGTGGGTTCCAGCTACCAAGAAACTGCCCAGCTACATCAGGAGCATTTGGGGCAGGAATGATGGGGTGAATTATGCCTTTGGGGCACATTGCCTAACATAAAATAAAAATTTAACTTTCTAGATAAATATTACAGGGCAGCCACACAATTAAAGACATAGGACTGAGTTTAAGAAGCTTACCCCTGTTGCACAATGCAATATCATCATGCAAACATGACCTGGCAACACATGGCTTAAACTCTGTACCTATCTCATCAACTCTCTGATTTCACTTAGATCACTTGTTACTTTTAAGTACAAAAGTGC
Source organism: Lerista edwardsae (assembly GCA_029204185.1). Classification (NCBI taxonomy): domain Eukaryota; kingdom Metazoa; phylum Chordata; class Lepidosauria; order Squamata; family Scincidae; genus Lerista; species Lerista edwardsae. The sequence continues at coordinate 9,221,361 of JAJKFI010000008.1, read as the reverse complement.
TTTTTCAATATTTACTTTTGGATGTGGCCATCTATGAACATTTCAACTTACATTTGGAAGCTAGAGCCAAAGTTACAGCCTTAAACTTTACCATGTGTATCCACTGGCAGATAAAATTTCTGATTCAGGAATCAATGTATTGTGTATTCTGAAGCATGGCAAATATGCATGCTCTTAGACCTCAACATACTAATTACTTCATCATACTAATACAAATATAAAGGAATGAATATGCATGAGAGGGGGATCAACTTATCTCAAGAAACTTGAAAGCTTGGATTCTTGTTCAGTGCATTCTTTTCATAATTTCCAGTGTGTGTGTGTGGGGGGGGGGGGACAATGGCACACAACTTACAAAAATAAGTTTTAAATTGAATTAAATTTTGCTTTCAAAATTGCTGTCAAGTTCTGCTCCTTTACCAAGGCTCCTACAGGCAAAACATGGTGCAATACAGAAGTAGTATGCATTAATGTAGTTATAATGCACATTAACAGATCTACAATTCCCCTTTTATTCATACTGGGTCATCAAACATTCATCAGACAGAAGTAAAACTTCCACAATCTCAATATCCATTAACCCATCCTTTAAAAAACTCCAATTACAAGAAAAATTGAGTTCAATAGTATCAATACATCATTCATAATGAGTTTGTGGGATTCTTTGCCACAAAATGTGGCCACTGCCAGTAGTTTGAATGGCTTTAAAAGGAGATTGGACAAATTCATGGAAGATGGGTCTGCCCATGACTAGTAGTCATGAAGGTTATGCACTAACTCCATACCTTTAGCAGCAGTGTGTGCCTCTGAATGCCATTTGTAGGGGAGCAATGGCAGGAGATAATATTCCTTTCTTTCCAGCTTGTGGGCTTCCCAGAGGTAGCTGAAGGGAAATTGGATGCTGGACTGGGTGGGCTTTTGATCTGCAGCACAATTTTTCTCATGTTGTTCTCATTCAGAAAAGCCACAAAATTGCAATCATTTAAAAAGTATTCAATTTGTTTTGTTTACACCTTCATGCCAGTGGTGTCATCCAAATGATTTAGGAACAGATATTCACTTTTGATTGGCACTTGTCAGGGTCCGCCCACCAGAAGTGACATCATATGCTGGAAGTGAAGTCGTGGCAGGAAGTGAGGTCATAGCCGGAAGTGAGGTCATGATTGTGGCCATGGATGTGATCATGTTTGTAATAACTCCAGCTTGTGGTTAGTGTTGATTTAATCTCTATTGCTTTGCTTTCTAGAGATGTGTATATGCATATTTTGCTTCAACTGTTCCCTGGTTAAATAGCAGACTAGACTGGACTAGATTGTGAGCCCTTTTGGGACAGGGAGCCATTTAACTTTAATGTTAAATGCAAGGAGCCGGCAAGGAGCAGGAGGGGGAACGGGCACCCACCGGGCTGCGCAACCACGTGGGTGCCCGACCGAGCGCCGGGCCAGCTGGCTGGCAAGGAGCAGGAGGGGGAACGGGTGACCAAAAAAAGACCGCGTGGGGGCTGGGGCTGGGGGGCGGCTGCAGGAGGAACCGGGACGCTGGATCTGTGTGGCTGGAGGGAGCGGGAGCCCCAGGCAGCCTACCTTCTCATGCTTGCTGCCTTATTCCTGGGTCTCCCTTGCTGCTGCTCCTGCTGCTGCTGCTGCCGCCGCCTCCAGTCCTCTCGCTCTGCTGCTGCCACTGCTGCCGCCACCACCACCATGCTGCCGGCCTGCCTCCTCACAGAAAGTGCAGGCAACGGCTGCGGGTGTGCACCACGCATGCGCAGCTGCTGAGCCAACCAGACGACGGGGCCAGCTTTGAGTGGGCGGGGCCAGCTCATCTTCTAGGAACCAGTACTCGCGTAGTGGTGCGTAGTGGGTGCATGACATCACTGCTTCATGCACTCTCCGAGTTGTAATCTTAAAATTAACATATTTGAATGCAATGAAGGAAAAGACTGATTATTAAACAGTCAACTGAAATAAGCATCAAACTCCACTTTTTGCAATTGTACAAAAAGCAACAAAACAAGCATAAGCCTGAAACATCCCAGCAACACCATCTGTTTTAATAATAAAAGCAGAAATGTAAGGATTGTAAAAAATAAGAGCTACATTCTATCACTGTGGTCCTATTTATGCCACAATAAGGTAATTATTATATTTATATACCACCTTTCTCAATAGACAAGGCAGTTTACATAGGCAGGCTGAACATAAATCCATTTTTCAATGAGATTTTTACAAATATTGTTCCATGAGAATCTCATAGAACATCAATTCCTCCAGGTGTTTCCTTTCACAGCTTAGACCTTATCCTGACTGCAGGCTCTTGCACTTTCCAAGCTTTCATAGGCAGCTTCAACCGAACTTCACACAAGTTTCTCAAAGATGTTATCCCTGGTTTTTTTATTTGTTGTGCCAGCTGACTCCTTTACACTCCACCCCACTGCACAGACTATGCCAGAGGCCTCTTGGTCTCCCATTCAAGCAACCAATCTTGCATAGCTTTTTCAGGCACAGCAATAGCTCAACATCTAGAGGAGGCACTTGTAGGAGGCACGGTTTTCTTGTGTGTTAACGTATTTGCAGAATGCAAACTGCATAATTTAAAACTATGCATTGTTGCTGGGCCATATCACATAGACAACTATGCAAGTTGTGATCTGGTCGCACTTTTTGCCAGAAAAGCAAAAACACACAGCAATTCTACTTCAGTCAGCCCTGTGTTTCCAGCAGAATTTTATAGTTTGTGTTAAACTCCTGCACATGCATTCTGTTTGCTGGAAAAGAGGGTGCACACACTGTACCTTGATGCTACTACTCTATCCCCCACAATGCCAAATAAAGCTCTTGAAATATTTGCCTGGTAAGTGATGTTTAGGGGCTGAAGCCAGTACTACTCTCAGACGTTTGCTATTCCTATTCAGTTCAAGGTAGGTGGTTAATAAATCATTATACTAGACATCTTGTTCACTACATACTTTATGTCGCTCAATAACTTCTAAGAGACCGTTCAAACATTGCAAACCATATCTGGAAAGCACTTGTGTGTGGCTAAAAGCATAAAAACCACTGCAGAACATCAAGAGACAGATTTTCTTCCAGAAACTAAGCAGATTAGTTGAAAGAAGGTTGAAAAGGAGCACAGGCGAGTCAAATCCCTTCATGAAGCTTGGAAATCATTTTATATCCCTGTACAAGTGTCTCAGATAAAAATGTACACAAAACAATAACAAAAAGATAAAATGAGTGCGTTCATGTCTGCATGTCATGTTCCGAATCCCCAAAACAAAGGGTTAAAAAGTTCTCCCTGCATCACAATCCAAGTCCAGTATCTCGTTCATTCCCTCAGCTGCTTTTAATATTATATGGCCTTAAGCATGATTTGTAAATCAATTTTAACATACTAAGACCCAACATAAAGGCAGGGAATTGAACTATAGAATGCATACACTGCACAGAAATCCAGGGATCTGAGCATGGAATCTCAGATGAAAATCCCTGGATAAAACTCTGTAATATTGGTGGGCAAAACCAATGGGCTGAAACTACAAGGAAGTTGTTTAGGTTACACAAGAGGAAGAATTTCCTGTCCTACACTGGAACAGCCTTCCTTTTGCAGTTACGGCTCTCCCTCATTGAAGGATTTCAAGTGGACGCTGGATGTGAGTTGCCTGCACTGAGCAAGGTGCTGAACTAGATTACCTCCAGTCCCTTCCAACTCCAACATTCAGTGAAGCCTGGCTGTCCTCAGATATCAACACCACTTTAATTTGGGCAAGATTTTGGCCTCCCGCTTTCCAGGAGTCTGGAACTCTTTGGAAAGAGTTGTTCTTCAGAGGCATTCTCAGTTCTTTTATAAATGCAAGGCAAATGCAGAAACCCTGCCCAGCACCCGTCCTTTGTGAATGCCAGAAAACTAGGAAGACAAGTAAGGTCAGTGGCATCAACAATATTGGTGATCAAGAAGAGACAAAAGTCTGTGTACTCCTGGACAGAAACAAGTCAAAGAGAAAGTCTGCATAGATAAATATCAGAGTCAAATATGCTATAACAAAGGTGGCTGTCCTGAAAAGGTAAAATCTAGGCCCCAATCCATTTCCATCTTGAACTGAAACTGCCTCTTTGCAGCTGGTGGGAAAAGAGCTAATTAGTGAGGCAGGGTGGGGGTAGGATGTGTTTTCTGTTTCTCAGGAGAACTAGGTAGCCTACCACAAAGCAAAACACTTCTTGCTGGCTCAAGGATGCAATCATCAAGAGATATTCCTAACAGATGTGTGGTTTCTGGTTGGGAGAGGTAAAAGCAGTGATTCCAGATAGCCTAGTTGCCTAGCCTTTGTAGAAGTTTCTGAACATTCTGTATTCTGGTTGGCTATTATCAGTGGCGTTGCTAGGGCATTTTGCACCTGGGGCTACTTTACACACACACCCATGGCAATTTTGTTTTGTGTTTTGGGCCATAACTTTTGCTAGCATTAAGATATTACACTCCGAGGGATTTCATTGAATTCCTGATGAAATTCTGCATCCAAAGGTATACAGCATGATGGTATTATTCCTTAAAATCACTATTTTGAAAATCACCATTTGTTCAAAAGAAGTTTTATTTTTGGCTTTTACGGGTTTTTGGCCAAGTAATGGGAGTCAGCTATCCAGCCTAGCTGCTTGGTCTGGCTACCAGAGGAAATGTCCAGAGCCTCGAGGTCTAGTTCCTTGAGGGAGAGGGAACCCAGGGCCTGAAAGGGCTGGTATAAGCCAGTAGGGCAGTAGTTCTCAAACCTTTTAGCACCAGAACGCACTTTTTTGAATGACAATCTGCCCGGAACCCACCAGAAGTGATGTCATGGCTGGAAGTGCCATCATTGTGATGCCAGAGCCTGCTGCTTTCCTGATAAAAGCAATAAAATGGGTTATTTTTCAGCCAAAGTGAATCAGAAAGAGCTTATTTACAACCTTGACACAAGCTAAACCCTGCTTGACACAAGCAATTCCCCTGCTAACCGAGCAAGAGGCACTTTTTCAAGTGGAGCTCCTCTTATATTTAGCAGGGGAACTGTCCCTCTTCACTCCTGCACAGTGTCTTGTCTAGTGGCTGCTGCTCGTGGTGTTCTGCATTTTTTTAGATTGTGAGCCCTTTTGGGACAGGGAGCCATTTAACTTTATTATTAGCCTGTAAACCGCTTTGTGAACTTTGTGTTTAAGAGTGTAGATAAAGAGTGTTGAATGTATATTGTGTATATAAATACCACACAGCCCCCCTTTCCAGCATCCCATCTTCCCATATTTTCAGTATAGCTGCTCTAGGTGCTTCGCAACCCACCTGAAATTGGCTTGCGACCCACTGGTAGGTCCCGACCCACAGTTCGGGAACCACTGCAGTAGGTCATCTTACAGTAGTAGTAATCACTACTTTACAATCATAGTAATCATGATGGTGGCAGTCCTACCATGAGTCAGTACTCTGTGATTTTGTTTAATTGGGTAAGGACTGTGCCTTGTGGTCTTAAGGTACACTATGCCCCCCTGAGATTTCAAGGAACAGAGGAACTCATACCTAAGAACTAAAATTGGGCATGTAGCTCCTGGGCCACTAGGAATTAGGACTGTGGTGCCAGAAACAATCCAATAAGGGCTGGATGTCTGGTTGAGGGCCCGGTCCTTACAACAGCGGCTTAGTTTTAGTATAGTACTTTTGAACAAAACAGGGGAGACAGAAAAATGGAATAGAAACTCTGGCAGAACAAATATAAAGTAACAGTAAGGCAGACTAGATAGTTAATATGATAACATTATATGCAACATAAATAAAGAGAATTTTCTACAGACAATACAATAAAGTGCTTTTATTTCTAAATCTAGACACAGAGCCTAGCAGCAATGTTCACAGCAACACTTTAAGCTGCAGCGTTCACAGGAGTAACTTCATTATGGCTGAACCAGCAGATGGACCAAGTCACAAATCCATTTTTCAGATGCATGAATCCCAGTTATGATATGCAAGATTGCTTCCCAGAGGGACCTACTAAACCGAGCTTTCACTGGATGGCAGAGACTTAAAATACAAAGGAATTTGTGCATTAATATTGCCTAGATTATTAAGGCTGTAATCCTATGCATGATTGGCAGTAAGTACTACTGCATTTGACAGGACTTACTTCTGAGTAGGCATACTTAGGATTGCACTGTGAGATTGTTTTTACTGTCAGTTTTTGTAAGCCACTTTAAGAGCTCCTTATGGCTATAAAACAGAACATAAAAAGTACTGTGTGTCACAGAAGCCAAATCAAAGCTATATTGTAACAGATAAGATGCTTACTTGCTTTTGTTCAAGCTTTGGAAACACACACACAGAAAATAATGCATGGATTTTGTTACAATTTAGTTTCAGTTAATTTTTATTTTGCATTTCTGATTATTATTATTTTAACACCATGATAAAACAAGCAACGTAAGACTCTGACCACAACACTTCTCTTTTACTTTACTCTTGTACTCTAACCTTAACAGCTAAGCTACAGCAACAGGCACAGGTACATCAACAGTGTTAAGAGTTGCTGAAAATAAAAATTTAGAATCAAACTCCTCTGGTCAGAAAGTGGTTCAAGAATCCATCACACAAGCTGACAACTGAAATATGGCCCTGAAGAGACAGAGCACAATCCTAAATGCAGCTGCTGTGCTGGTCAAGGATGTCATGAAAATGTTGTAAACCGCGTTCTTTACACCTGGAGACCTGGCACCTGGACAGTGGGTTGCAAAAGAGGAGGGGTTGTTTTTGGGTGGGGGAGGGTGGAATGTTCCCAGGGCCCCCCCCCAATGGATACTAAAACCACAGTTAAAGGAGTAAACTATACAGTGTCTATTGATTAAGTATATGGTTTCAGTTATCCATGGATACTGGGACTCTTATTAAAAAAGATAGGGGAACATTAAGCTAATCTTTTTTACCTTGTTGCAGCAAAACCACTGATGTTCCCCTATCTTTAAAAAGGCATCCCCACTATCCACAGTTTCAGGTATCCACGGATACGAAACTTCAGCAGATACTGGGGCATGCCTGTGTTTACTGTGGCACCAAGCACTTCTATCTCTTCTTTTGCAACCTGTTATACAACACTAGAAGAGGAACACAAAAAGCAGCCAGCTGGAATGCTAGAAGAAGAAGGCTAAGAGAATGCTAACAGGAGGTTGGGTAAGCCTGCAGCTGCTGCCCTGAGGCCTGTGGGCCTACTACCATACTCTGAAGTGTAAGACACTGTGGTAAGACACAGGTCTCCAAAGAAAGCAGTGCCGATTTTGGCAAGTTGCAGCTTGACTATAGAAAAGGAAAAGAAGTAAAAGATAAAAAGGTTAAAGTTTACAAAAAAAAATGATATAACCAAGCATTGTCTCAGAGCACAAAGTTTACCCTGTTACTTTGCCATGAGGTCAGTATGGGGATCCTGGGGAACCCCTCCTCCCAGCAAGACTGGGATCATCTGACCCTGCCTGCCCAAAAGGGAGAAGCTTCCCAGATGGCAGAAATTGACCCACCCTGGAACCATTGAAGAATTGTTGTTTCCCTTTGAATCATGTGGTGTGAATTATTTACTTGATTTATCTATCACCAGCTTTGCACTGCATACCAAAAGCGTATTCACAAAAAAAGAAAGACAGAACACTGCTGGCACCCTCACCATGAGACATTAGTCACAACAGCAGCGCCAAAGTACAGCACAGTTGTGGTTGTATAAAGAGCTAGAACAGTGGTCAGGGAACAGGGGTAAATTACCCCAAATGGGGTAAAAATGAAATTCCTGGGGGTAATGGACGGCAACTGGGCATGCATATGAATCTAAGCGATTCCCTGCCAAGACTTGTTCCTCCGCGCGCCCGCTGTCTGCACCGCTGTCTCTCTCTTTAAACTCGGGCGACAAGCCCTGCAGCGTGTCTCCATGCTCTGATCAGCACGGGAGGGGGGGGGGGTTGACACACCAGCAGAGCTGAGTTACGAATTTTCCAAATTTCTGACACACCAAGCCCAAAAGGTTCGCCATCACTGTTCTATAGGAATGCCCGGCTGTCTGTGTTACAGTACTGTAGTGTACAAGGACCTGACGCAGTGCAGTGCGTCAGGCCCTTGTGTATAACACGCTTCCCTGCGTGATGCCCCGGGCCCCGCCTCCAAGTCCGCCCACTTCTTCAGTAGAGTTGACTAGTTGCTGCGCCATTGAGAGAGACAGGACAGTGCCTCTCCTGAGAGGACACCTATCTTTCACTGGTAGTTTTAGTAAGTACCTGTATTAAAAATCAAATCAAGGGGGTAACGTCGGCGTATCTAAATATATTTTGGGGTAAAAGGTAAAAAAGTTCCCTGACCCCTGAGCTAGAACTACAGCAACTATTTGCTCTGGCTTGCACCTCCCTTCAGGAGTGGGGTCAAATGCACTACAAGTAGCAGTCCTCACAGAATTTTGTTGGAAATAAAGGTGCATTTTATTTGGACACAGCATCCCTGTAATTACAGTTCATCCTTCAGACTCTCTGTCTAGGAGAAACCTTGTACAGACCTGTATTGAAGCCCTGCCAAACAGGTGTATATAACTTTGTATATACCTTGTGTATAAACCTTGTGTATAAATCAGATAAATTACCACCACTTGTGCTGTACTTGGATTTACTACTCAAAGGACAACAGGCCACATAGCAGGGACCAGTCTGCTGTGTATTTTATCTCTTTCTCCTCAAGAGACTGTGATGCCTCGAGCCATTTCTTCTGCAAGCTCCATTTGTATTACACATGCTTCATGACAAGACCTTTGAACTCTTCCAACTCTATGACTGCAAATATTGTACAGGAAGTTACTGAGAGTCTTGTGAATCTGATTTCCCCCCTCAATGAAACATAAGACAAAACTTGCATGAAACTCCCTGTTCCAGGCAGGATATAATATGATCTTGAGAAATCAGGATTCAAATCCCCACAAAACTAAGGCTGTCAGGTTTCCTAAAGGGCAATGGCCTGGGAAGATCAGGGGACAGAACCTTATAGTACACAGTCAGAACTGAGCAGTACCTGGCAATTTTGAGGGTAAGTCGAGGGAAAAACCTCAGAAGTCAGATCTGATGGACACGGGGGCAGAGTAAATGGCAAAAGGTCTCAAAACTTTGAAAAGAGTAAAACCTAACAAGATAATAATACAAAATACTAAATATGTTTATATGCTTATGGTTTTTTTCTAAGTAATTACATATTCTTATTTTTAAGTAAGCAACCAAATAAATGAAGGGAAAACGTGGGGTGGAAATGTCAAATAATAAACACCGGGTGGACTTGTCCTAGCTTCAATTTCTTATTTGCAATAGGAATTTGCCTATCTTACAGCAATGTTTGACTATAGCAAAGCATCTTGCCAATTGTTAATATCTTTGCTCATTGTTAATTTCCATTTTTGTTAATTCCTTAGTTCATCAAACTATTTTGGTCAGTATTGGCGAGTCATGGAGAATTAAGCTGTGCATCCCCAATAAAGCCACGAGAGACAGATGTGTATGGATGAACGGGCCACTTTATTGTAAAGTAATACAACAGAACGGAGTTGGGGACCAGCAGCCATTAGCTGAAGCAGGCAAAGGGGTGAGGCCTTAACTGAAGGTGGGGGGGCATGCGCTGCCAGCCCCCCCCCCTTTGGCAGGCAAAACATTCTGACTCCAGGCCGGCCCCATGGGCGTAGCCCTTCTCTGTCCAACCCCAGCCGGGGCGGAAGCAGCTACCCACACGCCCGCCGCAGCCGGCAAGCATCTGGGGCAGGCTAAGGCTTGAGGTTAGGAGATTCCCTGCCAGCCCCACGCGCCGGTCAGCAACTGTGGGCCTACCACTGGGTCACTCTGTGCCTTAGCTGACTTCCGAATGCACACCAAAAGCCTCCTTCCAGCCTTTATGCCCTTGCCAACCTGCAATAAAGCGACCAAGGTTGCCGACTGTGCACGTGCAACCTCCTCGCACCTACCAAATACAGTCCAGGGTAGGCAAAAAAAAAACTACCTGCCCCAAGCCAATCGGGCAAGCCGAAAAATTCCTACCCAGCCCCAAATATGGCGACCAGCCGCACTTGGACTGCAGAAGGGAGGGTGGGCGGTGATCCTTCTCCGCTTGAATCAGGAAGCAGAATGGCCCCCAAGGAGATCTCACCTTTCACAGGTGAGCTCCTGTGCCACCCCCACAGCCAGGAAGCCCAATAGAGCCACATCTGGCTTGCGTGGCATGGGAGCCAGCCAATCACGAGCCTCCCTCTGTGTGCTAGGGCTCGGCATTCACTGAAGTTCTATAGTGCCAGAAGACAGGCCTGGCACCATAAACACGCCTCTCCCCAATGCATACAGAGCAATTCTTATATTTCTCCAAATCTGGAGCAAAGTACGCAGTACAAGTTGCAAGTGGCATTGCCTTTTGACATCTGACATGTAGATCTGCCAGTGATCTACAGCAGCGTCTTTTCTGCTGTGGCACCTAGAACTCTTTCCCCCTTGAACTTAGGACTACTCCCTCCTTGCTGGCCTTCTGCAGGAGCCTGAAGATGTTTTTATCTCACATTTCCTTTAATTAAGATGTGACAGATTTTTAATTGGCTCTCTTACATTACAGGCATGCCCCGGATCCATGGATTCAGTATCCACCATTTCAGTTATCCACAGATACCATGGATACTGGGACGCCTATTAAAAAGATAAGGAAACATTAAACAAATCACTTTTTTTACCTTGTGGCAGCAAAACAACTGATGTTCCCTTATCTTTAAAAAGACGGCCCCAGTTTCCACTGTGTCAGGTATCCATGGTGGGGAGTGATGGGAAATGAACTGGAAGCAAAAAAACAGGGAAGAGATCTTTGGGGTGTAGTTGATAGCTCAGTGAAATCAATTCAGAGTATAGCAGCTATGAAAAAGGTGGATTCTATACTAGGAATTAGGTGACTGAAAAAAGTGACTGAAAATAACACTGCTAGCATATTAATGCCCCTATATAAAATCCATAATGCAGCCACCCTTGAAATATCATGGTCAATGCATATCTAAAATAATATTGTGAAGCTAGGGCAACTACAATGATCAAGGCACTGATCAAAAAGATGGCATGATAGAGGTTTGTCAAGTATGTAACATTTTTCTTCCTCTATTATAATGACATAACTTACATTAACCTGTAATTAAATGCATAATTAATAGGATTCACTGTCATAGGATGTGGTGATTGCCATTATTAGCTTTCATGGTTGTAAAAGGGGATTAGACAAATTCATGGAGAAGAAGTCTGTTAACAGCTATTAGTCATGATGGTCTTGTTGAACCTCCACTTTCTGAAGCATTATACCTCTGAATACCAGTGCCTCAGCAGGGGAGGGCTATTGCCTTCATGCTTGTGGGCAGAGGTTTTCAAACTGGGGCATTTAAGGGGTCAGAAAGGTGAAGGCCTGGGGCAACAGGGGCTGCAAGTGCCTTACTTGTCACTAAATCAGACTCCGAGGGATGTGGGGAGCCTTATGGAAGCCTCCATCTGCAGAAGTAAAAAAGCAATTGCGACCCACTTCTTATTTGCGACTGCGGGGCTCCCTGCACCCCTCGGAGCCCAAAGCAGCAACAGGTAAGGCACTTGCAGCCCCTGTCACCCCAGGCAGAAATGTGATCTTGGGGATCACTTCGCCCCTTCCCCCAGCACTTACAGCGGTGCACATTCTCCGAGAGTTTGAAAACTGCTGCTTATAAGTTTCCCAGAAGTTTTCAGTTTCCACTGTGGGGAACAGATTTGATGAACCTTTGGTCTGATACAGCAGGGCTTCTCATATGTTCTTACCATACATATAGGCACCATGCCCAGTGGTGTCATTCAAATGATTTAGGAACAGGAACTCACTTTTGATTGGCACTTGTCTGGAACCCGGAACCAGCCACGGAGCCCGTTAGGATCCGGAGCGCCCATTCCGGTCCGTTCCCCCTGAATGACATCACTGCTCATGCCACGCCTGACTTCTTGAACAATGAGATGGTTTGTTTTTATCCATTTTCATAGAGATTATGCAAGCTGGGCTCCCATGGCTCTACTATACAATGTGAGGCAGGAAAGAAACACCCACAGACCAGGCATATTTAGCTGCCGATTTGCTGTATCTCTCACATGCAGTATTGTTCAGTGCAGGGAAAGCTTAAAATAGTACAGTTGTGGCTGACTTGCTTCAGATTTGCCTTCTAGTGCTGATGCACTTGAAGCTGGAGCTTCTAATTCTTGAAAACTGTTCAAGTAAAAGATGCACACACACAATAATTGAACTCGTGTGTGTGTGCGCGCGCACATGCGTGCATTAAAAAAAGCAGGTGTGCATCCACAAAGATTAATGCTGCAGGATACAAAACAATTATTTGTACTGTCCAAAGTGACAGAATATAATGTGTATTATCAGAATACAAAAAAAAAATCATTAAATTTAGTGTGGAAAAGATGGAGAGACAATGGGAGATGAAGGTCTAATGCAAAAATGCCCTGGGGTGCTAAGCAATGGAGTTCAGACACGAAGACTAAATTCTCTGTTCATTATTTGCAACCATTGCTTAGAAATAAAACAGGTTTCCACAATCAATCCTGAAAGAATGCTGAACAGTGCTTAATGTACTGCAGGGGAAACTGTTCAGGAGTTCACCTATGCTTCAGCTGCCAAGGTCAGCATTGATTTGGGTTATCAGCCATTTCAAGGCCAAGTTAAAATGGATAAAAGCAAAACTCCTTATGTATGCACATGGCTTGTTTAAATAATGCCAAAGTTGTCCCAAAATTGAAGTCTGCCCTTTATGTAGAATCTCACATTTTCCATTTCTCCTTCTCTGTAATCTTACCGGCGGGGAGAAGTCTAACTTTTAAAAAAAGATAAACAGCAAAACCAGAATTGGGGCACAACCCTAAGTGGCTTTCCAGCACTGAGGTAAGCATTCCCTTTACCTTGAGGAGACCTCTGTGACTGCCCCCCCCCCGCAACTGCAGGATGCAGCACATGCCCCATTGGCACAGCTATGACAGTGATGGAAAGTTGGTTAGGATTTGGGCCTAGATTAGATGCATGACCAGCATTAATCAAAGAAAAACTGAGGACTACCATTATTTAAAAACCAGTGTGTTTTGGTGTGATGGTTAAGAGCAGAACCTATGAACTGGAATTTTTTATTTAAATCTCAGTTCAGCCCCATATGATCTTGGACAAGCCATTACTTCTTAGCCTCAGCTCTCATCTGTAATTCTGGGATAGCAATGGAGCATTTTACAAGGATTTTTTTGGGGGGTGGGTGGGGATTATTGCAATAATGTATGTTAAATGCTTTGATCATAAAACCAAGACAAAGCATGAACAAAAACCCAGGAACAAACTCTGTCCCCATATCTATTCAAAAGCTCCTAAACCAACAATATCAACGGCTTGTTCGTCCGCACATCATCTAAACACGATACAGGAGGTGATCCTCTGTCAACAGTGCTCCTCTATTTACATAAGCCAAGCCAGTCAGTATCTCCAGAAAAGGATAAAAGGACATAAAATCCAACATTAACGGCCCAGTCCTGAAGGCTTGTTATGCTCTCATAATGAGCATTCTGGCAGCATAATGCCCTTGCTGGCTGTTGCAAAAAGAGACATGCCAGAGCGGCTGGCCACTGCTGGAAGCAGTAAACGGCTGGCTCTATGCAGCAGCCAGTACCAAACACCTGCCACCCCAGGTACCATTACGCAAGGGTTAGAGGGAGGCAGGAGAGGTGGAATGGGCCCAGGGTGGGCAGAATGGGCCTGAGAAGGGGCACATTCAGTGGCAGTGGCACCCACTGAATCCTAACCCACTTCCCAAGTCCAATCCACTTTCAAGCGTCCACCAATTATACTACTGGCATATATCTGACTTGACTCAACAGGCTGATAGGGGCTTACCCCAAGGGAAAGAAACAAAATCTGTTCCCCCAAGGAGGCCAACCTCCCCCATAGGATGCAGCAAATACCAAGTTGGTGCTGCTGCATAGGGAGTTAGGTAGGAAAGAACTGTAAAAATAGTAGCACTCAGTACTAACAGAGTTGCATTGCATCAACCTCCCAGGACATTCTGTAGACCATAAAATCACCACGTTCTAGCGAAAGCGTTTCTCCATCAATGGCAGATGCATTTCAGTGATGCCCATTGGGGCAAAAAACCAAAACTTCACCTATAGGCTTATGGGTTCTGAGCTGTCTGTGACAGCTCAAGAGAGAGATCTTGGGGTGCTGGTGGACAATTCAATGAAGGTATCGACCCAGTGTGCAGCAGCAATTAAGAAGGCCAATTCCATGCTTGGGGTAATTAAAAAAGAGGTTGAGAATAAAACAGCCAATATTATCATGCCATTGTACAAATCGATGGTAAGGCTGCACCTGGAATATTGCGTACAGTTCTGGTCACCACACATCAAAAAGGACATAGTGGAGATGGAAAAGGTGCAGAAGACAGAGACGAAAATTATTACGGTGCTGAGGCACCTCCCTTATGAAGAAAGATTGCAGCGTTTGGGGGCTCTTCAGCCTAGAAAAAAGGTGCCTGAGGGGGGACATGATTGAGACATACAAAGTTATGCATGGGAGAGATAGAGTCAAAAGAGGGATGTACCTTTCCCTCTCCCATAATACCAGAACCAGGGGGCATCCGTTAAAACTGAGGGTTGGGAGAGTTAAAACAGATAAAAGGACATACTTTTTTACCCAGCGGGTAGTTGGGTAATCTGTGGAACTCTCTGCCACAGGAGGTGGTGATGGCATCTGATCTGGATGCCTTTGAGAGGGGATTGGACGGATTTCTGGAGGAAATGTCCATCTTGGGCGATAGGCAATGATGGATTGTGCAACCTCCGTACATTGGTGGTGGGCTACTTCAGAGTACCGGATGCAAGAGAGTGGCAACAAGATCCAAGCATCTTGTTGTCTCATGCCTCCCTGGGGCACCTGGTGGGCTGCTGTGGGATACAGGAAGCTGGACTAGATGGGCCTTTGGCCTGATCCCGCAGGGCTATTTAATTCTTATGTTCTTATCATAGAACTGCCAAATTTGTTACAGTGCAATTTGGCCTCTAAAGATCCTAGAAAAACATAGTTCACTACAGAAAACAAGCATCCCTCTTTAAAAGATTATTTATACCAGGGTTTCTCAAACTGTGGGTTGGGACCCACTAGGTGGGTCATGAGCCAATTTCAGGTTGTGTAGCACCTAGTGCAGCCATCATTGAAAATATGGGAAGATGGGGCACTGGAAAGGGGGAGGGCTGTGTTGTTATTCTGCTTGTGTCTAGTTCATAAAAAGGCTTTTTTTTCCCTTTTTGATTCACTTTGCTATTGGAAAATGGCTGAGAAATAACCCAACTTATTGCTGCATTCTCAGGAAAGCAGCAGGCTCTGGCATCACGATGACCACACTTCTGGTGAATCTTGGACAGATTGTCATTCTAAGAAGTGGTTCCTGGTGCTAAAAAGTTTGAGAACTGCTGATCAATATCTTGCTGTGCTGTTTGTGACCAATGGCTGTTAATTGTGAACTGACAAACTCTCATTCAGTATTCATTTGCGCTTTGCTTAGAACTCACAACAAATCTGCTAGAATCTCATGTATTGCTTGACTTTTTAGTCTCATATCGTAAAGAGCTATTTTTCATTTTCCCTCTGTACTTGGGGCATACATCTACCCACTTATTAAGTATCCATTTCATGCATCTGACAAAACAGGCTTTGCACCAAGACAGTTTATACAATAATTAGTGTTAATTATACAGTTTCTCAGGTCGGAAGGTGTCCATTATGCTACTGGGTGTCCATTATGCTACTGGGGAAGAGCAGAACACGAGTACTAGTAGCTCCAGAAAGAGTGAAGTAGCTGGGCCAAAACTGAAAGGAAGCTCAGCTGTGGATGTGTCTGGAAGTGAAAGGAAAGTGCGATGCTGCAAAGAACAATACTACATAGGAACCTGGAACGTCAGATCGATGAATCAAGGCAAGCTAGATGTGGTCAAACGTGAGATGTCAAGGCTGAACATCGACATCCTGGGAGTTAGTGAACTAAAGTGGACAGGAATGGGAGAATTTAATTCAGATGACCATTATATCTGCTACTGTGGGCAGGAATCCCTTAGAAGAAATGGAGTGGCCTTCATCGTGAACAAGAGAGTGAGAACAGCAGTACTGGGGTATAACCTCAAAAATGATAGAATGATTTCCATTCGGATCCAAGGCAAACCTTTCAACATCACAGTAATCCAAGTCTACGCCCCAACCACTGGTGCTGAAGAGGAAGAAGTTGACCGTTTCTATGAAGACCTAGAACAGCTTCTAGAATTAACACCCAAAAAAGATGTCCTTCTCATCATAGGGGATTGGAATGCTAAAGTAGGCAGTCAAGAGGTAAGAGGAATAACAGGCAAGTTTGGTCTTGGAGTACAAAATGAAGCAGGGCAAAGACTGATAGAGTTCTGTCAGGAGAACACATTAGTCATTGCAAACACGCTTTTCCAGCAACACAAGCGGCGACTGTACACATGGACTTCACCAGATGGTCTACATCGAAATCAGATTGATTACATTCTTTGCAGCCAAAGATGGAGAAGTTCCATACAGGCAGTAAAAACAAGACCTGGAGCTGACTGTGGCTCAGATCATCAGCTTCTTCTTGCCAAATTCAGGCTTAAACTGAAAAAAGTAAGGAAAACCTCTAGGCCCTCCACGTATGACCTAAATCAGATCCCCTACGAATATACAGTGGAGGTGACAAATAGATTTAGGGGCTTAGATTTGGTAGACAGAGTGCCTGAAGAACTTTGGACGGAGGTCTGTAACATTGTACAGGAGGCAGCAACCAAAACCATCCCAAAGAGGAAGAAATGCAAGAAGGCAAAGTGGCTGTCTGACGAGGCTTTACAAATAGCTGAGGAAAGGAGAGAAGCCAAAAGCAAGGGAGAAAGGGAAAGATATACCCAACTGAATGCAGATTTCCAGAGAACAGCAAGGAGAGATAGGAAGGCCTTTCTAAATGAGCAATGCAAAGAAATAGAGGAAAACAACAGAATGGGGAAGACTAGAGATCTTTTCAAGAAAATTGGAGACGTCAAAGGACAATTTCATGCTAAGGTAGGCACAATAAAGGACAAAAATGGCAAGGACCTAACAGAAGCAGATGAGATTCAGAAGAGGTGGCAAGAATACACAGAGGAACTCTATAAGGCCGATCTAAATGTTCCTGATAACCACAGTGGTACAGTCACTGAGCTCGAACCTGACATCCTGGAGAGTGAAGTCAAGTGGGCTTTAGAAAGCCTCACTAACAACAAAGCTAGTGGAGGTGACAGCATTCCAGCGGAATTACTCAAAATCTTAAAAGATGATGCTGTCCAAGTGCTGCTCTCCATATGCCAGCAAATTTGGAAAACCCAACAGTGGCCACAAGACTGGAAAAGATCAGTTTACATTCCAATCCCAAAGAAGGGCAATGCCAAAGATTGCTCGAATTACCGCACCATTGCACTCATTTCACATGCTAGCAAGGTCATGCTCAAAATCCTACAAGCTCGGCTTCAGCAGTATGTGAATCGAGAACTACCAGATGTACAAGCTGGTTTCCGAAGAGGCAGAGGAACTAGAGATCAAATTGCCAACCTTCGCTGGATCATGGAGAAAGCAAGAGAGTTCCAGAAAAACATCTACCTCTGCTTCATTGATTATGCTAAAGCCTTTGATTGTGTGGATCACAACAAACTGTGGCAAGTTCTTGAAGAGATGGGAGTTCCAGACCACCTGATCTGCCTTCTGAGAAACCTTTATGCGGGTCAGGAAGCCACAGTTAGAACTGGACATGGAACAACCGACTGGTTTCAAATTGGGAAAGGAGTACGACAAGGCTGTATATTGTCACCCTGCTTATTTAATTTATATGCAGAGTACATCATGAGGAAGGCAGGGCTGGATGATTCACAAGCTGGAATCAAGATTGCTGGGAGAAACATCAACAACCTCAGATATGCAGACGATACCACTCTAATGGCAGAAAGTGAGGATGACCTCAAGAACCTTCTGATGAGGGTGAAAGAGGAAAGTGCCAAAATTGGTTTGAAGCTCAACATTAAAAAGACTAAGATCATGGCAACCACTCCCATCACTTCCTGGCAAATAGAAGGGGAAGAAATGGAAGCAGTGACAGACTTTATTTTCCTGGGCTCCAAGATCACCGCAGATGGTGACTGCAGCCATGAAATTAAAAGACGTTTACTTCTTGGGAAGAAAGCTATGGTGAACCTAGACAACTTAATCAAAAGCCGAGACATCACCCTGCCAACAAAGGTTCGCATAGTTAAAGCGATGGTTTTCCCAGTAGCCATGTATGGCTGTGAGAGCTGGACCATAAGAAAGGCAGAGCATCGAAGAATCGATGCTTTTGAATTATGGTGTTGGAGAAGACTCTTGAGAGTCCCCTGGACCGCAAAGAGATCCAATCGGTCAATCCTCCAGGAAGTCAAGCCTGATTGCTCCCTGGAAGGAGAAATCCTGAAGCTGAAGCTCCAATACTTTGGCCACCTGATGAGAAGAGAGGACTCCTTAGAAAAGACCCTCATGCTGGGAAAGATTGAAGGCAAAAGGAGAAGGGGGCGACAGAGGATGAGATGGTTAGATAGTGTCACCGAAGTAATGAATATGAAATTGGGTGAACTCCGGAAGCTAGTGGAGGACAGGGAGGCCTGGCGTACTGTGGTCCATGGGGTCGCGAAGAGTCGGACACGACTTAGCGACTGAACAACAACAACAACAAATACAGTTTATACAATAATTAGTGTTTTAGCCTTTAGAGTGCCCCAAATTTCTCCCTAAATTTCAAAAATAAAGCAACATTGAATGAGTTTAGAACCTGCTGTCAGCTTCCCATTTCTTAATGCGAGTTCCACCTACCATATATACCCAAGTATAAGTTGATCTCATGGATAAGTCAAGGGTACATTTTAAGCCAAAAATCATGGAATTTGCCATGCTCCGTGGATAAGTCAAGGGGGAAACTTAGGGGTATCTGCAGTTCTTTGGATTAGATCATTTTGTCTGATCTTACCCAACACCAGATATTCACAAACGATCTACCAATAATTGTTAGCTAAGAACTGTGCAGGGAAAAACAAAATAAAATAGCAACATAACAAGCAACTATTAAACCAGTTGTTCCCAAACCTTTTAGCACTTGGACCCACTTTCAAAAATGACAGCTTATGAGGACTAGAAGGGATGTCATTAAACAGAAGGGAGACAAGGGGGGAACACATGCTGGAATAATGAAACAAGGCACACACACAAAAATGTTCAAGGCTAGAACTGATTAAGCATATCTGCCTGGACTAGAGGAATGCATGTCACCCTGTTGAGCTCAGTTTACCTGCTTTACAGGCTTGAGCTGGCTTCTACAGGGATAACTGTTATGCAATCTCTCTGCAATCTTATGTTCACAGTAGGCTAATTAGTTTCCCTTCTATCATCCAAAACCACCTTAGTTTTACACAAGGCATCATTAAACCCCACCGCCCATGAGAAGACAAAATGCAGTCAGCTTGCCTGCTTAACCAAAAAGGTTTTCTTTCCTCCTCCAGTCCAGGGGCATGGCAGCCACACAATATTTCCCCAGTCTCCAAGAGCAACCTTAGTTCCAAACCCCACAGCTTCAACTATTCCCCATCTGTCCACAATCTTATGTTCATCTGATCTGGACCATTCTGGCAGCATTGCATTCCTCTCAGCCTGTCCTTTCCAATGCACCATGGCATGGCCACCTACTCACGAGTAAAAACGCACTGTGGCTCAGTTTCACTTTCCATAGGACTCTATTCATTTTCCTCAGCTGCTTCTGAGCATGCTCAGAAGGCTTTGCAGCTCCCTGGCTTACTCGGAACAGCTCAGCTATCCACTCAGCATGTAACTTTAAGGTATTTACTGTGTTCCCCCGAATATAAGTTGGGCAGGTTTTTCTAGTCAATTTTAAGACATAAATTTCTCGACTTATACATGATTATATACAATAACTTATCCATATCTCTCTCCTTACCTAGTTTCTGCTTATTTTTAACAGCTTCTCACCTACAGAATGCTTTCCTCCAGTCTGTAAGAATTCTAGCAAATTACTTCAACCCCAGCCTTGAACATCTTCCAACATAGGCTCTCTCTTAAACTCCTTGGTGGTAAGGCACCCAGATGTTGCTTTCAACAATCTAGTTCTACAATTCCACATTTCTCCCTTCTATCCATTTCTGGGGTTGCCCAACTCTTATGGGGGCTGTTCCTGTAGATATATTCTTCCAACATTGCATATCACTACACTAGTGCCTGTAAAAATCTTTACGATTGCTCTCCATAGTCACCTGGAGACTGATGCTAATTTTTCTGGAGTCTCCAGGAAAATCCTAGAGTGCTGGCAACCTTACTTCCATTCCACAAAAAAGGTATCCTTTCTGTTTTGATATGTTTTGTATGTATGTTTATTCAAATTAAACAGTACGAAGGATCCCAGATTTAATACACCACTGCTTACCAAGAGGAGAAGCTTTTTGTACAGCTATGGACACTTTTACATTTCCCCCTATAATGATAGTAATTTTATCTCACCTGTCCTTATGTCCCCAGGTTGTTGTGGTTGAGGTTAATAAAGCAATTAGTCGCAATTATGCTGTTCTGAAAGGGCACTTATAATTTCAACATATGCTAACAAAACCCAATTACTACAGCATTTATTTTTCTTTTGGAGCAGGTGGAGTCTTTTCAACTGTACACTGTGCATTCAGTGTGTTAAAATATTACTGCATTGTTTGTGTGATGTGATGCAGAGAAAAATGCCTGTCTCTTATAAGTACTTACGCTACTAGAATACTAATTGTTAGTCTTGCAAGAATGTTTCTAATGGTATTTAAAACATTGCTTCACACTTCATGCCAGTAACCGTGGGCAAAAATGTTTTGTACATCTCAATCATGTCTCCCCCCAGGTGCCTTTTTTCTACATAGACTGAAGAACTCCAAACTCTGCAGCCTTTCCTCGTAAGGGAGGTATCCCAGCCCAGTAATCATTTTTGTCGCTCTCTTCTGCACCTGTTTTTTTACTATGCTCTTTTTGAGATGCAGCAACCAGAACTATATGCAGTACTCCAGGTGGGGCCTTACCACTGATTAGTACGTACAATGTCATAATAAGCCCAACGTGCATCATTTTACAATTGTCAGTACTGAACTACATTTGATTAGTTGTCTCTCACAACATCCACCCAGTTTGAAGAAGCCCTGTTAGAGCCCCTCACAATCTGCTTTGGTTCTGAACTACCCAGAATAGTTTGATGTCCTCTGCAAACTTAGGCACCTTGCCGCTTACTGTTCACT
The DNA here is from genome assembly GCA_029204185.1 of Lerista edwardsae. Lineage (NCBI taxonomy): Eukaryota > Metazoa > Chordata > Lepidosauria > Squamata > Scincidae > Lerista > Lerista edwardsae. Next base: position 9,199,966 of record JAJKFI010000008.1, on the reverse strand, counting down.
ACAAGTATTCTGTCCATGCATTTTTGTATACTCATGTTCACTAACCATGAATGGGCAGTTATTTGTAATTAATGTCAACGTGAAATTTATTCAGAAATAAAAACATGCCTCTTCACCAAAGCCTAGGTCTGGGGTAGGCAACCTATGATTCTGGAGCCGCATGTGGCTTTTAGCCATCTGCTGCGGCTCCGGAGTCCGGGTCCACATTGGCTGCGACCGCGGGCTCGCTCTCCCTCCCGGTAGGCTGCACTGTGCTCAGGGCTGCAGGTTGGGAATCGCCCCCTTTTCTCCCCTTCCCTCCGAGCCCCCCGAGCCGGGAGCTGCTACCGAGAGCGCCTCTGCTCGGCACCAGTCCCGCGCTGCACGCTGCTCCGGGAAGCGGGGAGAGCGTGCTGGCGGCGGTGGCGGCTGGTCTCCCGCTCGGTCCATGGATAGCCTTGTGCAGAAGGCAACCCGCGAAGCTCCAGAGCTGATCCGCTGGCTGGAAGGGTGCGTGGCTTTTTGTGTTGACTGTTCCATGTGTTTGCATTGCTTCGCACGCAGAGCTGGGATGGAGCGTGGCGGGGGGCGGCGGCGTGCAGCAGAGAGCCGGTGGGGAAAACTTTCTGGCTCGCTCTCGGTCGGGTTGCAAAGTTGCCCCTGGTTTTGCACACATTGGGGCAGCTCCCGCTTACAAGCACGGAAAGCGCCGGGTCTCGCAGTTGTGTGTGTGTGTGTGTGTGTGTGTGTGTGTGTGTGTGTCCCCCGCCCGTTTTCCAGGATCTTTTGCCTGGTCCCTCTTTCTGCAACGTGGAGGGATTGTTTGCATCGATGGCGTGCAAGTTGCAAAAGTTCCTGTGCACGAGCCTGGAATCCCCCTTTTGCAAACCTAAAAATAAAAAATCCTCCACCGTTTTGAAAAAACAACAACACACCCCATAGTGGCAGCAGTTGCATGGGCAGCTGCTCGGCTCGGCTCTGGGGTCTGCCCTGCCCGCCCATCCTGCTGCTGCTTGTCGCATGTGCTTTTTGCAAACGGGTGATCCGCCGCGTTGCCCTGCAAGGTGCAGTGTGGTGGCTGGTTTTTGTTCTGCCGTTCGTTTTTTTGCGCGCAATCGGAAGGCTGTGGAGGATTGGCAGCAGGGTCGGGGGCGGGAGAGAGAGAAAGCTGGAGACAGCGAATGATGAATGTCGAGACCTGATTTTCACCTGCGATCGCTCATAAGAACATAAGAAGAGCCCTGCTGGATCAGGCCAAAGGCCCATCTAGTCCAGCTTCCTGTATTTCACAGCGGCCCACCAGGTGCCCCAGGGAGACATGAGACAACAAAATGCTTGCATCCTGTTGCCACTCCCTATAGTTTTTTTATACATAGCATAAAGATTTAAAAAAAACTATATATGCAGTATTATCTTAATTTTAGATGTCAAAAGGGTTTTGTGGCTCCCGAGGTTTTCTTTTCTCCAGAAAACGGGTCCAAATGGCTCTTGGAGTGTTTAAGGTTGCCTACCCCTGGCCTAGGTATAACTGCAACAGGGACATCACATATCAATGAAAGGTCCCCATGATCACAAACAGTAGGCAATGGATCTTTGAAAGAGTCAGAATATCCATATGCAACCTTTTCATTCCCCTCCTACTCTCCCAGCTCTTGAATTCCTGGTAAAAGAAATTTTTTTGCTAGCTCTGAAACACTTCACATGTACCTAGCAGCAGGGTCACGACTGCGGGGGCAGGGGGGAGATACACAGTTTTTGGATTGTCTCTGCCAATGAACAACCCTTGGTTCATAGCAGGCCATGCAAGAGGCTGCAGCACAAATCCACAATTGCATGAAGTGGCATGAGGCAGGAAAGAGCATGAAAGCTGCACAGAGCTGTTTTTGGAGAAGATCATACCAATAATTGGACTGCTGGATTTTAAGACTTGCCAACAGATTTGAATAGTTGTATTTACATGAGTTATTACCCACCCAGATTCCTGGCTGAAATTGTAAACTGGAAAAAGTAAGGTTGCAATCAAACCACAATTAAGCACTCTCCTATTGAAATCAAGGGTTGAATCATTCCTTAAGTCACAGTTAAACAAGTTGCACACTCTTCAGCAAGTAAAAACAAGTAGGCTGAAACCAATAATGAACATAATCATGAAAATGCAAGATGTTGCTATGCTTTTGAATAAAGTCCAAATTTATATGTAACCATCTCCATGCATTTGGTGAAATGCACCAAACCATTTCAATGAAGTACGTTGTTCTATTACAAGCATGGGTATTTCTAGGAATCATTTGTAGTCAGTTAGGTAACAGGCCTAATTCTAAATGATTTCCAGTGTCATGGCACAGTAACATGGCAGATCAAGTTAAAATTAGCTGAACAATTGGCCTTCATAGCTTTTTCAGAGTTAAACTTGTTCCTATCGATTGATGAATTCCACCACTCAAAAAGGATGTAGACAGAAAAAAATACATCCAGTCAAGAAGGATGAGTACATCGCTCAACAATTTTATATTAAAAATACCCATTTATTTTTCCTTTGTCAGAGACAAGTAAGGAACTAATATCATTTCACTTTGTCTTCATTATTCCACATGGAAGAAAAATGTGATGACACAGCTTTTAAATATAACATTTACTACAAACAAATGAGATCCTCAAAAACCAAATAAACAGCACAATCCTACATCATCTGCTCACAAACCTCCAGCTTCTAGCTTTACACTTTACAAGCCAAATGCGATGGCTTCCAAATGCGATGCTTGAGACAGATTTTGGGTGTCTCTTTTCGTGATTGCCATCATAACAAGACAATTCAGATAAGGTGCGATTATCAACCATCAGTCGAAGAACAAATCCAAAAACACAGACTGCAATGATTTGGCTATGTCTGCAGAATGAACACCAAGTTGGCTGCCACACAAGCTACTCTGGCAAGTGATACCGCCCTACTAGAGGGTTCAATGGGCAGCAGCAAAGAAAACGTGGCTCAAACACATTGAGGAGTATCTAAGGAAGATTTAGCCGAGAGAGCTAATGTCTTCGTTTGCCCGAAGATAACAGCTGAAGATCTGAAGGAAGTGAGCTTGAGACTACTGGAAGTCTCTGTGAGCAGCGGACTTTGCAAACTGCAGCTGATTAAAAGCTGAGTTCCAGCTGCCTTGTGGGAGGAGGAGTGTGCTGAAGTCAGCTGCATCTCTGGTGGGAGCAGGGAAGCCTCTTATCAGCCAGCAGAAGACAGACGGGTGGCTAAGAAAGAAGGCTAAATCCAGAAAGAAAGATCTGTATGAGTGTTGTTCTTGAAAGATAGAACATTTCTGTAAATTGTAAAAACCTTCAGGTTTGTGAATAAAAGTCTGCCTATGTAAACCGCCTTGAGTTACAGTCATTAGAGAAATCTAGTGATCTTAAGAAAGACAGTATATAAATACATGTATTATTATAGGAACCAGCAATTGACCATCAATGAGAAATATCACCGATCGCAAACAGTGGAAGCATGTCATGAATGATGCACAGATCCAAGCAGCACCTACAGCAGCGTATTAGTTGAGAGGACAACCTGTTACCCAAGTGCCAGCTAAGGACTAAAGAAGAAGATAGACGGTTTATACCCATAAAAGAGATTCTTATAAGTATTCCATTACACTTTCCTATGCCGTCAATCAGCCAGAGCCAGCCCATTGCCACTGGGCAAAGTATATTGAAAGACACATGGTCATTTCCAATACGAAGAAAACCCTGTCATATTTCATCACACACACACACACACACACACACACACACACACAAGACCAGTGATGGTGAACCTATGACACGTGTGTCAAAGCTGACACAGCACAACGTTTGGGGTGACACACCAGCATTCATCAAAACCTGACAAAAACTGAGTTTGTTTTACTCATTTTTTATTTTTGTAATTATTTGATGCTTCTTTATATAATACAAAGCACCATACATGATTAGACTGTATTTTTTGTTTAAATAAATGAATATAAAGAATCATTTCTTTTTTGTTTGGGAGTGGGGTTGACACACCAGCAGAGTCAAGTTAAGCATTTTTCTAAGTTTTGACACACTGAGCCCAAAAGGTTCGCCATCACTGCACTAGACTCTCCCTCTAAGTGCATGCAGGCTGATCTCACAAGATATGCTTTGCATGAGAGGATTGGAAGAGGTTCCAGTCACCTAAATTATTTAAGAGGAATATTTATTAATGCACAAATGTGAATAAGAGTTTGACTATTGTGGCAATAAAACAGCAGCAATCCACAGAATTTAATTTTCTCTCACTAGCACATCAGAGAGGACTCCTGTCTGCCATTTTAGAAAAACTAAAACAATAGTAACATACACGTGATAGTTGGAATCCATAAACATGTTGGAATGAAAAGCCTGCCCAATTATGTCAGTACTATGGGAAATGAGGAGGTGGGATGGAGCACTAAGTTTTGCAAGGAGCCTTACCTTGCCGTGTAAATCACTTCTCTCCCTTGTAGCCAATCCTCATGGGGAAAGCAACACCTCAGCATTTCTTACTGGCTACATTAGCAAGGAAGAAGAGTGATTTACACAGCAAGGTAAGGCTCCTTGCACTCTGCCCCCCATAGGATGCTATTGCACTCACACACCCTTTCATGCTCCCTGCTTCCCCTTTTTTCTGGATCAGCAGCTAAATGGAGGAAAATATAGTAGTTTCTATCTTATGCCACTATCTCAGGCTACAGAGTCCATACCAAGTAAAACCTCTCTCAGAAAGAACTAAACCCCAGAGGTTCTTAAAAAAATCAAAATCACAATAAGAAGTTTTTATTTTTAATAAGAAAAACGAAACAGAACGCCTGTCAGAGCAATTAGGACAATCAGTTAAATTACCTGTGACCGTGGACTAGGCCAGCAATCTCCATACTGGAGATCACCGTGCACTTGGAATGGCTTCCCTGGCACAAACAGGGCTTACTATTTTGCCAGGGAGCCACCACTCCACACCACCAATCACCCCCAAACACCTCTGCCTGGAAATCTAGGCACAAAGCCTGGGTGGGCAACTGAATCCAGAAGAGGCCAGCCAGAGTGCAGTTCAGGGGTGATCAGGGGCATGGAATGACAGCTCTCCGGTGGACCAGTAAGCCTCATTCATGTGGGGGACAGATCTGGATAGTCATCGGATCCAGCCTGTGGACTGGGTTTAGGGAGCCCTGGACTAGTCAAAAAGAGTCAAAATGTATCTACAGACATGCCCCGATTTCCACTGGTGTTTCGTTACGGACCCTCCTGTGGATAGCTGAAACCATGATACCATGGACGCCTTTTTAAAGATAGGGGAACATCCATGGTTTTGCTGCAACAAGGTAAAAAAATGAGATTTGTTTAATGTTCCCCTATCTTTTTGATAGGTATCCCAATATCCATGATATCAGTGGATAACTGAAACAGTGGAGACCGATCAGAGGATACTGGGGCACACCTGTACTGTAGTTTATTAAAAATCCAAAAGACAAACAAAGCAAATGGTGAAAGAGGGTAGAAAAAGTACAAGTAGGCTGACAGAAAATCCTTGAAATCAGCTGTATGGACACAAAGAAAAAACCTGACCAGTTTAGGTACAGTAATTGATAACATCCAGCATATGAAGCTCGGATACTAAGAGAAAAACATACAACCCCCGCCCCCAACACATGCCCTTAAACCAGTTAAGTTTGCACACTGGCTTTGAAAGGAAAAAGAAAAGGCAACATAAAATGCATTAGCTCTCTAATGCAGCTACTTAAGTTTAAAGTCAGTATCACTAGCTATTCACATTGTCCAAGGAATTCTTGTCCCTGCACTTGCTACTGGGTATACAGTACATTACATTTCATAGCAGATCTTGCAGACACACACAGGGTCCACGTGCTTGAACTTAAATAACATAGGTTTAATGATGTCATATTATTATACAATTGGAGCATCCCATTAGTCCTAGACAGACAGGTTTGGTCCCCCAATCAGAGAGGCTTAGCTAGTCCAGACAGAGCTGAATTATTTGAATCCACAAACACACATGGCTGGCTGATAATGGTGTTCCACCAATGGACAAAAACGGCTGTAGGAGGATGTTCCAGCAGACTTTAGCAGCAGTTTTTTAGACTGCTGAACCTGCCGAGGAGCTTCAGGGGATTTAGCAGTGTCCAAAAATAAGGAGAATGGGAAAAAATAAGTGAAAGTACAGAATGACCATTACAGCTTGATACAGATGAAACTCAAACCATGGTTTATGCTAAGTGTAGCTAAATATCCACACTATGGTTTGAGATGTCTAACAGGCAAATCCTAGTTGAGAGATGCTTGTCTGTTCTTGTTTCCTATCTGCTTAGGATTTAGCCTTAAAAATTCGCTCATGTCTCCAAGGTGCCCACAGCCTCTTGAGGCATAGCGATGGCCCAAACTGTGACTTGTCAATCTATATATATATATATATATATATATATATATATATA
>JAJKFI010000008.1:9163083-9193111 GCA_029204185.1 Lerista edwardsae | reverse complement strand
CCATTGTTTCCGGGGTCGCCGAGATACGCGGCGACGCCCCCGATGCCGTTTGACTCCAGGTTCAGCCCCCCCCCTCAGCGTGGGGGGGCAAGAAGGGGTGCAAAACAAACCATCCACCATGCCCTCCTGGAACACCTGGAGCAATTGACGTCAAACTTGGCATGCGTGTGCCTTGCAATCTGGAGACAAATACTTTGGGGGTCAGACCCCCCTAGCCCCCGGGGATGGGGTATGTGGGGGCCCCACATGAAAACGGTCGGAAATGGCCAAAATTGGTGTCAACACTATAGTTTCCAGGGTCGCCAGGATGAGCGGCGATGCTCTCGATGCCGTTGGAGTCCGGGTTTAGGTCCCATTGATTTCAGTGGGATCACAACAGGTGCTTTAAGTTATGCATGATAAGAACTTAACTCTCCCTCTGAAACAAATGGAGCTTAGAAAAGTGCTTAAAATGTTGGGCTGAATTGTTTCCTCCCACAACTAATTTTTCTTCAATATTTAGTATATTGTTTTTATGCTTAGATTATATGGATGATAAATATTTCTGTCTGCACATCTGTATCTATGGGTGTGCCTATTCTTGATATGATATAATCATTTTGTAGACATACACAAATTTTAGAACATAGCACAAAATGAAGTCTATTTTCTACCTACTGAATATTTTGTGTGTGCCTTAGAAATCTTGGAAACTTAAACTGGAATTGTTGACAATAGTATATCTAGACATATTAAACAGATGAGGCTAGTGCACTTGTTTTGCATTCAGTAAATAGTAGTATAGTATGATGAATGTCTCTTCCCATATTTTTCTTTATTTTTGAACACTCTTAACTTTTCAGAAGCCCCTAGGTTCAGCAGCCTAAAACGTTGCTAGCAAACAGTCTTTACCATTTGTCTATTTGAAATTCTATTATTCCTAGCTATGCACTGGATGTAGATTATCCTGTCTGGAGCAGCTATTCTCCAAGATTGACAGGCATCTATCATCAGGCAGTCAAACCTTTTATCAAAGTAAAAGAGTGGGATGGAGTGGCCAGGTGGGTTCCACTCCTCCAATCAGGTAACTTAATGACATTAAAGCCAGGTTAAGACCAAGCACAGGTACACTTGGGTATTCTGTGAGGTTCTTCCCATGGTATCTGATGCTGATTCACAGGAGGCAAATCTAATTACTCTCTTTAGTGCAGTGACCAAGATTTCCTGACAATGTAAGTAGCTAGTGATTAGGTATGTAACACTAGCTAAAGTGCTAGAAATTTTATTTTGCTCTGTGCTTTTTCACCCCAAATCAGCTTTATTGGATTAATGACAAAATGGATTTGTGAGTTTTGCTCTCAAGTAGCAACCCAGCCCCATCTGTAGACTACTACTGATTACTAAATCAATTTGATCAAGCTCTGCTCTTATGTCCATCTAGCTAAGTCAGGCATTTTCCATTAGCCTGTGTGTGTCCCCCTTCCCACCCTCATTTTGCTTAACTATCTTTTTTTAGACTTTTAATAAACTAGTTACCATTTTGACCCTTGCTTGCCTAGTCCACATTCACAAATAATTCAGTGGGTTGACACATCTCTTAGCTTTGCAGATGCTACTGTTGATTTGCTTTTAACAGGGCTGAATAAGGGAAATTTCCTTGGCTAAGGTACAAAGAGCAATAGCCACCCACCCGACCCCGCTCCTGTAACTGGCAGAATTACACCACCTTTAAAATGTGACACCACCTCTCCTTTTCATTTATAATGGTACACATTTTCAAACTGAGTCATTAACATGCATATTTAGAATACTTTTGGTATTCCAACCTGTAAGTTGTAATATGAAAATAAAGTAGAATGGGTTGTTTATTTTTTAGAAATAGATTTGGTATGTTAAATGAATGTGGTATTGGGTAATGAAAAAATAGAATAATCAGATGTGTAATTTATAAATGTAAAGTTGCTGAGAACTGATGTTTTTTTCCTTTGTATCCCTAACTCTCTGTATCCTTTTTCCTTAACCCATAACTGAAATATTAAATAAAAACTTATTGCAATATGAGAATACTTTTGGCATTCTAGTTTTTATAGCAATAGTTGTATCTGCTATTATTTTGTCATTGAACCATGGTGGGGGTAGGGAGCTTTAACAATTTTACATGGCTCTGATCCCTATTGCATACTACCAGTAATGGCATCTAAATGATTTAACAACAGGTAATCACTTTTGATTGGCACTTGTGTCGTAGCGCCGACAGAGTCTATGAGTGGGCGGGCGAATGGGCAGGGCCAGCCCTAATCCTAGGAACAGGTACGCACGTACCCCCACGTACCCGCTACACGACATGTCTGCATACTACCTCCTACATTATTTTTAAGTAATGAATAATTTTAAAAGCTGCTATTGGCTTTTGACTGAAACTTTTTTTCCTATTTAAACTAGCACATGGAGGGCACACAGTCAGAATTGGAACCATCATGAGAACAAATGCTAAAAGATACCTCTTCCCATTTATTTCATCTTGTTTAGGGCACTTGCAAGCAGTATGGTAAAAAAAAATGACTGAACTAATGCATTTAAGTGCATTCCCAGTTTGGCCTTTACTAGAATAAGTTACTCCAGATCTCCCTCTGAATATGGGATATGCCCTAGAACATGCATCTTATTATTATCAGTTTTCCATGCATCAGAAGAGATAGGACACACATTCTACTATAAATGGTTATTAATAATGTAACCAGCATACATGATATTGCATATAAAGAATAATTCTTAGCAACGTACAAGAGAAAATATTGCTTTGGTTTAGAGAATCAGAGATGACTATTTTCCACTAGTTCCTTTAATTAAAATAATTTAACAGGACAAACATTTCCTTTAAAAATCTTATCAGAGCAATAACAAACACAATATAATTTTTTTTCAGTTGCCCCTGAAGGACAGAAGTGACTTCCAAGTAAAATGCAATGCAAAATTTTAGCAGCCATTTCAAGCTTTGAATACTGTCCAGCAGTTTGTTCAAGTAATAGAAGAAAGTGAAACATTTCCTAAAAGCACATCATCAAGTTTACAGTTTCTTCAGTATGCATAAATACAGCAAGTTTTAATTCAGAATACATGTACTTGGATCTAAGGTCCATCAACTGCTTCCAACAGAACGTGCTTCCAAAATTTCCAACACAAAGTGATAATGCAACCTAACAGCAGAAGAAAAGCTTGTACTGCAATCAACAACGCAGAAGGAAAATGCTTCAAGGCGTCTATGGTTCTAGGACATGTCACAGCAGCTACTTAGCATTACAGCACAATGCCCAAGTCATGGAACAGAGCCACCTATTCCAAGTACAGCAATAAAAACACACACACAGCCCTGCAATGACTGAAAGTCACATGTGGGACAACATAGGATAACATAGGAGGAGACAGACACTCACTCATTCTCTCTCCCTTTATGGTGACTGCTCCATTGTCTGTCATTAGTTGGCCCACACATCACAGAGTTAAACCCAAGAATCCTACTGATGTATGCCTCGAGTTTTTTTTATAGTTTAGACATTCAATTTTTTTAATATGAGCTTGGTAATTTCCTTGGGTCAACTACTGAAGTACCCATGCAACTTCCAGCAGCACTTTTAGCCACAATTCAATAAGTGGGCTTAAGCCCAATGCTTTCAAAAGACTTAAGCATATTTAACTCTGTGTTGGAATGTGGCCTTGAATATTTCCTTGGGATCTCCTCTTCAAGCAGGGCCAAGCTTCATCTCACAAAGTGGTTTCATTGCCCCTTCTGGCTACTTATGTACATGGACTCCCACTGATACAACTACCACTTGTTCCTCCTGTCTCTCACAGATTAGCGATGGATAGGGTGAGGGGTGATGTAAGGGAAAATCCATGATGCTAGAAGATCTCTAGTTTCCATTAGAACAAAAGAAAAGATTGTGTGTCCTCTATGCCAGCCCATTCCTTTGAAAGTGGCAAATACTGCCCTGATCATTTATGGATTAAACATGATAGAAACTCTCAGCTGTTGGGATCTAGGCATACATACTAAACGGATCCCAGAGGAATTCCTAAGAGTGTAGGTGGATGCCTCAACATATCATCAGAGAAGGATTTCTCATCAGTGTGGGTGTGAGAAAAGGAAAAAAGACTCCTCCCCTCAGCATCTATGTGCAGCCTTTTTACATGTAAATTTAGGAGACCTTAAGGGTGGTGGGAGTTCCTCCTATTAATATCCATGTGTGGGCTCTCTTTTTTCATGCAATAAAAAAAAAACCAGAGTGACTCTTCCATTAGCATGGAGTATGATATGAGTTAAAACTGCAAGAGATGACTGTGCTTTCCTGGCAAGAATTCATGGGGGGGGGGAGAAGAGTAGAAGAATCCTGCATCTATGTGCATGCAGCATCATTTCTAGGGGGAAGGGAAGCAGATTTCTCTCCCTGCATCTCTGGCAGCAATCCTCCTTTTTCATGTATGTACTTGAGTAGGAAGTAGCAATTTAAGAGGTCATTCCTCTGAACATTTTGGAGATAAGGAAAAGGATGTTCACCTTCATAAGGGATGGCTGCGTGTTGCTTGCTCTTTGCATGTTCGACTGAGTGGCAGAGAGGCAAAACAGAGAGACGATGCTCCCCCTTTTAGCATTTTGTGCATATGAGACCAATAGCCAGAAGCCCTCTCCTCCCGCGTGAAGCGGGACCTTAGGCTGGCAGACTGCTGACGCTTTTCTCCCCCGCCACCCCCATCTGAGCACTCCGCTATGGCCTGTCACATGAGTTCGTCAGTCACTCACCGCCTGTGATCTGTGCGGGGCCGAAGCACAGAGCCAGTTGGAACCAGAGGACCACCAGGGAGAGCTTGGACTGGGAACGCTGCAGGTGCTGCGGTAGAGGCTGCTGCTTTTCGAAGAACGGATCCCCGCTGTTCGGGTTCATTCCATGATACATCTTTTATCCGCAAAGGGCATCCGGATTGCAAGGGTCTGCCAACAGATTCACCGAGACGCCCCTTTAATACACCGGCAGTTTCCTCCGCACACGGCTTCCCATTCCCCTCCAGGCGATTGCACTCCGATCAAGGCAGGGGCAAACCATTAACGGCCACTACCATCCCTGTGAAGCCGTTGCGAGCCGGTCGCCCAGTTGCCCAGGCAGCGCTCGTCCGCCCTCTCGTGGCGGGACGGGAATAACGCTGCGTTCATTGGCCCGTCCTCACAGGCAAGTCTGTCCCCGCCTCGTGCCTCCGGATGTGCGAAGCGCCGTCCTCCCCAAACGCGGCGCCCACACAGGACCCCCCGGCTCTCGTCTCAACGCTCTGCCCGCGCAGGCGACACAATCCGACTCTCAGTTCCCTTCTTTCTCCATGATAAAATCGCACTTGGGCTCCTCTCCGGAGGTTTGTCTAAGGAGGGACCCACCCCCTTAAATACCCCCTCAAACGGCCCAGGGGCGCTCCGTCGCGGACAGCCGGCGGGGGGGGGGAAGTAAGTGAGAGGGCGAGAAAAACTACTCGCTGTACATATTTACTTTGGGCTGCAAGCGGAGAGGCTCTCAAGTACTTTCCCCGCATTTCCCACCCACCCCGCAGCCCTTCCTATGAGGCGAAGGCTGCTGGGCTTTCCCGCCTCCAGCCACCCCCACCCTGTCAGCTGCGCAGTGCGCCCTTACCTGAGGGCTGCCCGCCTGCATGGAGTCTCCTTCCTTCTCTCCCCCACCCCTTCGCTTTCCACTCCCCTCGACTGCTAGCAGTAGTGGAGGAGGAGGAGGAGGAGGTCGGCGACTGCGAGAGACACACGGCGCGCGCCGTTGCTCGCGCTCATCCTACCTGTCTGCAAGGGAGGCGGGAGGGAAGAGCGGAACACCCGCGAGGGGCTGAGGCTCCGGCTCCAGCACCGCTGGCTGCTACAGCTGCTGCCAATGAGAAGGCTGAGCGTGCACCTGCTTAGTGCACGAGCCGCCTTCCACGCGGCTCCGCGGAGGGAGCCCGCCGTCTTGCACGCAGAGCCGCCTTGCTGCGTTTCTCGGCGAGGAATGCTCGGCGAGGGCCAGTCGAGGCGGCAGCTGCAAAGGCTTTCTGTGCCCCGAGCATGGTAGCTTCTCCAGACAGGCGCTGCTGTCACCAAGTCCTTCGCGCCGGCTACTGCCGGAGTGGCAGGAGCGTTAGAAGGAGGAGGCGCCTTGTAATTCCCCCCTCCCCCTTAGAAGTACTGTTGAGGGAATGCCCTTTTTGAGCAGGCGCATGAAATTTAGGGAAGTAAGTGTCACGTTTGCGGTGCTCATCAAAGCAGAGCATGGAACCAACTCGAGTCTGCTCTCCTTTGGCAGTGGCAGCCATTTTCTCAAATAGCCTGTCAGGTGGCGGATAGATAGATCTCAAAAACGGTGGTGGCGAACTTGCTCGGACTGTGTCCTGTCGCAAATTTAAGTTCCATCTTCAAATATGCACAAGAGGACCACTAGGAGCGCTGTTTCCAACCGTTTGCCAACACCTATTCCCTTATGCACAGGGGAGAAGGAGCTGTAAATCTTCATAAATATTCAGTTAAATATAGCTATGTCAGAATTAAGTGAAAAACAAAGGAAAATTTTATAAACAAAACGACTCCCTTGCACTTTCAGTGATTAGTTTGCATAGATTTTGGAAACAGTCTTCTGGACAGATATGCTTGCATAATATATATGGTGCATATATACAGTGATGTCATGCAGGGGGAACTCAGTTCCACTAGTTAAAATTAGGGCTGACTCCGCCCACTTCACTCTCCCTCCTCCCCCCTCCGGATTCCTCTGCAAAGAGCTTTTCTTCTTGGTTGGCTGGCACTCAGAAGGTTAAAGGGAGCGACTCCGGATTCCTAGGGGGGCGAAGGGGGAAGGGCTGCAGTGGGGAAGTCCCGTCCTGCACAACCCCCTTCCTCACTCCCTCCAGCCACACACGTGGAGTCAGCAGCCACTCTGGTGAGTCTGCAGCCCACTGGGGAGAAGGGGCGACTTGGGGGTGCGGTGGCGAATCGAGGGGGCCAACGGAGGGGAGCCGGGACTTTTTTAAGCTGCCCTCCTGACCTGCCCGGCATAAGCAGGCTTTGGTATGGGGAAGCGCCCAAGGGTGCTGTCCAGAGTGGTGCCGCCCCTCAGCCCCTTCCACGGGTTCCTGCCTCATTCTGCTCAGCTAGCCTCGGCTTTGAGGCTGCTGCCCCTGTGCCAATTTTCAACTTCCCTGGCAATTTTGAATAACTCCACCTCGCCTAGCCGCGAAGACCAAGGAAAGGCTTTCACCATTGTCTCTCCAGTCCAGAGCGTTTCACTCAGTGGTGTCATCTAAATGATTTAAGAACAGGTACTCACTTTTGATTGGCACGTGTCGGGACCTGAACACCGGAAGTGACGTCATAAGCCAGAAGTGATGCTGTGGCAGGAAGTGTCATGAAAAAAGCCCTTTTTGAGGCCTCAGATGATTTTAAACTGACCCAACAGTTGCAACAGTATTCCACAGCACCCCCAGAACATGTTAAGGAGGCCTGGCATCATGTTAAAACCCCAGAGCAACTCATTTTTCAGTGGCAAGGAAAGGAAAGGCTCCACTCGCTGCCTGCCTGCCTGGCTGGCTGGCTCTGAGAACATGCAGGCAACTCAAACATGCAGGAAATTCAAACGTTGCAGAGGGCGGAGTCAACAAGTGGCCGGGCAAGTGGGCGGGGCCAGCTGTAATCCTAGAAACCGGTACTCGCGTACCCCCGCGTACCCCCTGCATGACATCACTGGTTTCACTGACACTCTGAGTGTGAGGTTTCTTTGGGAGACTGTTCCCATCACAAGGGGAGCCTCCGGCGCCACCAGCCTCCGGAGCCCAGGTCTACCCATAGGAACCAGCCGCGGGTAGACCTGTGGTCCGCCAGCCTCCGGCTTATGACATCACTTCCAGTGGGCGGGTCCTGACACGTGCCAATCAAAAGTGAGTTCCTGTTCTTAAATCATTTAGATGACACCACTGTGTGTGTGTGTGTACACACACACACACAGTGGTGTCATCTAAATGATAAGTAGCATCTATAATGTCTTCTAAATTATATATATATAAGTAGCAGCATTCATGAAAAATGAATATATTCATTTTTCACACTTGTATATCCTCTTTAAGAGCTAAGGGTATAGTAGTGCACTTGGCTCCTGCTCAAATGAATGGAGGCTGAGACCCGTGGAATGATGATACAATACAGTGGCACAGCATCTGCGATTATTTGATTCAGACAAATTCACAAAGTGCTGGTGACACTAAATCTGGCCACAAAAACTTTGCACCAAAACAAGAGATTGTGAACTGATTGATGCATTTTTATTCGTCTATGTACTATTTCCTCACGATATTAATAGATTTTACTATGCCATTTGACAACATACTGGGCAAAAAGGTGTCATTTATGATGAACTGAGGGTGGGACTGCAGCTCAAGAGTGGAACATACTTTTTATACACAAAAGGTCCCAGGTTCAATCCCTAGTGCTTCCAGGCAGCACTGAAAATATCCTTCTGAAACCCTGGGGAACTGCAACTAATCCCCATTGACAAGCCTGAACTAGGAGAACCAATGGTCTAGGCTAGTGGTCTTCAACCATTTCCATGTCATGACCCCAATACATAAATAAGGTATGACGCTGTTGATCCTATTGCCTCCCAAGATCCTATCTGCCCATCTCATCACCGCCCACTCCCTGCTCCTAGCATTGTTCACTGTAACTAAATATTCTTATTTAACATAAAACACTACCACAAAGTCTGGCACTCAGTGAAAGGTATTTTAGCAAAATTTCCAAGAATGTGAGCAGATCTTGTAATCTCCTGGACGGTGTCCTGGCAAATGCCTCCCCCTTTACCTGGTAGTGCTCTAGTTCAGTGGTCTTCAACCTTTTTATTCCCATAAGTTGCTGTGGCTCCACAACTGAGGCCTCGCAACCCCATTGAGGTCCCAACTCCCAGGTTGAAGAACACTGGTCTAGGCTATTTCATATGTTTCTGTATATTCATTGATATCCTACGCATGTCCAAATAGCTGCAATTTATCGTCCACAGTTTTGCTGCTGCAATGATAGACCATGTTGATTATAGTGGCCAAAGAATCATTCCATGCAGTGAGTATTTTACTTGTACAGCATCTAACCAAATTGTTCAGTTTCCATATGATATGATTCCATAATAGATTAGTCATTTCCAAGTTGCAGGAAGCCCGCCAAGTTGTGGAAGGATTATGCAGTTATCAGCAGGATCAGCTGCATCTCTCAACTTGGAAGTGTCAACATGTCCTGAAATGTGTCAGCTGATATTCAGTTACATTCCAATGTGAACCATTCAGGGCAGCACTGCATAAAAAGAATAAGGGCACAATCCTAACCAACTTTCCAGCACCTGGGTAACGGCACTGCAGCTTCAAGGTAAGAGAACAAACATTCCCTTACCTTGAGGAGGCCTCCATGACTGCTCCCCACTTGTAGGATGCAGCACATGCCCCATTGGTACAGCTATGTCAGTGCTGGAAATTTGGTTAGGATTTGGACTAAATGTAAAAGCACTGTTGCCCAAAAACAAACATGTGCATCACATGTAGTGTGCTTGTTTCATATATTTTTTGGGGGGCAGAAGATTTAGCCGAGAGGGTTAATGCCTCCGTTTGCCCGAAGATAACACCTGAAGATCTCAAGGTCGTGAGCTCGGGACTGCAGGAAGTCTCTGTGAGCAGCAGACCTTGGAAACTGCGGCTGATTAAAAGCTGAGTTCCAGCTGCCTCGTGGGAGGAGGAGTGTGCTGACATCAGCTGCATCTCTGGTGGCAGCAGGGAAGCCTCATCAGCCAGCAGACGACAGACGGGTGGCTAAAGAAAGAAGGCTAAATCCAGAAAGAAAGATCTGTAGGAGTGTTGTTCTTGGAAGATAGAACATTCTGTAAATTGTAAAAACCTTCGGGTTTGTGAGAAAGTCTGCCTATGTAAACCGCCTTGAGTTCAATCATTAGAGAAATCTAGTGATATTAAGAAAGGCGGTATATAAATAAATGTATTGTTATTATTATTATTATTTTTCCTCCATTTTCTTAAAACTCAAAGCAGCTCACAAATAACATACTTCAGAAATGCCAGACTGAGTGGCACTGCCCTTGGATGTCAGTGCAAATGGCCATCCTGCCTTCAAAGCCCCAGTACCTCCAATGAACATGCCTCAGAATGATGCTGGTGCAACACTATGTGCAGTGAGGGTGTGGTAGGTAAGGCAGAATTGCCCTACCCTAGTTCTTTGAAAAATGCCTCCACTTCTGCTGCAATAGCTGTGATCCTGCAAACACTTACAACCCATGGGCTTCAGCTGCTCAAAGTCTGTGAGTTGTAAGTGTTTGCAGGATTACAGCAGTGGCAGCACTTTTCAAATAACTCCAGTGGGACAGTTCTGTTTCACCTGCCAGACCCACACTGCAGTGGTATATATATTTGCTTTGTTAGCCTTACTTTGCCTCCTTTCCCCTCTTCTTTTCATTTTCTGTTATATCTGTCCCTGTGTTAAAATATGTAGCGCAATTCCATGCAAATTTACTCTGAAGCAAAGGTGTTATTTATTTATCTGGCTATTTATACCCCAAAGAGTGCCAAGATGGCTAAATTCCACTACATTCAATGGGTCTTTACTTGCTCCTTAACAAGTAGATTTAGGACCACAGCCTTTGATTGTAAACTACTTAAAATAGGGACCTGACTTTGCTTTATGTTGCTCAGAAAAGCCCAGCAAATATTAATGGTGCTACTTAAAAACAAAATAATTGTGTTCTTTATAAAGGCTAAGGGCATTAACCAGATTAATCAGAATTTAGATTTGGCAACATATTCAAGATGAGTTTGCAAATAGTTTTGATGAGTTTTCAATTTGCCTGTGTTAATTCATCCAAAACACCAGTTGCAATTATTCTCAAAGTATCACTTGTATATAGTGTCATTATTAAAATAGGCTACAGGCAAATGAAATTGATTTTAACCCATTAATAACTACGCAGTCTGAACCTATGCATAACTCAGAAGTAAATCTTATTAAGGGCAGTTATTGCCTTGAAAGTATACTTGGAATGGCAGGCTTAATATAAAATTGTGGAAACAATAATAACAGAGAGTTAGGCTAGCGCCAGCCTTTGACTATTACAAATGCATAAAACATGCTTTATGGTGCGTTTGGGCAGACACAGGAGACTTGTGCCAGCACAAGTACCACCTAAGATTGTGCTCTCAATGACTCTTGCCAAATGTAACTCCTGCCCATGTTCAGATCAGCTGGGAAGGCCAAGCTCACAGTTATTTCAGTCAAGGTAATAAGAACGGAGGTAAGGAGCTGCAGGGCCTTTTTGGAATGATCCTGAAGTCACTGTGAGCGCAATCCTAAACTGGAGTTAGGCCAACATAAGCTAAGCCAGAAAAATTTGGCCAGCACAAGGGCCAAAATAAAGCATGTTTGGACTACTCTCGGAGTCAGGAAGGATGGGTCATGTGTGTGTGCTCGAATCTCTTACTCCAAGAGTGGTCCAAACATACTCCAAGAGTGTCCCTTGTGCTGGCCAAACTTTGCTGGTTTAGCTTATGCCAGCCTAACTCAGTTTAGGATTGTGCCCTGAATATGCTGTCAACATAAATTGCTGGCAACATTCCCTGTGGATTTTTGTTTGGGGGGAAAAAAACCACATTTGCACAGGTATTTGACAATAGTTCTTTTGTTGGCTCAAAATTTCAGTCTTATCTTACTAGCTTTTGGTTTTGTCATATTTGTATCACTGCTTTGGATGTTTACATTGAACAAAGAAATAAAACTGTGCAAAAAGTGCTTTTTAGCAGCAGCACCTGTCTGCTATGATATTATTTGGGCAATGAGTTAATATTCTACTCTTCTTGTCAACTGAAATGAATGAAATATAGGAGGTGGATTCTGGTCTAATTAGTGAATCATTATAATTTACAGACAAGAATATAGCCTTAACTGAGATCCACCAATCACATGTGTACATATCAAGTTATCATTCCACTTTTGCCAATTACTGCTAATTAAGCTTTATTAGAAAGGCTTCAAGCAAAAAGAGAACTCTGAGTGAACCTCTTCTTCCCCTTGGCTAATGTAACCTAAATAAATGATTTTACTCTTAAAAATGGGTTTCAAGTATAGTGGTGCCAAACCAGCTTCAATTAACCCAGATTCTTAAAACATACGTAGCCGTCTGAGTCAACTGACAATTTTTGGCCATATTAGAAGTTACTAAGTGGGAGACCTCTCCATAAAGCATCTTCTTCTACGTTTTCAGTGGGAGTGTTGTGCATGGGGTCTAACCCTTTCTTAGGTTGCAATACAAACTATTACCCAGCTACTATTAGCCATGAAGAAAAAAATGGGCACCTTATTATACCTTGCCTTTTGCTTAGGTTACTATGGCAATCCTAACATGGAGTTAGGTCTGCCCAAGGGACTTGTGCCAGCTCAGGAGTGTTGCAAACACTCGATAAACTGCAATCGCACCACTCTCAGAGTCAGGAAGGCCGGCACACAGATGTGCACTATCCACCCTGACTCTAAAAATGGTCCAAATGCACTTTATGGTGCATTTGCAATCAGGGCCAGCCTTAAGCCAATGTGACCAATGTCGTCACATTAGGCCTGCACTTTGGGGGCCCCCGCACCAGCACAGTGAGCATATAGGCTGCAAGTCAATGGGGCAAGAAGAGCAGCTTTATCTTGGACCCTCTTGCCTGCCCCTGTGCCCCAATGGCCCACAATGGGCCTTCTGGAAGCAGTTGGCGATGATGTCATCACACCACCACCAACTATTTCCAGGTGTCACATTTTGTGCACAGCTGCACAAGCGCTTTTCTTGGTGTGTGGGGCCTCCTCAGGGAGGGTGGGGGCCCCATGGGGATGCCTCACATTGGGCCCCATTGCTCCTGGAGCCACTCTGTTTGCAGCACTCCTGGACCAACATAAATCCCTTGTGCCAACCTAACTCCAGGTTAGGACTGCGCCCTATCTAAAGCACCATGTACACTGAATGAATATTTTTATTCCTTATAGTTTAATATAGTCGATTCATTCATTATTATAGTTTATTGGTATTATACATGAAAAACAACAATGCAGTCTTATCTAGATAACAAAAAGAATTATCTTCAGTAGCTGTTCACTGCCACAATATTCATGATACATTGAACAACAAAGCTTCATTTTTACCAATTTCAAGCAGTGCATTTATCTAAGAAAAGTTTCCCAATATCCACTTCCTATATTGTCCCAGAGGACAAAAAACAGCTTCCTTGAACAATAATTAACCTCTTTGGTATTCTATATTGATTTTTAACACCAATCTGAACAAGAACCCCATCAATAACACGTACGAGTCTATGATTAGTGTTTCCAGGGCAAGGCAGAAGTCATGAGTGGATATTATATTTTGGATGATATAAAATAAGTTACAGAGCCTTTTTCCTTCATGTCATTTTATTTTTCAATTCACCAGTTTTTCAAATTGGTTACGAGAAAAAAAAGGCCATCCATCTTGCGCTAAATGAATTGGTCTTCAGCTACTCATGTTCTTTTCAAAATTATTTCATTTAATATTTTCTGTTCAAACTATCAGACTTCAAAAGAACTATTTTGCTTTTTGAATTAGGAACATATTTCAATTAAAGTATTTGTGTAACTTTTTTTATTGTGTGCTTGCTTGCTGTTAAGATGGTTTGTCTTGCTGTGGCTGCAATGAAAACAACAAGATTCATGATATTTGGTCACTATTCACAACCCAACTAATTTCCATTTGTAAGTTCTCTCTCTAGTTTTCATTCATAGCCTGGCCTAGATGTCTTTAAAAGGGGATTGGACAGATTTATGGAGGAAAAGTCCATCACAGGATACAAGCCATGGTAACTATATGCAACCTCTGGGTTTTAGAGGTGGCCTATCCCTGAATGCCAAATGCAAGGGACTGGAAAAAGGATGCAGATATCTTGCTGTCTTGAGTGTTCCCTGTGGAGGACCACTGTGGGATATAGGAAGCTGGACTAGATGGGCAGTTGTCCTGATCCAGCAAGGCTATTCTTATGTAATGTCTGGCACCTTATGCATGTAAAGAATGTGTTCCATCACCAGCAGCTGTGTATGCAGGGGCAGTGCTGCCTATAGCAGTGACGTCATGGCATCACGTGATACCGTTTTGTCACTTCCAGATTCAGAGGTGGGCAGCCAACCAGCAAAAAAAAGTGGTTTTATAATGTGACTGCTACTCCCATTCTCTCTCCAGCAGCTTCATGGCCAACTTTCATTTCTTGCTGAGCTGCTGCAGGCCCCGAGCAAAGCGCTATGCTTGGAGGTTTGCAGTGGTTCAACAAAAGCTGAGAGTTGGCTGGGAAACTGCTGCTCAGTGTCACCTCCCTTCAAGTGATGCCCAAGGCATGTGTACCTGCCATACCCTAGGAATGCCACACACGTGACACACCACCAAGGCCAGTCCATCCATGAAGCCAACTGAGGTGATCACATCAGGCTGGTAGTGGGAACCCACCTGCTTTTGTCTGTTCACTGCCAATCCTCCTCTTCCTACTCCCTCAATTGGAAAAGGAAGAGTGGGCCAGAGCAGAAGAGGAAGTGTGGAGGAAAAAGAAATGTAGTCTAGTGTGTCGAACACTCTAGCCTGCCACTCTGTTCTCCTCCACTCTCTTCTGCTCTGGCATTCTTTTCCTTTTCCAGTTCTGGGAGTAAGAGGAGCAGAGGCTGGCACATCAGGTCTTGAACCAGCCCCATCTGCCACTCAGCACAACATAGCACTGGCAGAAACTTTAGATGTTGGCACTAGGGCAGAAGGAGAGGAGTTAGGAGAGCAAACTTCTAGATTTGTTTTAGGAGCATGTTTTGGTGCTCAAATGTAAGACACACCCCCATAAGCTGCATTGCATCTCAGAACATAGTACTTTACCTTATCCTAACATGCCCAAGAAGCTGTGAATATGCCGCAGATTTCATTTGCATGAAGGAATGACCTGTGGGATTTAAAGAATTTAAATTCAAGCCCTTCTGAAATAATAAACCCCAATTTTAATGCCAATTTTAAAAACAGAAATTCACAAGTTTCTAAAATAAAAGCCAATCCCTCCAGTGCTAGCTGAACTGAACCATATTATAGCCAAGAAGAGGAGTCTCTTGCTAGGCTGTTAAGTATTCCTTTTTATTAAAGGCACTTTCTTCTTCTGTGCAATTAATGGTCAGGTCTGAAATATTTATATTATACTGAAAGTGAAATCTTCTTTCAAATGAAAGAATTTAATTAAGTCAATTTTTCTTTTTGCCCTTTATATGTATTCAAAGTTCTCTGAATACATATAAAGGGTGAAAAGAAAAAATGACTTAATTTTGTCACACAAAGAGAACTTTGTATATTTGGAACAAAAAGGTTGTCTTCTTTAAGGGATAAACCTGAAGCTAGGGCTGAGATAAATGGTTCTTACTGGTCAAATCCTGGAAATTGCTGTACACATTTTAGTGAGGATTTTTGGGCAGAGCTGCTGCTAATTATTGTAGATAATACTAAACTCTGTGGACCAATAGTTGGACTCACACTACAATATTGGTGTTGGCAGCTTCATATTTTTATGTTCAATTTGTGTTTCCTCCAGAGGCTTAGGGAGCGTGCAGTGGGGAGAGAGGAACATGGCGAGCGATGGTTGCGGTGGGGTACGGAAAAAACAAAAGGTTTTCTGCCTCTGCTCCCTCCCTTGTGTTCAGATCGCTCCTAAATGGAGCAATTCCAGGCATGGGGAGGTGTGGCCGGGTGAGGCAGAGGGAGGGGCGGCAGTGCTGGGGGGCGTGGTGACTTCGCCTCTCCTCCGGTGTGCTGCAAGCCGAGTTTCCTCAAAGTTGTGTTACTGCTATCACCCAAAAGTTGAATTCCTCCAGTTGCCCAAAATGTTGTTCCAAGCCTCAAGCTTGGTTCAGATATTTGGTTCAGATCTTTGGATGGTGGGCAGCAGGGCTGCCCAAGGTTTCCTGATGCCTGAGGCAGAATGTCCTCCTGAATGTCCTCCTGATGATGTGCCAGCCTCTGCTCTTCCTACTTGTCCATGTTCTAGCTCAGCACTTTCTTCCCACCCACATTTCCTCTTCCTCTCTGTCCCCCTCTTCCTTTTCCAGTTGAGGGAGTGGAAGGAGAAGCAACCGTGGAGGCAAATAGGTGAACAGATGGGATCCCCCCCCACAGCCTACTGCCTGAGGCAACTGCTTCAGTTGGCTTCATGGATGGGCCACCCATCGTGGGCAGCATGACCTGGTCATACAGTTGCACTCTACTGAAATTACTTACAGTGGAATCCTTCACTGAAAGCAGCACCTAGTCTTCAAAAGCCATATATATTATCCCAGGTAGAGACTAAATCTTTCTGATAGGCTGGTTTTGTTCGGAAACTTATAGCCCAATCCTATCCCATTGGTGGATGCCAAAAACAGCATGCTGTCTGCGGGGAGTCTTGCTGCATAGGCAAATCTAGATTTAAATCCCTTTACATCTCTGTAAACCTTCTGCTCCACAGTGGCTCCCTTCGGACTGTGCTAGTGATTTCCAAGGCGAGAAAGGAATGGGGAGGCTACAAGTAAGGTGGGTAGGATCTGGTGCGCACCATGGATGCCAGATCACCTCCCTCCCTGCCATTTTTGCCCTCCTTTACCCCTCCCACTTCTCCTGCTTACTTACCTGCTCTAGCAGACTGTGGGAGAGCTGATGGCACATGGGGGAAGGCTTTGGCCTTCCCACTAGTGTCTCAGCAGTGCACTGCTCTGCAAGCTGCCAGAAAGTGGTAGAAAGTGGCCAGCACTGATGGAATATGCATTGAGCCAGCACTAAGCCCAGGTAGGATTGTGCTGCAAACTATTCAATTTAACATATAAAAGTATCCTTAGGCAGAATTACAACATTGGCAATTACTATAACACACTTTAATTTTGCGTATATTATATTATCTGCACATTGCCCATGAATGCAAATCAGAGGAATGACTTCATTAAATCATTCGTTTCTTTTCTTTCTTTCCTTTTTCAAAATAACCACCAAGCCTCAGTAATTAAATCTTTCCATATCAGCTTGGGAGCAGTAAGATGCGCCAATGAACTACCATTCTTTCTTTTTAACTGAAGGTGTAGTTTACAAAGTCCCAGATTAGCATTTAAAAAGACTTCTGGAAAGAAAAACAGAGCACACTTTGCAAGTGATTTAAATGTATTCCTGTGTATTGTTCTTCCCTCCAAATTTCATTTGGAAGCAGCTGAGAATCATTTTACCAGTGGAATTCTTGAGGATTTTCAATGCGATGAAAATGAAATATCTGAAGGCAAATCACATTTATAGTCTATGCTTATTTTTTTATCAGATATATATTAAATCTATTTATTTATAAAACACAATATGAAATTCTGATCTCACCTAGAACCTTAGATCTGCTAAAATTTAATTCAATTGTCTTCCAGGTTAGGAATGATCTAGATAGCTTTCCTCCAGACCCCTGTCCTACAAAATGAACTTTTGGGTCCAGCAGCAAGTCTTAAAAAGCTATTGGTTGTTATTCAGGTGTGTTACTGTGTTGTACTGTCTCTACAACAGTAGTTTGCTATTGTCAAAGGATGCTTAGCAGTGCACAGCTTCACAAAGTTTGAGGACTTAGGATGAAACTGCCCATTTGGAACAGCTACTGGCTGTAGCCTCTAGTGCCAGCAGTACGCATGAGCCACTGGCTCTGGGTGTCATGAACGTGCCATAAAACATGGCTGGGTCAGCACCACTCAGCGCTGGGCCTCAGCACTGTGGTGACATTGCTGAGGAGCGCTAGTGGTGAGTAGCACTGCCGTTTGGTGGCTAAGCAGATCAGGGTGGGGAGGGAGGCAGAGAGGACGCAAAACTGGGAGGGGTGAGGGTAGGATTGGGTAAGGGAGTAAACGCTGGAGTTTGCCAATAACAGGCAAAATGATGGAACAGCAAGAGACATTTGCTGGGGGAAATGGGGGGTATTAACCTTTTACATTGGTTTTATTCAGCAACTCATTCCACTGCCCTGCCCCTCATCCTCTAGTGTTTGTTGCCAGGTGAGTAGTTCAGCCCCTACAACATTTGGATCCAAGGCAGGCAGCATCATATTTTACATCATATTGTAGTTGTGCCCCTGAAGAAAATAAAATACGGTGAGTGTGCTTCCCAGTGTGTTCTCTCTCTCTCTCTCTCTCTCTCTCTCTCTCTCTCTCTCTCTCTCTCTCTCTCTCTCTCTTTATTATTATCATCATCATCCTTTTGCAAGTGGTCAGCACATTGATATGCTGGCACGTTGGACAGCAACAGATATCAAGTGTGCTGGCTTAGGCACTACATCCACAACCTACCTTTAGCAAGGCTCTTTAGGTGACAAACCAAAACAGATAACCATTCACACTAAAATCAAACAACGGGAGCCCCTTCGCCACGACAAGGCAGTGATCCATGAAAGGGAGGCTATAAATAAGTAGGCACTAAAATATTTTCTTTGATGTTCTTGCTGTCACTTGCAGCCTCCCCACACAGTTCATCTAAGGAAGCCTTGCTCTGGGAACTTCCAACAAAAGGAACAAGCACTTGGCAGGCTTTAAGCAGCTTCCCAAACAAGCATCACTGAGAAAGAAATGCCACAGTAAGGAAGCCACCACTCAGAAGGCCCTACTCCTTGTCTGGGCAGGAGTTGTGGACTGATGGTTGAGCTACTGGTACTGCCTGAAGCAAAGCAAGAGAATCTGTGGTCTATTTTTGGATGGGAAACAGAATGCCAGGCTGTGACAAGCTGCAGTACCTGTTGTGGTAGAACAGGGTCACTGTGGAGCTGATGAGCCAGTACAGGAATGTTGTGAGAAGGCCAACCAGCAAAAGAATGGAGTATGACCTTGAGGACCTGTCCAGTCTCAACTTACGATCACCTGCTGTTCTGCCAGAAACTCCTTGCTGGGCCTCCCCGAGGGCCCCAATGCCCACACTAGGCTAACTAGTTTCCCCTTTAGCAGCCTCAGAGATAGGCAAGGGGGAGAGGATTCCTTCACTCACTGGTCCTCCCCTCTTCCAGCAGTCTTGCTTGGATTCATTGGCTGGCCAGCCTCCTCCAGACTGCCCTCATCATTGGCTTGCCTGGGGTTATACAAAGCCTCCTCCAGACTCTTGGTCCACCCAGGCACCACAAAACCCCACCACCAAACAAAGGCAGTCAGCTTACCTGCTCGGCCACACTGGCTCTCCTGCCTCCTCCAGTCGGTGGCTCCAATGGCATGGCAGCCACACAATAACTCCCAATAGTCTCCCACAACAACCTTACCTTCCTCCTTGTCCAGTCCTTCCTTTATCCAGTCCAACAATCAGTCCGTCCATCCATCCATCCATCCATCCAAATGTCCTGCTACTATACCTACCCGGTGCTAATCACCCTTCCTTCAACTATCCGTCTATCAACCTACCCGGTACTGCAGCTCCTGCCTCCAACTTTATACTGAGGCAGGCCGATTGGTGTCTCTTGCTGGGCAGGCTCTAGCTCATCAGCCACACCCTTTTCCACCTGTGCTAACCTCGCTTCCTAGCCAGAGCCCTCATCAGCCTGCTGCAGGCAAAGACCTTGGGGTTAACCCTGTACTTCTTGGCTTATATGGACAAGAGGCCACTGCTGATACCATTCCCTAACTCCTGGGGGTATCTTCCACCTTTTCCAATACACCTGCTGAAGCTCCATGTCACACGTCCAGAGGAGAGAACCACACTGTGAAGGCTACACCTGGGACTGAGGATTCGGTGAATCACAAAATACTGTATAGTTGTAAAACCCCATTGAAAAATGGTGGTTTAGACTAGCCTGCCCATGTAGGCCACCTTGGGCATTTGCTTCAGCATGGGAAAGGTGGGGTATAAATTCTTCAAAATAAAAATAAAAAACTAATGTCACCCTTTGTCTCACTTTAGATGGCATGGTTCCTAAGCAAGGCTTCCTTAGATGAACTATGTGGGGAGGCTCCAAGTGACAGCAGGAAAATCAAATAAAATATTTTAGTGCCTACTTATTTATAGCCCACTTTTCTTCCATCACGGAACTCAAGACAGTTTAGATGAGGTTCCCAACCAGTCACTGACCAGTCCTACTCCTCCTTAGGAGCAGCAAGATGACTATATCACATGCTCTCAAACTACAACACATTTCTCCAGGACATTATTTGTAACAGTATATAAAAATTAAATGATGTTTCAGAGATGTGTAAGGCTGCATAGTAGAAGAGTTCACATTCCTTGCAGGGGTTGCAGATAATCTGAGCTGTGCTGCCAAACTTGTAGAGCTGCTGACTTGCAGTATTGTTTTGCTTTAATTTAGCATGTTACCTTAATTGCCAATGTAAAAGAACAGAAGCCAATTAGAAGACAGTGAGGAAGCCAATTTCAGGGCAACAGGGATGAAGATCCATTTTTAACAGATCAAATGAAATGTTCAGAGGGTGAATGACTATTCCCACTTTTAGGCAAATTTTGTTAGGAGGAAAGGGAAAGGGAATTTCCTTTGAAAAGAGCAAAAACTCACAGAAAGCACCAAGCTCAAAAACTTACTTCGGACAGGTAACCAGCTCCGTTTCCCAATTTCAAGAGCATTTATAGTCTGTTACAGCATAGACATATAGCAATCCAACTGTACTCTTTCTGGCTGGGAGTTGCCTTCCAGCCACAATGCATTATTCCTCACTCACACACATGCATGTGCATGAATGCTTTTGCCTGGGCCTGCTCTTCTCAGATAAAGAGAGCATTACTAGTAGCTGTGGTGCAGATTGCAAATGATCATTTTTCTCCGTTTAGGTAAAGGTAAAGGTTTCCCCACGACCGAATGGTCTAGTCATGACCGACTGTAGGGGGCGGTGCTCATCTCCGTTTCAAAGCCTGTAGAGCCGGCGTTTTTGTCCGATCATGTGGCCAGCATGACTCTATGCCGTAGCGCACGGAACGCCGTTCCCTTCCCACCAAAGTGGTCCCTATTTCTCTACTTGCATTTTAGGTGCTTTCGAACTGCTAGGTTGGCAGGAGCTGGGACAAGCAGTCTCGAACTCCCAACCTTGCGGTTGAAAGCCCAGCAACAGCAGATTAACTCGCTGCGCCACCATGTCCCCTTACGTTTACCAGTCTCTAAAGAATATTATACAGCATAGTACCTGTTTAAGCCACTTTATTGCAATTCTGCAAATGTGAACCAATAAATGGTGAGGGGGGGAAAGGAATATTGAATGCGGTGACGTCACTTTGGGCAGTTCTTGTACTCATTCTGTGAGGAGATGTGTGCATGTAAGGCGGAATATGAACTTGCGGCCAGGACCGGCCTTAAGCCAATGTGACCAATGGCGTCACATTGGCCCGCGTACATTGGGGGCCCCCACACCAGTGCAGCAAGCAATATCACCTACTGCTGCAACTGGGATCTCTATGGGTTGTAAATCAGTGGGATGAGCAGAGCAACTTTACCTTGGGCCCTCCCACCTTACCCTACTTCGAACGGCCCAAAATGGGCCTCCTGGAAGCAGTTGGCGGTGATGTTATCATGTCACCACCAACTATTTCCAGGTGGCACACTTTGTGCGAAGCACCACAAGTGCTCTTTTTGGTGAAGGGGGGCCCAACAAGAATGCCCCGCATTGGGCCCCACTGCTCCTGGAGCTGGTCCTGCGTGTGGCGGTTACAAAACTGGTGTAATGTGTTAATTAGGACTATCTGTGGAATCCTCTCCTACTTCTGTATGCTGGTACCTGGTGCCAGAATTAATGTCTTTCTGGGGCTAGATGTGATGTTTCATTTGTGTTCCTTTCTTGATTCAGGTCAATACAGTCGTGCCTCGTTATCCACTGAGGTTCTATTCTGGACCCCCCCCCATGTAAATACCACACCCAATGAAGAACCTAACTCAATGGGAAAATAGCTTTAAAGTCCTGCTTTCACATTTCGTGCCCCTCCATTGTCACCCTAGAATGCATTGGAAAAAACGGTATACCACATGCAGCCATTAGATGGGGTGAATAATGGGATCTAATGGAACTAGGAAGATAAGGGACCCCTGTATCAGTGGTTAGTCAAACCAGTGGATAACAAATCAGTGGATACCAAAGTCCCCCTGTATTTTAGAATGCTCTGGATTAATCACAATCAAATCTAGCCCAGGACTTGGACCATGAAGTGGAAGTTGAAAGGAATGTAGAAGGAAGGATGTCAGTCTGTTTATTTTTCGATGCAAAGAAAGAACCTGAATAGAATTCCAACTAGCGTTACTGTTGAGTTATTTTTTGCACTTTCTTGTTACATTATAATTTATATTACTTTCTTGTTCACCTTGGCTTTAAATTCAATTCAATTTGTTCAATTGTCTTTAAATTGCAAGCTGCCTTGAGCTTACTTTTCTAGGGTAGGAAAGGGTTCGGGTCTTAATCTGGACAATAAATAAATAAATAAATAAATAAAGACAATAAATAGCCTCTGTAATAAGGCTATTCTGCATCATTTCCCAGGCACCTCTGGCTTTACACTTGGTAAAGATCTTTTTATTTACCCTGGCTTTGAACTTAGTACACTAATATAGTTTACTGTATTTTATAACTGCTGTTTTTATTGTCTAGTTTTTATTGGAGTTTTAAGCAGGCTGTTTTTCTTTTCTGCTGTGGTGATGTTCTAGTTTTTATGTCCTTTATTTTATTGTCTATCTTACATATTTATATTTTCATTAGCCACCTTGGGCATTAAAAAAAAAAAAGATGGGTCCCAATCTAGACCACAGTCAGGGAGGGCTATAATCCTTTCCTCCTGCCACAGCCATGATCCAGGTCACAATTGTTGTCCCTCTGCTGTTATTTGCCCAGAGAGGAAAGCCTTCACAGGAGCCAGTGGGATCTTTCTTCCTGAAACAAATACCATCCATAGAGGGATCTGAGCTGGATTGGGAGTTTGGGACAGTAGCAGATGAAAAAGAATTAAGGCCCCTCCTCTGCAGTTCAATTTGGAGTCCCATGTGGCTGCTATTTACATTTTAAAAAATCACATACACACCTGCCATTACACAAGTTGGGTTATGATTTATTTATTTTATTTATATACCACTTTTCTAAGGACCCAAAGTGGTGTAAGGTAAAGGTAAAGGTTTCCCTGCAACCAAACGGTCTAGTCGTGACCAACTCTAGGGGGCAGTGCTCATCTCTGTTTCTAAGCTGAACAGCCAGCGTTTGTCTGAAGACAGGTTTCCGTGGTCATGTGGCTATGCCGAGGTGCACGGAACACCATTACCTTCTCACGAAGTGGTACCTATTTATCTACTCCCATTTTTACGTGCTTTTGAATTGCTAGGTTGGCAGGAGCTGGGACAAGCGAGTTCACTCCATTGCGTGGTCTTGAACTTCCAACCTTCTGGTCAGCAAGCTCACCAGCTCAGCGGTTTAACCCACACTGCCACCACGTCCCTCAAAGTGGGCTACAACAAGACAAATGCATAAAACTAAAACTTCAAGAAAAAATTAAATAGAAACCAATTAAAATCATAAAACACCTTCAAAAACAACATTAAGAGCAAAATAACCTATAAAATGATGTAAAGCAGCATAAAAGTGAAGAAGAAGGGGTCCCTAAGGAGTACCTCCCTCCTAAAAAGCCAGATGGAACAGATGGGTTTTCAACCCTGCTGGAAGCTAACCTAAGGTCTTCAAACAGCTGGTTCCAGAGGCATGGTGACACAACCAAGAAGGCCCTATTCCTTACCACCATGGCCCTGGCTTCAGACGGCAGCAGAATCCTCTCTTATGACCGCAGGAGATGTGCAGGAATATAAGCAATATGATCTAATTTACCTTGCAGCAGCTCTCACTGACTCCTGGTTATGGAGTTTTTGCCTCATTATAGAACTTATAGAATTGCCCCATCTCAATTTTGTTACATAAAAGCTCCACAAATGACTGTCACCCCATATGCATGATAGTATGGAAGTTCATGTGTGCATGGTCACATCCCGGCTGTGCACCTGCTAGATTATCTGGCACATGTGAAGCAGCCCAAAGCTTGCCCTTCAAGAAACCTAGTGGCTACCCTTGCTGTGCAGATAGAAAGTGAATATGCTAAAACAGTGATATTCTTAGATAAATGTGGACCAAAGGAGCACAGGTATGAAAAACAGCTACTGTGAATTATGTGAAAGAACAGCTGTCTTCCAACTCTTCCCTTCCCTCAGGGCAATGTTATTAAAGAGACAGATGGCTTCTTTTTCACATCTGAGATTAGCAGAAGCCTCATTGTATATATTTGGGGGAAAGCACATGACTCCCCAACGACTAGTTGAAACTTGTCTCCCCTTTGAAGAATCTGTTCCCTGATGGACAGAATTGGTGAAGGTCATAAAAGGTGCCTGTTGTAAGCCATTCCTTGTGGCAGGCTTGATTTCCCTTTTTGCTGCAGCAAGATATTAGCATGTACATAACAGCTTGCTC
The DNA here is from genome assembly GCA_029204185.1 of Lerista edwardsae. NCBI lineage: Eukaryota > Metazoa > Chordata > Lepidosauria > Squamata > Scincidae > Lerista > Lerista edwardsae. Next base: position 9,168,603 of record JAJKFI010000008.1, on the reverse strand, counting down.
CTAAACATCTTACGAACATCATTCCGCCATTGAGCTAAGTTAGTACTGCTCCTCATTTTGCAGGGATCAAGCAGGCAGAAAGCCCAATTTGATTACTGAGAGGTTGTTGATAATAACCTGAAGCCAGAATTTCCACTTTTTGCTTAAAAATATGAACAGCCCCAACAAGCCCTGTGTAGATATTCCAACTCATCATGCAGCCAGGAATTAGGACTGTGACTAGCTATTCCCACTTGTGCTTCATGCATTAACGAACATATTTGCACAGAGTCTGGCACACGCTAGACTCTAATACCTATTTCTGTGCACCATCAATTTACAGTACGTAGACTGAATAAATTGGACATATATGCCTTACGTTCTATGTGTATATTTCTCTATGCAAACATGAGAACCGCAGATAGAGGTGAGCTAGGCCAACACAATCCTGATTCCCCAATGCATTTGAGAGTTTGCACAGAGCTACAGGCTCCTTGTGACAAGTACTGTACATAAAAAAGCATAGCTAGCCATGTTGGAGCACAATCCTTCGGAAGACACAAGTCTTCTGTGCCAGACCAGGAGTGTTGCAAATGTGCCATAAAGTGCATTTGCAGTGACTCAGACATGGGTCATCCTCCCTCCACCGATTCACGGACCTGCACCAGGGAGGTAAGGCCGGCTAAGGGAGGACAGCGTGGGGGGGGGGGAAGGGCACAGGAAGGGCAAATAGTGGCAAAGGCCTTACCTGGGGTGGGACTGGCCTCTGGAACCAAGGCTAGATCCACCCCCCCTGCCTGGTCAGGCCGCTCAAGAGTTGCATCAACAATTTCGCTGGCATAGCTCCAAGTAGCCCTATTGGGACTGCTGCAGTGCGACACGGGGTAAAGGGAATAAATTCCCCTTACTCCAAAGTGTGTTGCATGTAGCCCCAATCCCATGCTAGATTTGGGGCAGGCCAGCTGGCCTCCTTATTCCAGTGTGGGTTAGGATTTGTCTGCCCGTCGAGTAGAAGAAATTTCCCAAAGCCAGTTTGATAACACTTTCAATAGTGTTGTACCAACCAAATGATAGTACCAAGAGTTCTAAAACATGTGAAGTATTGATTTTAACAAATATGTAGCATATGTAGCCACTGCATTTCCATCACCCACTAATCACAGCTGTTACCCACACAGCCAGAAATGACTTTTTTGCAATAGCAGACACTAAAAGCTGCAGCGTTCTCTTGCAATCAAAATTAAATTAATTAAAATTAGATGCTGCTCCGTTTAGGATTACAGGCTACTGGTACACTGCTGACCCCAGCAACACAACCTTCACAAAGCACATGCACCCAACTAAGCATGATCTGAAAGGTCTCTGATCAGATCTCTGGATTGCATTTATTTTACAGTGCATGTTGTATTTTATTACAACTGTGGTGGGCAAGATTAGATTGGAGCAGTGGCACTGGGGGAATGAAGGTTAGCCCTTCTGTGTGCCTTTTTCCAGTCTACATTGTCCCTCAGCTGCTACTAATCCCTCATTCCCCAGCACCATTGCTCAGATCATTGAGCCCCTCCCCCACCTGCTTTAAGGTAACTTTTAAAATCCAGGCACAAATCTCCAGTATCATGTGAAGTTCAGCCTTATGGATAATTGTCTCCCTAACATCACATGCTATGTCCTAAGAGAAGCCCTGCTGCATCAGACCAAAGATTCATCAGGCAGACATTCCATTTCCTACAGTGGTCCAGTTGTCACCTCTGGGGAGTCAGCAAGCAGGAAATAAGGCCATGCCCCTTTCTAGCGCATTGTCCCCACCCCCGCAACTGGTAGCCATCATGCTGGCTAGTAACCAGTGACCAATTTGTCCTCAATGAACACATTCCACCTCCTTTTAAAACCATGTAAACTAGAGGTAATCACCATGAAAACTATTCTCTTGTTGGTTTTTGTTGGTGCCTTGCCACTTTTGTCAGACCGTACCTTTTTGCATGTGCAGGTTGATTAACATCCCACAGATTTTGCTCTTTTCTGTCTCTGTTGCCTCATGTTTATATTTCCAGAAACAGCATTTTGCAAAGCAGAAAGAGGTCATCACCCAGACTACCGGGCTGCTTACTAGATTTGAGCTTTTCCTGTACTTTAAGTGAATGCTTCTCAAGGCCTTGTTCCATCTACGGCTGTCCATGACATTTGCAAACTGTCTTCCATAGAGCATTTACAACAGCCCAATAGCAGATGCCTGCTGTTTGGGGAAGAACTGCATTTTTTCCCTAAGGACAAAATATTGTCCCTAGACAATAAGGGAAAATGCTACACCACTGAGAGTGCAATCCTTACCTGTGCTGGGGCTGGCACATGTAATGCTCCAAGCAACCACAATGGGGTTACTTGGTGCTGGTCAGAGCAGCCCAGTGTAACACTGGGCTGCTCGAGAGGGAGTGTTAGGACTAAGTGTGGGAAGCAGGTTCCCCCAGTGGCATTTCTACAGGGAAGGCAAAGCTCTAAGTCTTGCAAGAAGCCTTACCTTGCAGTGGAAATCACTCCTCCCCTGCACCGTTTTAGCCAATCCTCACAGGGAACAGCAACATCTTGGCATTGCTTACTGGCTAGAGCAGCAAGGGAGAGGAGGGATTTACATTACAGGGTAAGGCTTCTTGCAAAACTTAGAGCTCTGCCCTCCCTATAGAAACACCTCTGCACCCCCCTCCAGTAGGGTTACCAAACTGGGACAGAGTTATTATACCTTTAACCATTGTATAGAAGAGGGAATGTGGGCAGGTGCAGAGAATCATGGAAGGGTTGCAAAAGCTGCACCTGCCCAAATTCTCTCTTCTATACAATGGTTAAAGGTATTTCACTGGCACTCCGTCCCAAGTATCTGGCAACCCTACCCTCCAGGGCCCGGTCCACTCACCAGTCCTCTCTCCCCTCCACTTCCACTGCCCCAATCTGCCCTCATTCCACCCTCCCCTGCGCTCTCTGCCCTGGGGGATTCGGGGAGGACACTGCTGCACATCCAGCACTATTCCACGTTTCCAACCACAGCTCTGCAGTGTGCAACATGGCACCACGTTTTGCAAGGCTGTAAATTGGGCTGTGCTGCAGGAACTTGCAAATTCTGGCAGCGCAGCCCCATGAAAGGGCTGAGCTGAGTGTCCTGTCCCTGGCATTGAAGGAACTTTGCAATCTTTTTTTGCCAGCCCTATCACAAGAGTTGGTATGTAACCACCACCACCCCCGGCTTAGTGAACATCAGAGAGTAAAAGAAGACTGAGCTATGACGTTTTAATTTGATTTTATTATGGAAAGCAGTCACATTGGTCTGTCACAGATTTTTACTCCACACTTGTGTAATGAAGGAGCTTTCAGTCTCCATACAGCTTCACTGAGCCAGCGGTGCTGAATCAACAATTCCAAACTCCAACAGGCAGGAATCTCATTATCCCAGGCCTTCACCATAGATCAGGTCTCACTGGGCAAAAGTTGACAAGCGTGACAAAATGAATGTAGAACTCTTTGGCATTCAAGTGGCTCTAGCATATAACAGAGACCAAGGGAAGAGATAATGAACTTGGACTGGACATTTCGGTAATTACATAGCAAATAGAGGCCAGCCTAATTTGGTGGACGTTGTATTAGCTGTGCAGCTCAAGTCTAAGTTCTTCAAGAACTTTTAACTAAGAGGATTGCTAATTTCAGCATGTCAGAATACGCTTGTGTTTTGACTGCTCACCTGACCCTTTGAGATCTTGGCATCCTGCAGCAGAAGTCCAGCTCAAACTAGATGCCACCAGCCACTTTTGCCCTGTGCTGATATTTGTCCCCCTGCAGAGAACATACAGATACCCCTCAAAATTGCATTCAGCTGCATTTTCTTCCGTGCCTAGTTCCATTGATGTACTTGCCTCTGATTCCAGTGCTGATACAATCTTTTGTTTTGCTTTTTGAGCTGTGGGGAGACTGTCCAATTTTTATTTACAATGCAACTTTTACGCTTATGCATTTAAAAGTTTGCCTGGCACCTTATTTTTAGCGGGGGGGCGTGAAGAAAAGCTTTTTTAAAGCTGAAAAACTGGCCTGAGAAGAGGCAGGAGATTTCTTGGTGAATGCCAGCCAATTTGCAAATTATAAATATATGAATGATTGTCCGAAAGAAAAGGTGTGATTGACTAAGGAGGATCTCATGCTGACACAGTATTTAGGCTTGTGCCAGCAGACGTTGTCTAGACTGCGCTTGCTGTTATCCTCATTGGCTGCGCAGACAGATGGGGGTCTAACTTGAGACCACTTGACACTAACTTGAGCAAGGATATGAGTGTTTGCCTAGGACAGTGATAGCGAACCTTTTGGGCTTGGTGTGCCAAAACTTTGGGAAATGCTTAACTTGATTCTGTGTGTCAACCCCCCCCCCAAACAAAAGACAAATAATTCTTTATAGTCATTTATTTAAACTAAAACTATAGTCCAATCATGTGTGGTACTTTGTATTATATAAAGAAACACCAAATAATTGCAAAAATGAAAAACGAGTAAAGCAAATTCCGTTTTTGTCAGGCGTTGGTGAATGCTGGTGTGTCACCCCAAACGTTGTGGTGTGTCAGCTTTGACACGCGTGTCATAGGTTCGCCATCACTGGCCTAGGACATATTCCAACCAACAAAATTGATCAGGGCAGATCAGCACAGCATGAACCCTACAGACAAAGAATATATTGATACAGTACTGGACAGATTGGAAACTGGAAATTTTGCCTTAGAAACCTCTACAGACATTATTGAATAGAAGCAGGTGGAGTTTCTAAAATGCTTTGCGGCTGTTGAGTGTGCATCCACTATATGCCAGGCTGTATTCCAGCCCCTTGCCCTGAAAGCTCTTTAAGGCAATACAAAATTGTAGCATGTTTTTACAGAGAACAAAAGACCAAAGCAAACTATTTATTTAAAACATTTCTATGCAATCTGGCAGCCTGTAAATCTGCCAGGGCAGCATACATATAACAAAAAATAAACAATATATAGTACATAAAATTAGATCTACAATTCTGGAAATGAATTCACAACATATAATGTAGTCTGCATAAGAAGAGCCCTGCTGGATCAGGCCAACACCCATCTAGTCCAGCTTCCTGTATCTCACAGTGGCCCACCAGATGTGTCAGAGACCACACAAGACAGCAGGATCCCTGCATCCTGTTCATTCCCTTGCACCTGGCACTCTGAGGTAGTACTACCTCTAAAATAAGGAGGTTGCACCACCCCTCATGGCCTGTAGCCTATGATGGACTTTTCATTCAGAAATCTGTCCAATCCCCTTTTAAAGGCACCTAGGCCAGACACCATCACCACCTTCTGTGACAAGGATATAGTCTCATGGTTATCATCCCATATAATACATTTCACTCTTAGGAAGGCCACAGTGGTATATGCACCATAGCTCACTTCTCACTCAGCCAACATAAGGAGCTTCACAATTCACACACACACACACACACACACACACACACAGAGAGAGAGAGAGAGAGAGAGAGAGAGAGAGAGAGAGAGAGAGAGA